>JAMPIV010013918.1:20000-202500 GCA_024509875.1 Oreohelix idahoensis | reverse complement strand
CCAACACATCATTTACTTGTACAGACTTCAGCAATTACATTCAGGCAGAAATAACCAGTCTTAAATCTACGAAACCAGATGCCTCTTGTGACCTATGCCAACTGTCAGCATTCTGTGAGAACAAATGCACAAATACAATCCCATCCGACATTCCGTTCATGGCAGTTAACGAAGTGTATAACTATCTTCTTGGCCTTAAAGAAAATAACTCATCAGGACTTGACGGAATCAGTAATCGAATACTGCGCTATGCTGCGCCAGTTATTAGTGATTCACTAACATACATATACAATCTATGTATCGCGAAGAGTTATTTTCCGTCACACTTTAAAGTCACTAAGGTATATCCTCTTTTCAAACCTGGTTCCTCCGATAATTGTAACTTTGGTAACTATAGGCCAATCTCTCTAATATCATCGCTATCCAAACCACTGAAAAAACACATACATAAAATTACACTACAACACTTAGTTAACAACGACTTATTAATTGATAGTAAGTCGGCGTTCAGACCTAAACATTCATGTCACACTGCTCTAACTAAGATGATAGACAACTGGTACCTCAATATTAACAACGATAATATGCGTGGGGCAGTCTGTGTAGACTTTAAAAAAGCATTGGATATGAGAGATCACGCTATTTTAATTAGAAAACTAGAAACATCAAAAGTAAACTTTCAACTGGTGACAATAATTAACTCATTTCTGTCAGACAGAAAACATGTAGTTTCTTACAATAACTCATATTCAAACCAGCCGTAATAAATAACGGTGTTCCTCAGGGTTGTTCTACACTTGGTTCTCTACTATTTGCCATATACATTAATGACCTTCCACTACACATTAAGCACTCCTCCTGTGACCTGTTTAAAGAGGACTGTACTGTTTACAAGAGTGATAAAAGTCGAAACACACTCGAACTTTCGTTACAAAAAGATAGAGATAATCTGATCACATGGAGCAACGGAAATCGCAAGCTAATAAATATCATTAAAACAAAATGCATGTTAATATCAACTAGACAAAAGTTACAAAATTCAGAGAAAAACAACACTTCAGATCTACATTGGTACCTCACTAATTGAAAACGTTAATGAACATAAAACTCTAGGTATAGTCATTGACCACCATCTAAATTGGAACTCACATGTACATGCACTGACCAAGCAAACGGCACAGAAAGTTTAACAGTTAGCTAAAGTCAAACATTTCCTAGATGAAGACGCACGAAAAGTGTTCTATATATACTGAAGCACATTAAAAACGCACCACTATTATATATACTGATGCTGAGAAGCTGGAAAAAAAAGTGTGGGAATGGATTTTCCCCGTGTTTGTCATGAGGTAGAGAGCGAATGGCTGCTGGAATGGAAAGTGCATGATTCAACCCACGGGTTTGTGTACAGACTACATGAAAACAATGAAAGTTACACGTGCAACACGATTCCCAACAGCTATGACCCTAAAAATGTGTACGCGTTGTGGCAGTATACTCGGTATAAAAAGGCAGTTGAGACAAAACACTCAGTACATGTGCTTGAAATGCCACGACTATCTGAAAACGAACTCCAACGAGCCATTGGTATGTTGGAGACCGGAATGAGCTCGCGGGCCATTGCCAGAAGGATGAATTGCCACCACAGCAATATTGTACGTCTCAATGAACGTTACGGAACCACTGGCAATGCCCGGGATAGACTTCGGAGTGGCCAACCACGAGTTACTACCCCTGCGCAAGATCGTCATATTGTGCTGAGTCACCTAAGGAATCGTTCTCTCCCGGCAAGTCAAACAGCAAGAGCAATAGTGGGTAGACGTGGACAAGTCTCTCGAATGACAGTCATACGACGACTCAGAGATACAGGCCTTACTGCAAGACGACCTTATGTTGGCCAAACATGACTCACAGACATCGTCAGCAGCGCCTGCAATGGGCAGAGCAACATGTCAGATGGACTAGACAGCAGTGGAATGTTGTCCTATTCACAGACGAGAGCAGATTCAACATATCCTTTGCTGATGGACGTACGCGGATTTGGCGACGGTGTGGAGAGCGCTTTGCAGATGGCTGTGTTCGTCAGCACAACCGATTTGGAGGTGGCAGTATTCACATTTGGGGGAGGATTCAGTTTTCACCATCGCTTGCCTCTTCACGTCTTCCGTGGAAATGTTAATGCTGTGACATATCGAGATGAGGTTCTGGATGCATTGGTTGCTCCTGCGTTCACAAATTATTCAGACTTGCAGCTTCTCCAGCAGGATAACGCACGTGCGCACACCGCATGCATTACGCAGCAATATCTACAGCAGCAGAACATTGTGACGATTGATTGGCCTGCCCTATCACCAGACATGTCCCCTATAGAACATCTGTGGGACGAGCTTGGACGCAGAGTCTACAGGCAAGGTTCTCCAGCTAATCTGCAACAGCTCGAAGCTGCTCTTACACGTGAATGGAACTTGATTCCCCGGAATTTCCTTCAGAGACTTGTGCGTTCCATGCGGAGCCGCTGCCAAGCTTGTTTGCAAGCAGACGGTGGACATACCAGATACTGAGGATGGTGTGAATGAATTTTTTTTATTGGTTGCATTTTTGGTTTTCTCCCTTGCCTGCACAGAATGCAATGAATTTCATAACAATCAAATGTACAAATTAATGACCAGCATGGATTCATAGGAAAATGAATAAAGATTCCAAATATGTAAACTTGTAAACACTTATATTTATATTTCACACTCTGTTCCTGGATTATACAGGTGGTGCGTTTTTAATGTGCTTCAGTATATCTCACATACAAGCAAACCGTGACTATTGCTCCACAATCTGGGATGGTTGCTTAATGTCCAACACAAAGAGACTCTGTTCACTACAAAAGCGTGCAGTGCGTCTAGTCTCTGACAACTGCCAAACTCAGTGTGTAGATGATCTATATAAAAAACTCCAAATACTGCCCTTAAAAAAGCGCCTTCTGTTTAACAAAGCTAAATATGTTCACAAAATCCTGTCACATAATGCTCCAGCATATACGTGGCCAATGTTCAAATACAATGAAAGACGCAGTCAACGCTTTAACAAATTGAAAGTGCCCAAGCCTAGGCTTGACTTATTCAAGAAAAGCTTAGCGTACTCTGCTGCTCATCTTTGGAATTGTCTTCCACATAACCTAAGAAACAACCTCAGTCCCTATTCATGCAATCGTAGACTTTTCGAATACTTTATGAGCTCTGATTACATGCACCCCCCCCCGCCCCCCACCCCACCTCCCTCCCCCAATAGGATTATCTTTTCTTATAATATCAACGGTAGGTTATAATGACGATGTTTGTACTTTTCAATAGATTTTATGTCAAGCTTATAAGTAGTTAATGTTAATATGAGTGTGTTATTTTATATTACTTTACAACGTTGAATTCCTTGAAATTGATATGTAAAATGCATGTGACAATAAATGAATTTCCTTACGAAAGGTGAGAGAAAGGAAGGGCAGAATGTCAGACAGGCCTACGTGCCCAATTCTAACCCCTTTGAAAATAAAGTTATATCTATCTATCTATCTATCTATCTATCTATCTATCTATCTATCTATCTATCTATCTATCTATCTATCTATCTATCTATCTATCTATCTATCTATCTATCTATCTATCTATCTATCTATCTATCTATCTATCTATCTATCTTTCTATTTATCTTTCTATCTATCTATCTATCTATCTATCTATCTATCTATCTATCTATCTATCTATCTATCTATCTATCTATCTATCTATCTATCTATCTATCTATCTATCTATCTATCTATCTATCTATCTATCTATTTATCTATCTATTTATCTATCTATCTATCTATCTATCTATCTATCTATCTATCTATCTATCTATCTATCTATCTATCTATCTATCTATCTATCTATCTATCTATCTATCTATCTATCTATCTAATCTAATCTATATGTATATTGCCATGGTTAATATTTCTGAATAAGAACACTAAGACGCACGAGTCACGTGGTAAGAGATAACTATTATGAGATGCATGGGACTAGCAACCTTATCATTCAAATAAGTTGCTATAGAAACCACCGCTGTAAGAGCAAATGAATGCTTGAACGTAAGCTTCTTACAATGGACCAGCTGTAGTGGTGGATCTATACTTAGTAGCGAGCAAACAGGAATACGATGATGATGTTGATGATGCAGAGCTCGCTCTGGCTGTCTTTTATTATGGAACATATTAACTCTCAGATAAGGCATTGATAAAGTGCACATTATTCTATCTATACTTTTATTTTAAATTCATTTCAAATTGAATGTTAATATCTTAAAGAAGGATTGTAACATTCCAAGCGAACGAATGTCAAAGGAACATATGTGATGCTGCTTTCTCTAAAGGGACAGAGATTAATAACATATTTTTTTAAAATAAGATCAAAAGAAGGATTATGAATATTCCTCGGATATGCTTTACAGAATGGTGGTACGAGTTTAGGAATAAAGGACATAGAAGACTAAAAGGTTCGTGGTGGAAAATCAAAGAGCAGAGGTTAGCAAACGCCGCGAAGACTTGGTGTTGATTGAGTTGGCTTACATGCGCTAGAACCTAATGGCAGAATTTTTCTTGATCTGTTTATTCTGAATATGATAGAAGATAGGAATAAACAGGGGCGGACTGACAGTTATCTGGGTACACGGGCAATAAGGTTCCTTTGCTCCAAACCGCCCATCCGACATAGATTACTGACTATGGGAGAGTAGGGCCCCTACTGCTGTGGGTCCTCTGGCACTGCCCTATGGCCCCATCGTTCAGTTCGCGGGTAGAAATAGGTGCCGTATGTTTTTTTAATTCTTCGTCGCTAACTCTAATATAACTACATCTGTTTCTGTTGTCAAGTTTGTGGTCTGTCATATTTCTCTCATCGCCATATATCTTCTCCCACAAAGGTGGTAATAAAGCCTATGCCAGTAGCATGCTTCTCTCGCGGAGTTGACAATCTTTGAGCAACATCTTCTACTGTTTTCCAATATTTCCCATATGGTCACATGCCTATATATATATTCGATTTGTAATTTATTGAGCACATGATATTTAAGCCTGCAGCAGCCGGCTCTCACTCTAAAAGTTCTCACTTTGATCTATTTTTGGTATTGTTCTGTTACATCAAACTTCAGGTGTTCTCTTTCTGCTTTCTCATTTCCGTACTATCGCAGTGGTAATTATTTTCATTATATTTGCATAGTACTTTCATTGTGCTATCTTTATATTTGGTTTATCGGTTCACTGCCCGTTGTCTCATGTTCTACCGTCAGCCGGATCTTTCCCGCGGGTGCTCTTCGTTGAGCGCCCGCTTTGAAAAATTTAGTGTTGAAAGCCGGCCACGGCTGCTTGAATAATGATGTATGGAATAATGATGTCTGGAATAATGATGTATGGAATAATGATGTATGGAATAATGGGATACGGCCGCTGTAGTTCCAGCTCCAACAGCGTGTAGTGAAGTTGTTGCAGTTAAAAAGCTCAAGCTTTTGATCTCCAATAGCGTATATTAAAGTGTCTACTGTTGACACAAATTGTTATGCTTTTTATGTTCAGCTCCAACGAAGGTAAATACCGGGTTTTGATAAGGCTGGCAACCCAATCATGTGACATCGATTACCTTGAAACCATCGCTGTAAGTATCACGCACATGCTTGGTGAATTCTTACTGGATACAATGCTGGCTCCATGCTCCATAAGGAGCCCATGAGTCAGTGCAGGCTCTCAAAGAACAACTACAGTGCTGACTCTCATTGAACAACTACAGTGCTTGCTCTCTAGGAACAACTACAGTGCTGACTCTTATAGAACAACTACAGTGCTGACTCTCTAGGAACAAATACAGTGCTGACTCTCTAGGAACAAATACAGTGCTGACTCTTTAGAAACAACTGCAGTGCTGACTCTCTAGGAACAACTACAGTGCTGACTCTCTAGGAACAACTACAGTGCTGGCACTCTAGGAACAACTACAGTGCTGACTCTCATCGAACAACTACAGTGCTGACTCTCTAGGATTAACTACAGTGCTGACTCTCTAGGAACAACTACAGTGCTGACTCTCGTCGAACAACTGCAGTGCTAACTCTCTGGGAACAAATACAGTGCTGACTCTCTGGGAACAAATACAGTGCTGACTCTCTGGGAACAAATACAGTGCATGCTCTATAGGAACAAATACAGTGCTGACTCTCTGTGAACAAATACAGTGCTGACTCTCTGGGAACAAATACAGTGCAGGCTCTATAGGAACAAATACAGTGTTGACTCTCTAGGAACAAATACAGTACTGACTCGCTAGGAACAAATACAGTGCTGACTCTCTAGAAACAACTACAGGGCTGACTCTCATTGAACAACTACAGTGCTGACTCTGTAGGAACAACTACAGTGCTGACTCTCTAGGAACAACTACAGTGCTGACTCTCTAGGAACAAATACAGTGCTGACTCTCTAGGAACAATTGCAGTGCTGACTCTCTAGGAACAAATACAGTGCTGACTCTCTAGGAAAATATACAGTGCTGACGCTCTAGGAACAACTACAGTGCTGACTCTTTAGGAACATCTACAGTTATGACGCTCTAGGAACAACTACAGTGCTGACTCTCATTGAACAACTACAGTGCTGACTATCATTGAACAACTACAGTGCTGACTCTCTAGGAACAACTACAGTGCTGACTCTCATTGAATCACTACAGTGCTGACTCTCTAGGAACAAATACAGTGCAGGCTCTATAGGAACAAATACAGTGCTGACTCTCTGGGAACAAATACAGTGCTGACTCTCTGGGAACAAATACAGTGCTGACTCTCTGTGAACAAATACAGTGCAGGCTCTATAGGAACAAATACAGTGCTGACTCTCTAAGAACAAATGCAGTGCTGACTCTCTGGGAACAAATACAGTGCTGGCTCTATAGGAACAAATACAGTGCTGACTCTCTAGGAACAAATACAGTGCTGACTCTCTAGGAACAACTACAGTGCTGACTCTCTAGGAAAAAATACAGTGCTGACTCTCTATGAACAAATACAGTGCTGACTCTCTAGGAACAAATACAGTGCAGGCTCTATAGGAACAAATACAGTGCTGACTCTCTATGAACAACTACAGTGCTGAGTCTCTAGGAACAACTACAGTGCAGGCACCATGCCCAGTTAGGAGTGACAAGAAGAAAGAAGTAAATATGTCGTTCACATTGTCACTTCTGACAAGCTGTCTATTTTTAAAGCTACTTTGAGCAGTTATGACTGATGGGAAGCCTGTGAGAAATTATATCTACTATTTTATCATCATTTCCTCACTTTTCTCCAGCAAAGATACTGATGAAGACAATGTTGTCAGTACTCTTCTCTCGTGGAGCTGATGGTATTGGAGAACATGTTTTACTATTTGCTAGTCTTCCCCATATCTGTCTGATCGATTTTTAATTTGTTCAACAGATGATATTTGAGTCTACAACCGCAGGCTCTGACTCTGAACATTATCACTTGATCTCTACTTGATAAGGAGTTGCACACATCTGTTCTACATGATGACAGGTGTTCTCTGTGTTATTGCTCTGTAAAACTATTTTTGATTATCGCTTTTATTTTTTCATAAATTGTCATGTTCTCGTTTTGAATTTCGTTTCCTCCTTCTTTGGTCTGTCTGGCTTCTCATATCCACATAATGTGCAGTGGGCGAAAGTCCATCGTACTTTTCTGTCGTTGAAGTTAAACCTGATTTACATTAAGGCTTCGGGAAGGCTGTCTGTTTCACTGTTTGTATGGGTCCTTAAAGCAGTTATGATTGACGCGTAATCTGTGAAAAGCGCAATCATGCTTTAGCTTTAATCATGTTTTTTACTGGTAGTTATTGCAGCTGTTTCTGTTTCATCTTTGAAGCCGTTTGAGAATTGTCCACTGGTGTGGCTCTTATCTTCCTTTGTCTGCCGTGGTAGTCCACGATTGATGGCTAGAGAGTTAGAGTAAATGATAAGTAGAAACCTTCGTTCAAGAAGTACGCCTGGCAGTGAGATAAATAGAAAGATGGACTCCTATTTTAAGGAGTCTCGCTGGTTTTTAAGGAAGGTAGCTACAAAAGCTGAGTCTACAAGAAATCGTTCCTAACTTCTTTCTGGCATCTTCTCTTTCTGCGTGATGGAAGTGGAAGTACAGAATCTTTACCACACGAGTCTTATATCCAAAGATTTTGCCCATGCAAACTTTTTTTTTTCGGGTTGTCTTAATTTGTATTACTCAGTCCTACATCTTTTATTTCAGGGAAGGTTGTTTTTTAAAAGAGAAAAGATAGGTTCGCTAATCTACAAGGGATGTCGGAAACAACTGCGTGATCTGACCCTGTCCTAATTCTACAAGATTTCTTCGTCTCGTCTGTCCATATATGCGGAAACAAATTGAGTAATTCTAAGGTCTGGACAGACTGTTAAACAGATTATCTTGCCATATATGACTGTCCAACTCCCATGCTTAAGGTAATCGACCAGGTGACCAGAAAGTTTTTAATCCCTTAATCTATTGTTGCCTCGATGAAGCGCTCAGTTTTCTCAATTATAGATAACAACATGCGACTAGGGACCTCACCTAGCAAACTTTGACCAAGTTGTTGTGGTCTTAGGGAAGAGTACACCTGTCAATATGAGAAAACCAAAAGATGACTACCGGTAAATGAGGATAAAAAGGAAGAGTAGAAAAGGGATGAAAAAAATGAATGAGCGAATGAAGTTTCGTCACAACTGGTTACTGATATGCTCAGCACTGTGTAAAGTTAATTCGCTGATCGCAATAATTAATAATACTGAAATTGTGAAAGTTTTGCATAAATACGTTTTTTACGTCATTCCGCAACGAGCAAGTGTACTTTTTGTTATTTACTTTAAGACGCTTGCCAGTTATTTGTGTCTCTCTTTAATAGAGGGCCGGTTAAGTTAATGCTATTCATTGAGTTCCATGTGTTATGCTTTTTCTAATCTTTACGTGTTTTGTTATTTACTTTTATGTTTTTAGCCAAGGTCATTGTTCCTTTTCTTCTATTTTTCGTTGTCTTTTTGTTTCCCTCTTTTCTAATGTGTCAACTGTTTCTATTTTTTTTATCCATTTTTTGTTTTTAACTTAACTTCTTCATGTTTTTCCTTTCGTGCTTTCCCGTCTCACATTTCTTGTGTTTTTCTTTCTTTGTATTCTTCACGTATTTCCTCTCCTTTGTGTCTTTTTTTTCGTCCCCTATTTCTTCTTTTATTAGTCACCACGTTTTTGTTTTCTTTTTGTTTGTATCTTTTTCGTTATTTTGTTAAGCATCTGGTTTCTATTTTCTCTATTACTTCATCTCGGAGACTCTTCTTGTTCCATCTTATTCTCTTCTTTTCTTCTTTGTCAACATTTTTCTTTTTTGGTTCTTCTTCATTTTTTCTTTATTTCAGCTTAATCTGCTTCTCTTTGTCAATTTATCTTTTGTCTCTTCTTCATTACGATCGTCACAATCGACTTTCCTTACTTATTTTCTATTTATCTTTGTCGTAATTTTTGATAAGATAGGTCTGAGATATTTATGGTCCCGTCCGAGCAGAGGTGATAGTGTTAACTATGTGAGAGTAAGATGTAAGAAATAGATTTCTTTTTCTCGAGGCTGACAGTGTAAGAGAAAGGACAGTCTCTGGATTGAGTAATTGCTCTAATCCAGCCTATCTTTACGACTATATTTAAATCAGACGCACTTTCTCTCTTTGTAAAAAATACAAGTTACACTACACTCATGTACACACAATTTTATGACAAATACGCACAAACGTGAAAACAAACTATGGATAACAAATAAGGGCAGGATTTGACCAAAACAATAACTAAAGGTTTATTAAGTTTATTATCATTAGAAAATCACAACATTAAGCATTTACATCAATAAAGTATAGTTTACAGACAAGACGAAAAATTATCTCAATAGGCCCTCATCTCTGGTAAAGGAAAACCTAACAGCAGATCCTAACAGGTAATTAACCCAAAAGATCAATTTTTAACAATAAGGTATGAAATAGTCAGTATGGAAAGATAACAGGTTCCTAATTTAATCTATCCGGTGACTACTCAGATTAGTGAGAAAAAAAAGAAGATTAGTATACTGATGTTAACAAAAGAAATAAGTTTCTTTCTCCGTTCATTCAATTCACACACATACAGTGGCCACTGTAACTGTACTTTTTCTCTTGTTGAGGTGATCACTGGCCCAAGACAGTACACATGTTGTTAGGTGTGTAGTGCGAGCGGATGATGAACTGAGTGTGGGTGCGAATGAAGGCGCGAATGTGTTTAGGCTCTTATGTATGTAGACCCTGCTACCCATACACTCACATGCAGTAGTCAAGGATGCTTGGACACTGCAGACACGTTTCAAAACATTTATTGACGAGAACACACATGGTATCAACAGGAACAGTCATTGTAAACAAGGTCATGCTGACCGGAAATCGATAGGTATACATTAGGCATTCAGCAAGCTGGTAAACATTTGAATATTCGTGCATGGTCAATACAATGTTCTTCAATAAGGACAGTTCGTGGCGTCGCCCTGGGATTACTGACTAAACGCGTCAGATACCTTAATCACTTTGACACATAGGTGCAACTTGGCATTCCCCGCCAATTGCACATTATCAGGCTGTAGTATAATAGCCGAAAACACAGGCCTCGTTCTGACGTCGGCTGTGTACTTCTGATAAGCAGGTTACCATCAACCCTGCAGTAATGCTTATTGTAGACATAAATATGCCGCCAATCTGCGGCTCCCACAATATATCTTCGTCACTGGATTTCTGGATGGTATGAAGACTAATAGTCTTGGATGGCTACCTTGAGCACAACATATAAGTTCTGAAATGGAGGACCGGTGAGCTGCAGTTCACAGACTAGGCAATCTTCTAACATGTTCTGCTACCGAAAGCATAGTAATGGAAAAAGTCGGTATTACCTGTAACCGAATCCACAGAACATAACAAGGAACTCTGCTGTCATTCCAACGCACAGAGATTCACTGGGGAAAACTGCCAGTGCAGTCACTTCGAAGATTCTCCCCGAAAAACACAATGGACTCTCGTCCGTTCAGAAACCAGGACCTTCCCGGCTTGCCGGAAGTCTAACTCCACTCCCGCTTAAAAAAACCTGCCCATGGGCATACGCCCGAACTGTCTACCTTTGACCCTAAAGGTCAAACACAATGAATGAATAAACAAGGGAAGACAACCCCTAATCAACCTGACATCGCAGGTAAAGACACAATTATTCTTATGATAAAAACATAAGCAAATAACTTGACAGATGACTCCGTCAAAAATGACAGCAACACCACTTTCAGATTTGCTTACCCAATAGTTGTCGCAGGCATTCCATGGAATTAAACTCTAACAGGTACTAAGACTATTCAGAGTCATATTCTTTGTCCATTTCAGCCCCAGACTATCCGGTTTGCTGACTGCTATTTTCCAGTAGTCGCTAAAATTGATGCGTTAATTATTTTCCTGGATCTTTCTCTTTTCACTGCAGTTGTTTGGGATAAGTTTTCTATGTGGTGGCACCGTCATAAGAATTAATATGTATATATTGGTACTGTGTTGTCTAGCCGCTGGTGGCTGAGACACTCTGTGACGTGATGAAAAGTAAAGAATGATACTCCTCAGCTGTTCTATGAGGTGACGGCTGAGTATGCCCAGTGAGTTCTAGTGAGGGTAATCCCGTGAAAAAAAGTATTGTCATATATTCGCAAAAAAGTGATATAAATTCTGCCACAGCAGGCTGTTGATATATATATATATATATATATATATATATATATATATATATATATATATATATATATATATATATATATATATATATATATATATATATATATATGGACATTTTTCTGTTATTGTTCTATTCCAGCTATAATTAAAAATTGTATTGTTAGTGTTCTTGATTTTGACCACTCTCATAGATGGAGAAGGTGGACCGTACAGGGGTCACAAACATGAAGATTTCAATAACAATAATCTCTGGATGTTTTAAGATCATAAGACCGGAAGTCCATAAGACCGCTAGATCGCAGGGTTATGACCAGCCTAGATTTTAGGAAGAAATACAAACACTTTAACAATATTATAAATATCCTAATCTAACACGCGTTTAGGTAAGACCTATTAAACCACTTCGTTATTAAATTATATTTAAAACCGCAAGTGTCTAGCTCATCTTGTCGCTTTTTAACACGTGATATAGACACTTAGTCATTTACAAAATTACACATAATGAATAGAAGTAAATTGTATTCTTTCAATTATCAATCGCCTAGCGTCTTATAATTAATTAAAGCATCTCTTACTGAGGAATAGCGAGTAATTAAATTTACGTTTACAGCTGGAAAAATTAGCTATATGTTATTTAATCCGCCATTCAATTAACACATAAAATCCCAGTGAGATATAAATGAAAAAAACTTTAACACGTTTAAATCACTTAAATGCTAATAAATATATTTACCGCAACACAGGAAAAAATGAATATCTCCACGTATTTAGTAATCCAATGGTAATATGGCTCTATAATAGCGAGCTAGATATATTTCAAAAGTCTTTCTGCAGCGACTGATATCTGAGTTTGGGGAGACGGGCATTTATACTGGAATGCTGGACTTCCCCTCCTAAGTGCGAAACTTCGCACCTACAGCCATGTTAGGGCAAATCTACTGTTCGATTCCTGAATTAAATGTTTTCTGCGCACCTTTGCCGACCACATAGACTTCTGCTAGCGAGCAGACGTCTTTGATCTGTCTCTCTCTGTAGCTAATTGCGTCCCCTGGGAACACGATCAAACGGATGTGGTCGGTAAATGTGGTTATCACCCCTTTTTGCATTCGCTTAATTCCCCCTGTCAAATGTAACCAATCAAAGGTACGTCTTCTGTCTTATCGCCCTTGATTCTACAATTAACGACCCGTTCTCTCTACAGGCGTTTATTGTCTGATCTGTCACTATTTAACGATTGCCAAATCGCTTGCGATTCCAAGCTGCATAGTGTCATTCATAAAAAGCCTCTATGCCAACTTTACGTGTACTGTTGGGCAGAGATACCTAACCTTTGAGGTGAAGACAGGAGTACGACAGGGATGCCCCTTATCAACCACTCTATTTTTAACAGTCATAGACTGGGTGATGCGCCAGACAACAGAGGGCAGTCCAAGAGGAATAAGATGGTCTACATTTTCTACATTGGAAGATCTGGAATATGCAGATGACATTGCACTACTAGCACATTCACATCAACACATCCAGGAAAAAAACGGATAGACTTAATAAGTTTAGCCAGCAGGTGTGCTTGAACATCAATTTAAATAAGTCAGAGGTCATGACGCTCAATGTGAGCAACCCTGAGCCCATATCAGTAAGGAATCAGCAACTGGTACAGACAGACACCTTCACATACCTAGGATGCATAGTAACACCAGACGGCGGGGCAGGCAAAGACATCAACATCAGAATGAATAAGGCAAGAACAGCCTTTTTTAGCCTAAACAACATCTGGAAGTCCTCTCAGTACAGCACAAGCACAAAATTAAGATTATATCAGAGCTGTGTGCGTTCTGTCCTTCTCTATGGTGCGGAATGCTGGAGAGTTACAGAAAAGGAAATATCGAAATTGTCCTCTTTTCACACAACATGCCTAAGAAAAATTCACCGAATCGTTTGGCCGAATACCATCACCAACCAAGATCTGCTTACTTGGAGCAGCAAGAGGACATGCACACCATCATAGCTGGCAGACGCTGGAGCTGGGTTGGCCATGTCCTCAGAAGATACCCCGATGCCATCACAAGAACAGCTATGCTTTGGACCCCTGAAGGAAAAGAGAGGCCGGCCAAAAACAACCTGGCGGAGGACTGTGGAGGCTGAGATGCAAAGAATGAACCAGAGTTGGGGCACTGTACGAAGGATGGCCGCCGACCGAGCAAAGTGGAATCAGTTTGTTGTTGCCCTACAAGAAGCCACTAGGCGTGATGGCCACTGACTGCTTTGACGGTCGGCGGCTGTGGTGAAGTGGGATGTTATAAATATTTATAGGGGACTTAGTGTACTGACTGGGTGAAGTGGGATGTTATAAATATTTATAGGGGACTTAGTGTACTGACTGAGATCAGCTGTGAAGGTATCTATATCTATTAAAAGTAGTGTATTATAGATAACCTTACTTGCTACCACATATCTCTTATCTCAGTCAGAATTATTCTGGAATAGTGTGATGCTACGTTATGTGTCTAGGGTATGTGTATGGTGAAGTGTAAGTCACAACAACAGACAGATAAACAATTTAATTTAATCCACTACTCTTAACAACACTGTGACACTCACATACATAGAACACTCTATGAGAATAGCTTAAAGAAGTCACTCGTAACGGTTCAAATAACAATATGTATTCATTACTAGCATGAATGAATATGTGTCCTGATTCAACTACAAGGGAACCAGGAATCACAATCAATTTAAATTACAAGTTATGTACAGAATGTATTTAATATGAATATTGTAGTGACATATATTAGTACAAATGTTCTATGTGTGTCAGTTGTGTAGTAGTAAAATGAGGTAATACTGGTTTTGTTTTGTTCAAGCTCTGTTGGTATTTGTCATCATGACTTCAATAGTTTGTCTTTAGGGACCAGTATTGGAGATGTTCACAGTTCCTGATTTTAAGACAAGTAAATTCCCCTCTGAATAGTATTTTTATAAAGTTATCTCAAGATGAGGGGACATAATGTTGAGCTCAGCTGGCCAACTCTGCTTATCTTGAGTGATGGCGGCAGGAAAGGACTCCTCTGCTCGAATTCTCCTCTGGGTTCAGGAGACACCTCACTGATAGCTAAAAAGACCAAGGAGTATGCTGTCCGACTCTGGATTCAGCAAATCTCTGACCAGATGCTGCTCAGTACCATCAAGACCACTGTCCCTGAAATCAAGAAGGATGTACCTTCTACTTCATAACTAATTTATATTCTCTTTTACACTGATCACAATACAGCACAAACATTGCGTTCAGAGCGTTAGGCCAACAGTCAGCTTCATTTGAAATACTTTATTCCAGTATTACCCTTCTTAATGGTTACTACGCCTCTGCACTTCCAGCATTATTTCTTTCTAGTCAATCATCCAGGTGTCAGTGTACTGTTTGGCCATTCCATGCCGTTTTACTTCTCTCCGACACCCTCTGTTCAGGCTGGAGCATTACAGGCTTTACCTCACGTTTGCCACTGAACTACACATATATATATACAGGCATAAATCAACAATTCACATTCAATTTTCATTAAAAGATATTAAATGGTTCAAGCTTACCACAATTCATACGAATAACACAGATACGTTGATTAGCAATGAATTCTGGCACAAACTGGCACAAACTTCCATCTGCCTATGTTCCAGGCTTTTATTGAGCCAAATATATGCTGGCTTCAACGCACTGATGCTTTATCAAGCTATTTTAAACAAGTGGTTTCGAACTAACGCTCCCAAGTGTGTATATCAGCGAGTCTGACCAATGAGCCCCGTTTCGACAAGTGTTTGAAAAAATGTTACCTTTCCCCGTTTCCCCTAACAACCAAGATAGTATTTATAGCCCGACCAATCGTGGTTAGGCTTTCATTTGTTGCGCTCCAATCAATTTGGAGTTTACATGGTAGGCTATTTATGTAACGTAAGGTTTTTTTTCAAACACGTTATAAAAAAAATCTTATGAGCAGAAATGATTTTATGCTGTCAGGCACCCCCAATATTTTATTTTGGGTATAATTTATTAATTCCTGGACTATTTGCGTAACGTTTTACATATTATTTGTCAGCAAGCCCTAAGGAACCCAAAAATACTAATTTAAAGGAGCTACGTGGCTGCGTTCAAAATATGCAATTTCTTCTACCTCCTGTTTGGAAGATGTGCTGTCTGGGTACTGTTATGTGTTCAAACGTAAACCCATCTATTGTTATCTTTTCTAATAAGAGTCTGTTATGATTTATAAACCTAACTCTGGGAAAGGGTAGTGTATTTTATCACTGTCCGTCTGAAAAAGTTAGTGCTTGTAGACTTACACGCGTGATGCCAGCATTTGTATATCGCGCGTCGCGTGTTGCATGCGTTCCTGATTTTCAGCCCTCCCCTCTCGCCATCCTTTTGTCCATCTGTTCGTTCGTTTTGGTAACGTAATATAATTAATGTTAGGATTAATTTAGGTCATTACGCAGTCTCTCAATGTTTTTCTTAGAAATGCAGCACACGTTTCATTGAAGAAGGCGGGTAATAATACAGTAAGCTTTTACTATCAACGTGAAAGCGTTACAATTTGCAGACGAAGCAGAAAACAAGGGGGATTTCGAGTACATTCCTTGTGACAGCACTGTTATTTTACCATTGCTCTTCTCTTTATTAATTTTATTTGTTAGGCTTCATATTTACCTAATAATTTATATATGTGGATTAGAATATTTCATGACACCTCCCCTCTTAAAACAGACATTATATGTCAGTCCTTTATTCTATATACACATATAGAAATTTATTATTATTTCTGGGGTTTACGGTGATTCTCATCACACGGATGGCGGCTTAAAAAATCCGCTCCCAGATTGGTTTTTCCAGATATATATTCAATGCTAAAATTATATGGAGCCAGAAGCAAAGACCATCGGAGTAGCCTAGAGTTCTCATGCTTAGCCTGTGCTAAAAACGATAAAGGTTTGTGGTCAGTTTGCAACTTAAATGCCTTCCCATATAGATAAATATTGAATTTCTTTATTGCCCATATTACTGCAAGACATTCTTTTTCGCTAGTTGAGTAGTTGATTTCAGCTTTATTCAACTTTCTGCTAGCATATGCCACTGGGCTTAATTCCCCATCCAATGCATCTGATTTCTGTAGTAAAGTTGCACCTAACCCAATATTACTTGCATCCGTCCTTACTATGAATTCTTGACTTAAGTCAGGTAATTTCAAAATGGGTTTACTTGTGAGCTTTTCCTTCAATTCTTGGTAAGTCATTTCACATTGTGGTGTCCATGTAATGCGATCTGGAAGTCCTTTACGTGTCAATTCCGTTAAAGGTGCACATATGGAATTAAAGTTTTTGATATACTTCTGGTAGAAACCACATAATGAGACAAAGGATCTCACGTCCTTCTTGGTTTGTGGTCTCGGGGCTTTCTGTAGTTTCTCTAAATTCTTTGGGTCAGGGGTCATGTTTCCCTGATAAACTGTGTGTCCCAAAAATTCCAATTCTTTACATCCAACGCAACATTTGGTTGGTCGGGCTGTTAAATTTGCCTCCCTAAGTCGATCAAACAGCATGTTCAGAGAGTCAATGTGTTCCTCAAATGTTTCTGTTGCTATAAGGATATCATCCATAAAATTTGTTATACAGGGATTATTCAGAGGATCCAATAATTTTCTCATCATTCTAGAGAAGACACTAGGTGCATTCTTCAATCCAAATGGCAATCTATTAAACTCATAGTGTCCTTCTGAGGTACTAAAAGCTAGGTATGGTCTAACCTCAGGCTTTACTGGAATCTGATAGTATCCTTTACTCAGATCCACTTTTGAGAAATATTTAGCTTTATTTAGCCTGGCAAACAGCTGATTTGTATCCGGCAATGGATCCACCTGTCCTTCTGTAATAGCATTCAGTCTCCTGTAATCTATACAGAGTCTATGTTCTCCAGAGGGCTTCCTTAAAAGTACAACACCGGAACTATACGAAGACTCACTGTGCGAAATAATTCCTTCCTTCAATAGATAGTCTATCTCTTCCTTCAAAGCTTTTTCCTTAGCAAACGGAATCGAATATGGTTTCATACAGACAGGTGTGGAGTCTATGAGTTTCATATCATATTCCAATAGGTTTGTATGCCCTGGTCGGTCTGTTAACACCTCTGCATGATTATTTAGAACCTGTTGCACTCTCTCTTTCTGAGTTTTCGTTAAATGTGTACTGATTTTCACCTGTGCTGCTGTCTCACAGGGGTGTAATGGATATTCAAATGATGAAAGTGGTTCCTTTTTCATCTCCATGGCGATGGACAAGGTCAACAAGTGTGTCTCTTCCTGATGTTCTCTTTCCAAATATTTCTTCAGGAGATTCACATGATAGATTTTTTCTTTCCCCTTCTTATCTATCTTATAATTTGTTCTAGACACCTTCTCTAGAACTGTATATGGACCCTGCCATCCAATTTGTAACTTATTCTGACTCCCGGGCAAAAGAAGCAGTACCTTCTCCCCACAGCCAAATTTCTGTCTTTCGCCTTCCTGTTATAATAGGCAGCATGTTTCTTCCTGGCTTGTTTCAAATTTTCATTGGCAAGTTTCCAGCCAGTTTTTAACCGAGTGGTCAGCTCATTCACATATTGGTATGAAGATGTAATGTTTTCCTCTGCCTTTTCATCAGTCCACGTTCTTAACAAAGCTACATATGGACCTTTAATTGTGTGGACCTATTTGTCCATGCACCGGTATGGTCTCTTCCACTCGAAGCTTTATAGTGATGATTTTTCCTCCCAGAATTATCATTCACAAAACGACCGCTACCAATTTTTCTTTTGGGGCTTTCTTCCCTCTTAAAATTCTTGATGAGAGATTTCCTCCCTACATCCTCTTCCTCCAGTTTGTTTAAGTCCGATTGAGGGATTGTCGGCTTATCCTGGGGTAAGACATCCTTTTGCACTCTCCGCATAGTGGCCATTGTAAAACAGTTAAGTGAAGCTTGTCCGTGAAAAGGGGCTTCCCATTCCATTTGGTCCACTTTATCAAATCTATTTTTCTTTTTTATTGTCAGGCCTGATTTTGCCCCATGGCGTGTCCAGGTCCTGATCCATGTTCCCACTTGTGGGTGTTCCCTCATGTGCTATGCTACACCTTTCTACAAAATTCTCAATGTCCCATCTTGCTTTGGGCCAATAATAATTGTGAGCCACCTTTTGAATGATGGTACCTATTTTCTCATGGTCCCCATCTGGTTTCACATGTAGGCTCCTTATTAATTCTGTCCTGTATCTTTTTGGAAGAACCAGCTGTCCGTGACCATGGGATCTAGTTCCGGTCTTCCTATACATCAACTTGTTTTTCATGTAAAAATCTCCCTTGCCTGGAGTTGTATGACAAGTTGACAATTTTCTGAAACAAGGCTTGAGTGTTTTTATCCCCAGCCTGTGCCTTCCTCATCTCTTCTGGAGTGGTATCTAACATAATATCCTCCTCCTGTCTTGAGGTCGACCTGACCTGAAGGGTTGCCATATACACAGGTTTCCTTCTGCAACGGTCAGTGTCATGATTGTCCATCTGACAATTCTTACACCACCTTTTTCCTTGGTTGAAAGATTTTCTTTCATCATATATTTCCTTTCATCGAATTGTGGGAATTTATTTTTATTTTCATACCGTGGCCTATCAAATTGGTGCTTACCTTTATTTTGATCCCTAGGATCAAATTTATTAAAGTTCTGTGGTGCCCTAAAGTTGTCCACCTGTTTCTTTTTATTACCTGTTACCTCTGCTTGAGCTGCTTGATACCTTTCAGCAACATTTAGCAACTCACCCAGCCTCTCTGCACCTTGTTCCATGAGAAACTTTCTCAGGTCTGGAGCCATGGACTCTCTTAGTTGCTCTATAAGGACCATTTCCTTAAGATCTTGGGTTTTCCCCAGAGAAGTCCATTTCTCCAAGTATGTCTCTATGCGTGCAGAGAACTGGTGATAGGTTTCACCTGACAGTAGTTTAGCATTCCTAAATTTTTTCCTGTAAAACTCTGCATTCTTTTCATACCTTAACAAAAGAGCCTGCTTTAGCATGTCATAATTTTCCTGATCACCTCTGCTCATTTTTGCAAAAACTTCATAAGCTGCCCCACGAAGTCCCTGAGATAACTTTAAGCTCCACCTTTCTCTCTCTAACCCATACGTGATAGCTAATAGTTCGTACCTATTTATATAGCTCTCAATATCATCGTCTTTCTCAACAAAATGATCTAAATGAAAATTCATAGCTGAGGTTGAGGCTCCTTGAGTAACCGTAGCATCAGAGGCAAAGGGACTGGCACCATTTTCAGGAGCATGGCCTTGAAACTCAAACTCCCTTAGTCGTAACTCATGTTCCCTTTGTAATCTTTTATCTTCTGCTTCCCTTTCTGCAGCTAATTTCCTCTCTTCCCTTTCTGCAGCCTGTCTTCTTTCCTCGGCTTCCCTTTCTGCAGCTAATTTCTTCTCTTCTGCTTCCAATTTCTTAGCCTCTTTGTCAGCCTCAATCTGCAACCTCTTAGTCTCAGCCTCAGCTTGCAACCTCTTAGTCTCAGCCTCAGCTTCAAACTGTAACTTCTTAATTTCCCTGTCAGCCTCTAACTTTCTTTCGGCTTCAAACCTTCTTTCTTCGCGTTCAATAAATTTGTCACATTCCGTAGTAACATAGGCAACCATAACTTGCCCATCTAATCCTAACTCTTTTGCAGTCTGAACCGCAGCAGATCGAAATTTGGCCAGGTCCGCCATTGTCTATTATGTAAATTTATACAATGTCTAACCAACAATTCAATCTCTAATGGACAACACAGGCACCGTGAGCTCAACCTTATTTAATTCCACCCAAGGATACCTTTTAATTCTTATATTCCCTGAAGTGAATTACCCCCAATATTTTTAATAGTTAAAGATTCAAAATCCCAAGAGCGAGACCCCAATATATGTGGTGAAGTGGGATGTTATAAATATTTATAGGGGACTTAGTGTACTGACTGAGATCAGCTGTGAAGGTATCTATATCTATTAAAAGTAGTGTATTATAGATAACCTTACTTGCTACCACATATCTCTATATCTCAGTCAGAATTATTCTGGAATAGTGTGATGCTACGTTATGTGTCTAGGGTATGTGTATGGTGAAGTGTAAGTCACAACAACAGACAGATAAACAATTTAATTTAATCCACTACTCTTAACAACACTGTGACACTCACATACATATAACACTCTATGAGAATAGCTTAAAGAAGTCACTCGTAACGGTTCAAATAACAATATGTATTCATTACTAGCATGAATGAATATGTGTCCTGATTCAACTACAAGGGAACCAGGAATCACAATCAATTTAAATTACAAGTTATGTACAGAATGTATTTAATATGAATATTGTAGTGACATATATTAGTACAAATGTTCTATGTGTGTCAGTTGTGTAGTAGTAAAATGAGGTAATACTGGTTTTGTTTTGTTCAAGCTCTGTTGGTATTTGTCATCATGACTTCAATAGTTTGTCTTTAGGGACCAGTATTGGAGATGTTCACAGTTCCTGATTTTAAGACAAGTAAATTCCCCTCTGAATAGTATTTTTATAAAGTTATTTCAAGATGAGGGGACATAATGTTGAGCTCAGCTGGCCAACTCTGCTTATCTTGAGTGATGGCGGCAGGAAAGGACTCCTCTGCTCGAATTCTCCTCTGGGCTCAGGAGACACCTCACTGATAGCTAAAAAGACCAAGGAGTATGCTGTCCGACTCTGGATTCAGCAAATCTCTGACCAGATGCTGCTCAGTACCATCAAGACCACTGTCCCTGAAATCAAGAAGGATGTACCTTCTACTTCATAACTAATTTATATTCTCTTTTACACTGATCACAATACAGCACAAACATTGCGTTCAGAGCGTTAGGCCAACAGTCAGCTTCATTTGAAATACTTTATTCCAGTATTACCCTTCTTAATGGTTACTACGCCTCTGCACTTCCAGCATTATTTCTTTCTAGTCAATCATCCAGGTGTCAGTGTACTGTTTGGCCATTCCATGCCGTTTTACTTCTCTCCGACACCCTCTGTTCAGGCTGGAGCATTTTAGGCTTTACCTCACGTTGGCCACTGAACTACACATATATATACAGGCATAAATCAACAATTCACATTCAATTTTCATTAAAAGATATTAAATGGTTCAAGCTTACCACAATTCATACGAATAACACAGATACGTTGATTAGCAATGAATTCTGGCACAAACTGGCACAAACTTCCATCTGCCTATGTTCCAGGCTTTTATTGAGCCAAATATATGCTGGCTTCAACGCACTGATGCTTTATCAAGCTATTTTAAACAAGTGGTTTCGAACTAACGCTCCCAAGTGTGTATATCAGCGAGTCTGACCAATGAGCCACGTTTCGACAAGTGTTTGAAAAAATGTTACCTTTTCCCGTTTCCCCTAACAACCAAGATAGTATTTATAGCCCGACCAATCGTGGTTAGGCTTTCATTTGTTGCGCTCCAATCAATTTGGAGTTTACATGGTAGGCTATTTATGTAACGTAAGGTTTTTTTTCAAACACGTTATAAAAAAAAATCTTATGAGCAGAAATGATTTTATGCTGTCAGGCACCCCCAATATTTTATTTTGGGTATAATTTATTAATTCCTGGACTATTTGCGTAACGTTTTACATATTATTTGTCAGCAAGCCCTAAGGAACCCAAAAATACTAATTTAAAGGAGCTACGTGGCTGCGTTCAAAATATGCAATTTCTTCTACCTCCTGTTTGGAAGATGTGCTGTCTGGGTACTGTTATGTGTTCAAACGTAAACCCATCTATTGTTATCTTTTCTAATAAGAGTCTGTTATGATTTATAAACCTAACTCTGGGAAAGGGTAGTGTATTTTATCACTGTCCGTCTGAAAAAGTTAGTGCTTGTAGACTTACACGCGTGATGCCAGCATTTGTATATCGCGCGTCGCGTGTTGCATGCGTTCCTGATTTTCAGCCCTCCCCTCTCGCCATCCTTTTGTCCATCTGTTCGTTCGTTTTGGTAACGTAATATAATTAATGTTAGGATTAATTTAGGTCATTACGCAGTCTCTCAATGTTTTTCTTAGAAATGCAGCACACGTTTCATTGAAGAAGGCGGGTAATATACAGTAAGCTTTTACTATCAACATGAAAGCGTTACAATTTGCAGACGAAGCAGAAAACAAGGGGGATTTCGAGTACATTCCTTGTGACAGCACTGTTATTTTACCATTGCTCTTCTCTTTATTAATTTTATTTGTTAGGCTTCATATTTACCTAATAATTTATATATGTGGATTAGAATATTTCATGACAGCGGCTAAGGATCAAAGAAGAAGAAGAAGAAATCGCTCGCTTGATAATTCAGTTAACGGCTCTTACTTTCATCGCGCTTCAGGCAAACGCACTTGGCCCGTCCCCTGGGAAACCCACGTTGGCCGAGTAGATTGAAAAAGAATGAGGGGGTGACGGTGGGAATAAAGCGACTGATCAAGCAGATGGATTCTCATAACCTGTCACAATCTTCTTCATGTTATATTTCTTATATATTGTTATCGTCTTCTCTGCTACATGTTATGCTTATTCTACATCTTATGTATATACGTCTACTCTTTATCTCATTTCTCTTTACTTGTTCTTTCTATTTTCCTCATTTTCTTTCCTTTTTTTAAAACTGTTACAATGTCGAAAACTCTTTTCTGGTTTTTAAGACTTACTAATTAAAATAAATGAGTTTTTCCACCATTAATTACTTCGTAAATTATTTTCATGACATTAACATTCCTTCTTTTTTTTCATGGCTTCACTAATGTCTGAGAAATTGTGAAACTCAGTCCTCGAAAGCCAAAGAGTCAATGGCCTCGTGTTGTCATTTTTAGAAATATTGGAGTACAGGATTTTATTACTGAAGTACCACTTGGTTCCCTAACTTTTTTTTAGATATCTACGTGCGAACAAACACTAGAAATTAAAACTGATGACATCAAAATAAATAAATAATTGAATTATAATTAACCAATCAGCTATTCACAGTTGCAATTGTGTATCATAATAATGCATATATATATTCCCCAGCACAAAGCACTTATGAAAGAAACCATACACGTCTTGTGGCAAAGTGGATAGAGTTCTTGTTTCTCCAAGTGAAATTACAGGGTTCGAAACCAGGTAGCATTACGCTCTAGTGTAACTATCTGTAGATTGGAACATGAATTTGCTCCTAGTTAATGATGGAAAAGGCAACAAAGAAGGAATAGTTTACCCCACTCCATAAATAACCTTGCAGAGTCAGGTCTCTAATGCTTCATTCCCCTACGGCAGTGTTTGCTACGGGAATAGCTTTAAAATTTGTGTAAAATCTACAACGTCGTATATTGACTAAACCTTTCAGGGCAGGACTCTAAAGAAAACGTAAATACAGTAATACCCCGCATAGCGCATAGGATACGTTCCTTGGAAACCGAACACTAAACGAAACATCGCTCTATGAGGTCATTATTTATACCAAAAATGGAGATGCGATCCTGATAGGTTACTGTACATACTGTTCTCGACTTACGACCATTCGTACTTCCGACAGCATCCCCGAAACACTGCACAACCATATTTTATGAATTATTACAGAAGAGTACTGCACAGCAATTTGATGTTATAATTTGTACATTGTATTGTTACTCAATGAAGGAAGAGTATAATTAGTTTTAAAATGTAACAAAACAAAAATTCACATTTTAGCATTCCGACATGGTAAGTGTTAACATATTCGAGTAGTTTATAAAGCAGAGAGAAATTTTCAACTTACGTCGGGGTTAGGCACAGTCTGTATTTTTAACTGATGCTTATGGATGGAGTCGTATCTCGAGTCATCTTTATGTGACCACCAGCTAAGCGCAATGCTACAGTATTTAAATGTAGAACTGAACCTGTCTGTGAGGCTAATTATACACTCATTGACTATTGAAATCATCCGCACGCTTTCATAAATTCCCCGTGGGGTGAAACATGTTGATACCACACTAAGCTTGGAGGAGTCACTTGAGCCCCAGATGTAATTGTTTTTTACCTGGTTGGCTGCATGCTGGATGACCTCACTCCACGATGGGCAGGGAGAGCTGAGAAGTGGCTCCGTGAAAATTCCTTGGGGGAGCCCATAATCAAACACCAGAGTACAGTAATTTAGCTCTGCATATTTGGAGAGCCACCTTGGATGGCGGGGAATGCACAGGATGCGAAACACTTCTTCTTTTTAACTTGGGACCAGATTTGATAACTCTTTTAAATGCTAGCCAAGCTGGAGAAACTGGAGTTTATGACTTAGACATGTATCGGAATGGCAAAAAAAGCCACAGAAGACGTCTAGATCTACAGTGTAGATAATACCAAGGTGTCTTCAACTTGGTATTGGCTGCAAAAGAGCGAGAAGCTCAGCATCCCTAGTTAAACAACAACAACCTGAATCATGTAATAGAGCCTGTATGCAGAAATCCATGTGTATGATGCGCACACTAATAGTACCATTAGCAGCCGTTATTGAATAATTTGTCATGAATAAATGATTACACCAGTCAAACAACACACTACAGTAGCAGCGGTAAGCTACATGTTTGATGAGTGTCCAGGCTGTCAGTCTTCTTTGAACTTCGGCTTTTTCTTGAATGAGGTATCGAGACTGATTATAATTTCATAAGTGGGGCGACGTTTTTCAATGGTTCGTTGAGCGTGTCACCTTCGTTGTTGACACATTCTTGTCTTCAATTTGTTTAACTGGTGGACGTAGCCAAGTTCAAAGAAGCACCTGATTTTTACCAGTTTCATACCACCTTAACAACTGCTGTTCTACATCTAAGTAATTGCTTCTCCGCTGCACCTTAGATGTCGAAGTTGCAGACTGTTTTCCAGACATGATGGAGGAAAAACAAATGACAAAAAACGCGAGAAACCAATAATCTTCGCAGACATAATCGAGAAAAAGCTTGAACTAAAAGATAATTTTAAAATGACATTATCTGACAAGAGAGCTTTGATTGGCTGTGAGCGTCCGAGCGGGGATGTGTGAAGCGCTCTGATTAGCTAAATGAATGTTAACTATGGTGACCGCTTTCGGGAAGTTGTGAAAGATTTGACTACCGTATGTACTTATGGACTACTGGATTCTTTGTCATTAAAAAAAATTTAAAGCAAAATTCGCAGGAACGCTTTACGAAACAGCGAAAAAGTGGCAGAGCTAAAAGGGTCAGCGCTAAGCAAGGTATCATCATCGTCATAATAATTTTCCTTTGCGCTCCTTACGGAGCATAGACCCACCAGTCCAGCTGTTCCCCTTTTAGGAAGCCTGTACTAAACAGTGATACTCTCTTGCAGCGGTTGTTTCTGTGACAATTAAATTTGCATGATGAAGTTGCCAGCCACATTCACAGTCTCGTATTAGTCGCCTTGTACGACATGCATAAGAGTGAATTAATAATTTTCTTTCTCTGTCTATTGTAGCGGGAGGTTAATTAAAATTATGATCTATGTGAGAATCCAGGTATCTCATAGGCTACCAGGATAGTATGCCAGTAAAGAGTTCTGGTCTTACAAGTAATACCCCAGTCTTAGAAATAAGCACTGGTGTATGGATATCATAGAAATAGTCAGACTGTGAAAACCCTGGCCAGTTGGTAAGAAGTTGTACCAGGATTTAAGGTGTCTCACTGTAAGAAGTGAATAATTCCTCAGGTACAGTTAAAATAATTTAATATTTACACTAATATTCTATTACTGCTAGTTGGAACAGAGCATTGAAATATATATATATAAAATTAAGTCACACAATTCCTATTATTGTCTATTTAGACTGCAAGATCTTGGATAATAAAGTTACTGAAAACTGCATTCATTTTAAATATATCACTGTTCTTAGTCCTCTGATAACTGTCATCAAGTGACTATTAGCTGTGTTTCATTTATGGGTGGTCAGTGTCTTAAATGACACTTATCTTTCAACTTGACAATGCTGACACTGAAATGTCCTTGGTGGATATCAGATTTGGTAGACCCAGCTGTAGGGATGCCAATGACCAGTTGAAGTTCACTCTTTGGGGTCCTGCACTTTTGTGGGTGTCGTGAAACATTCTAAATCCACATATATAAATTAAAAGGTAAATGTAAAGCCTAACACATTAATTCAATAAAAGGAAAGAAGAATGGTAAAGAACAGTGCTGTCGCAATGACTGTACTCGAGATCCCCCTTTTTCTACTTCGTCTGAAAATTGTAACGCTTTCACATTGGATAGTAAAGCCTACTGCATCAATACACGCGTTCTACAAATAAAACTAGTACTATCTTTCTTAGAAAACCTTGAGATAGACACACTGCGTAATGACCTAGATTTAATATTCCATTCATGTCATTTTATACACTACGTTAACATAAACGAAAAGACAGATGGACTTAGGATAGAGAGAGAGAGAGAGAGAGAGAGAGAGGTACTGAGGGGACGCATGCAACACTAACACGCAGTCTCGCGATATAAAATTAATGCCACCCCCAACACGCGAAAGGCATGAAGCACTAACTTTTTTCAGATAGACAGTGATAAAAACTACGAGGGTTAGGTTTAAAAACCTGTTAAATGCTTATAAGGAAACATGACATTCTACTGTTTTATGTCTAAACTCCTGAAATTAGTCTGACAGTACAGCAGACAACCTAAAGTTTGGAAGTAAGGAGGTGGTAACAGCACGACTATCCTAGAAGAAAATACATATTTTGAACGCAGCCACTTAGCCCCATTAAAATTTATATATTTGGGTTCCGTAGGACTTGCTGACAAAGAATATGTTAAGTGTTACGCAAATAGTCTAGGAATTAACAAATTATAGCCAAAAGAAAATAGTGAAGATGTCTGACAGCCCCAAATCATAATCGCACAGTGGCATGTTTTGAAACCACCATTTTACGGGAAATAGACCACCATGTTAAATCCTATTTGATTGGTGGGAATGATATGTAAGGCTAAACACGATTAGTCGGACTACAAATACTATTTTTGGTTGTTAGGGGAAACGTAGGAAGAGTAAATTTTTTCGAAAGCTTTGTAAACATGGCCCTATTGGCTATTCCCGCTGATATAGTCAATTAGGAGCGTCTGTTCAGTGCCACATTTTAAAATAAACTTACTAAGAAACAGTGCGTTGAGATCCAGATTATATTTTTCTAAATAAAAGCCTGGGACAGAGGCAGATCGGAATTTGTGCCATAATTCATCGCCGGTCAACGTATTTGTTTGTTATTTCCATGAATTGTTTCGGTGTTGCTCAACGATGCCGTCTTTTCAACGTTTTATGCCAAGTTCTTTTTCTGCGTTTCGGATAGCTGGCTGTTAGTCTGATGTCCTCTAGCATCGGGGACGCTTTGTTATTGGAAAAATGTCTGCTACAGGCAACGTTTTTTTGTAATGTGAGTCTTCAGAAAGTGCTGAGTAAGCTGAGAGTTTAGATGCTCCCTTTCTCCTGACATTAGAAAATCAGGCCCAAGTTGATTCAAGGAACTGTAGTTTCATTGTAGGAAGTAGTGATGTAGACTCAGTTTCCGAGTATCGTAAGGATAACCCTGGTAATATAAAAAAGGAGAGGATAAGATCCAGGGAAAGTGTGGTAAAATAAGAAGTAGGTGAAGCTATTGCGGTTACCTGGTGCCAGGGATCCTATTTTAGATCAGCCGTTTATGGAGGTTGTGCGCGGTGAATCTCTGGGTTTGCCCGTGGTTTGAAGGTCAGACTGGAAGGTGTATTCAGCTGATGGGGTGTGCGCCAGGCCTTATTGGCTGGGGATGGGAATAATGGTTGATTATGTGTTGATAATACTGTGGGGGGGTAGAGAGGGTAGTCGGGGGGTTTGGTGTAGTTGCTAGACCGTGGGGGGGGTGTTGGTAGGGTGGGGGGGGTGTAAGTTGGTATTTTTTGAGTGGATAATAGCATGGTATACTTTGGGGGGGGGGGGGGGGTAATTTTACCCAGGGATAAATGTTTTGGTTGTAGGAATGATGCGTGTGATGGTCCTATCGAATTTGTCATTGTGAAGGTCTCCAAAATGCGGTCTCGTATTAAGTGTTAGTGTTGTTTTTCGAGAAAATATAAAGAAGGTAGAAGGTCGGTATTTGTTAGATAGGGGTTATGTGGGATATCTTTGAGGTGTATCTAATGGAGGAGTTTGGTGCCCTACGCCGTTAACATTTGCGTCGATTCGTAAGGCCTGATAATGGGTCAATGTGGGTGAAGGGTATGGGTGTAATTAAAATACTATCAACATATAGGGACTGGAGTTATGGTAGGTGGTATTTTAAGATTGTTTTGGGTAATCCTGGTAGTAGGACTGCTGTATTCGCACACAGACAATTTTTGTGTTAAAATATTTTCTAGCGCAGCTGGTAGAAAAAAAAAAAAAAATAAGAAAGTAAAAAAAGTAGAATGAGTTGTGGGTTTTTTTTAGGTGTTACACAAATAAAGTGATAAATTTTAGTTAATTGTTTGAGAGACACCTTGTTGAGTGGGTTGGGTGGTTGTGGGTTTGGGGGGGGGGGGGGGGGGGGGGGGGGGTGGGGGGGGGGGTGTGGGGGGGGGGGGTGGGGGGGGTGGGGGGTGGGGTGGGGGGGGGGTGGGGGGGGGGGGGGAGGGGGGGGGGGGGGGGGGTTGGGGGAGAAGGGTATGGGGTGTGGTATTCTGGGTGGGGGGAACAGGGGTGTACAAAAATCGGCCTGTATGGGGTGGGGTTGGTTGTAATGGTGTTGTTTTGTGGTGGTGGAGGCTTGGGGTGAATGGGTGGTGTGGGTGGGGTGTTTTGACCAAGGGTGTGGTTTTGGCATCGGGGTACTCACATTCCTGCTTCGGAATTCTAAAGTGGGTGCTCCGAAATGAAGGTTTCGGTTTCACGTCCCACGTTAGTATTCAGTGTAACTAAGTTTGTGATCTACTGTCCTGATTCATAGAGGATACGCGACAATAAGAGTTGACCAGACCATGAAGTTAAGAGTATCCATTTAAGGTGTGCATTGGATATGGATAAGGGCAAGATTAAGACTAGGATTAGATCACCTTGTTAGCATAGAATTGTGTGTTTTATGATAATTGTGAATCATTAAAGCTAAGCTTGGGAGTATTTATGCATCAAGACGTAGTAGAACCAGCAAAGGATGGGACGTATAGAGAGTATGCATAATCGACAGTTGGGCGTAGGTACCGTGTTAACTACAGGAATGATTACATTAAACATCGTACAGGTTGGTGTAGTGAGTACTGTAGGTTTTACTTGGGTTTGCCCGGGGTGCAGGTAAGGTGGGTAGTGATTTAGATTGAGGGGCGAATTTTCTTATGCTGTGTGTGGTGTGTAAGTTTGATGGATAGGTTCCATGTTACCAGTAATCATGCAACGGCAAATTATTTGAAGTTATACTGTTTGGGATGTTTTGGATCGAACGTAATTGGCTTGTTTGTGACTATTACAACTCCCCGTAGTTGTATTGGAATTTCAGATGTCATTAAATGGTCAGCCATAATTTTGTTTCTGACCCGATGGTAGGGTGCTCTGGGTTATGTGTTGGATTGGGTCAAACGTGCTCGCTGTAATTTGGAGTTTCAGTCAGGATCATGTGTGTACACATTTAGGTTTTTAATGAGAGGGTTGTATTTATATGACAATATAATTCAATTTGCCTGGTCAAACAAATTATTGGTTATTCCCCCCCCCCCAGGTTTTTGTTGAATTATGAAGACGATGATAAGCAAGTGATTTTTATTCTAAAGAAAGGAATTTCTATATGATGAGGTATTATGTTAGATTGTCATAAAGAAAAATAGGTATAGGGTTGCTAATGATGGGGTGATAGTTATAGATATTTCCTCTCTGTTGGTGTAGACAAGATGTCCTACTTCAGAATCAATTGAGCAGTTAGATAGGAAGTTATGATATTTTTGGCGAATTTATTCGAAGATATGTAGTAGAGTGTAGAATGGGTTATATTTTGGGATATTTTGGCTTTTGTGTGTTAACCATGAGACTAGGGGGGGACCTCATGACTATATTAGTGGTGTTGAATGGATATTTATAGAATTTTGTGGATAAGGGCGGCCAGTTGTATCATCGGAGGGTTATCGTTTTTGTAAAACACAGATCGCGATAGTCTGTGAATATATTTGCAAGTTCTCCTACATACCAGAGTGTAGAAAGCTTTTGCGAAGAGGTATAATAACTGCAGTGTGTGAATCAAGACCAAATTTAAATTGTCCTGGCAGTACATCGCGCCGCCTTCCGGGTGAACAAAGTCTCTTGGGGAAACCTACTGACCATTTTCACACCTGACCAGACTTGACAACCATATCGTTCACAACAACTCAGTCATGCCCGTGAACTTAACATCAGTGGTTACTGCTACTAATGCATTCAAGCGGGAGCCGCGCTGGTGTAATGGTTACAACGTTGCGCTGGTGACCAGGTATTCAAGGTTCAAGCCCGAGCGTCAGCATTTGAAGGTGTGTCAACGACCGGGATTTTGACTGAATAACCTGAACGGCTCCTGAGATAAACCCTCTGTGGATGGGAAGGAGCGAAGCTCCTGACCGGGTTGGAAGGAAAGTCAACAGGCTCCCCAACCTCGCAATGACATGTCATTGGGCCGAAGGGCTGAAATCCCAAGTGCCGCTGGTTAAGGAAAAAAAAATGCATTCATGCCCACGGTCAAACTTTACATTCACTCACTTCAGCTCACAACTTACACATAAATACATCTAGCTCCCGCCGGAGCATGAGTAGTGACATTCATTCTATAAACAGTTCCTGACAGAAACAAAAGTGGTAGATGAAGCGAAGCAAAACAAGATGATGTGAAAACATCGAAAACAATCATACAATGAAACCTCAAGATAATGTTAGAAAACTGACAGTTTTCTACAACAGGGTTCTCAACCTTTTTTAGCGTGCTCATGACACCCTTCTGAGCCTCATTAATCTCTGTGGCCCTCCTCATAGACGCTGTTAGCTGGAAAAAGGTACTTTACCATTTTACTGTGGTCCCCTAGACATATGGCATGGTTCCCTGGAGAGGGGGGGGGGGGGGGGTGGATAAGGCCCATGTTGACAACCACCGTCCTACAGGACCAAGAACATTCCTTATCAACATAACTGTATGCCTACATACATTATAATTCAGATCCCCAAAGATTGTAGACTTTAAACAAAACTGTAGCTTAATTGTTAGTAGTTAGTTAATTGTAGCTAAAGTGTTAGAAATTAATTGTAGCAAAATTGGTTGACAGTGATTGTATCTAAAGTGTTAAAAATTAATTGTACCTAAATTGTTAGAAAGTGATTGTATCTTAAGTACTAGAATTTATGGTAGCTAAATTGTTTGACATTAAATTCTAACAAATTTATTAGATATTAAGTGCAGTTAAATAATTATAAAATAATTGTAGCTAAATTGTATAGACATTAATTGTCACTAAATTGTTGGGCACTAATTGTAACGATGTTGTTAGATTAATTGTAGTTCAAGTGTTAAAAATTGGTTGTAGCTAAATTCTTCTTCTTCTTCTTCTTCCGTCCTTAGCCACCGACCGTCAAAGCAGTCAGTGGCCATTACGCCTAGTGGCGTCTTAGGGCAACAGCAGGTAGGTTTTCTTTGCCATTGTTTCCCATCACGCCTATTGGTAGCTAAATTGTTAGAACCTTATTGTAGCTAAATTGTTAGAAATTGATTGTATTTAATTCATTCATTCTTTCATAACCCTCCACTCCCAAAGGAGCATAGGCCTTCAACAAACACAAGCCAAGTCCTCTTGTCACGTGCCATCATCTCAAGTTCTTTCCACGTTCTCCTTATCATTTTCACCTCTGTTTCCAGCTCTCTTCTCCATGTGCTTCTTGGTCTACCTCTGCTTCTCTTGCCCTGGGGATTCCAGAACAAGGACTGCCTTGTAATGCTATCAACAGGTTTCCTCAGTGTGAGTCCCATCCATCGCCATCGTCTTCTTCTCATCTCTTGTTCCACTGGCACTTGTCTAGTTCTTGTCATCAGTTCCACGTTGGTAACCTTGTCATACCATTTTAATCCCTCTATTCTACGCAAGCACCCATTAATGAAAGTCTGTAGCTTTTTGGTAGTTGTCTTTGTTGTTCTCCATGTCTCAGAGCCATACAACAGGACTGACTTCACATTTGAGTTGAAGATTCTTATTTTCGTGTTGGATCCGATTTCTCTTGATCTCCATATATTTCCCAATGCAATGAAAGCTCCTCTTACTTTTTGTATTCTTATTTTGATATCACAGTCTGTCCCTCCAACTTTGTCTATATTGCTGCCAAGATATGTGTACGATTCTACATCTTGTATTGGTGCTTCTTCAAGTTCAACCCTGTTATCATTACCTGCATTTATTCTCATTATCTTTGTTTTTTTCCCTGTGTATTTTCTGACCCAATTGCTGTGACCTCTTGTCGTAAATTTATTTTGAGAAGAGTCTTAGAAGTAGTGGTCTCGTTCAGAGTGAAGAATGATGGTGAAGGCTCAGTGATAATAAAGGTTTTGGAAGTAAATAGTTGATTCACAGAGTGCTGGGGAGAGTGAGGACAGATTCTTTTACGACAATCTTTTCTCTTAATCTACTCCGTAAACTCTCCTGGCTAAACAATTATTTGCCAGTTTCCAAACACACATGCGCCCACACCAATTTGGTGCTTCAAACACACGGACGCTACGCGAATACGAACTATGGTAAACAAATATGAGTAATTTGGGCTTTGAGCCTTCCAACACAGTATTACAGTTTTATGATGTTTATTTATCACTAAAATCAGTCACAACGTTTATCATTTATTACAGGAAAAAAATCATAGGTACAAAAATACAAATAACAAGGTGGGGGAGGGGGGGGGGGGAATTTGAAGAATGGCATAAACTATGCCCTTCCCGCTTGTAATAGACAAAGAAATAACAACCCAGTCTAAAGACAGGTAGTTATCAGGAAAAAAATAGATAATGTAACCCAACAGTAAATTTAACTACTCTGAAAGGAGGTGTTACAGTACTAGGTATGTGTGGTAGAAAAAGTCCTGTACTTCTCAAAATGTTTTTTTCCCTTTACTAAGTAGATGTAGGGGAGGGGAAATAACAAAGTTAAGAATTCCCACTTAAAGATCAAACAAGACAATACAGTAAAAGTATTTACCAGGTAGGCAAATTAAAATGGTTGCAAAATAAATCTCATGTCATTCATGCACGCTTGTGATGGCCACCACTCATGTACTCACACACACTTACCGATCGTATAATCTGGCACTCCATAGAAAAATACACAACAGCCGTTAAACACTAGACAAAATGAAAAAATGTCTTTTCTTCGTTCAGCTCCAGATTAGCGAGGTTGGCTTGTAACAAATATTCTCGAAACCGCTGGAAGAAAAACCCTAAGTGTTCTGTTGGTTTTTGATTAGAGGAAACATTTCCAAGGGATGGCACGGTCACGGATACAGGTGGAGATAATGGTGTGGTCTCTGTGATTTCACCGCTGGTTGTAAAAAAACTTCTCTCGCTAGATGACAACAACTGACCAGTGAGGTATGGTTTACTTCGAGGGGTTCAAAATCCAGTGAAGAAAAATATGCACAGTCAGTGTTCAGAAGATTTCTATTCTCTTTCGCAGTAGAGCAGTAACTAAAATATAAATATAGCTCTGGCAAAGTTCTTCTCCAGTTAATCTTAATATAATTGATGACGTGGTAAATTGTTCTTGGGGTTTCTTTATTTCTAGTAATTTTAGATAGCGGAATCCCAACAGGATCGCCACAAGATTAAAATTTAAACCGTCTCATCAAATTCTGGAGGAATTTACGAACCGAGTCTGGAGGACTCTACACAATGTTTTTGCTTCTTTGCTGGGACGCAAAGGTTTATGATCACCCTATATGAAAGATAGAAAACATGTAATCATACCGAAAAAACCAATAACATTCTAAAGCGCGACACATTTACCGTTAAAGCTATTATATACACTCGCGTATTTAATTATATATATATTAAGAAAACACTTCGCGAGTCTAATGGTTAAAACACACATCTATATATAGGACTTACTTAATTAAATAGTTATAAATTCCTTCGCGACTTTAAAAGTTAATTTAACATTTAGCATCTATTATCTTCGGAAATAATGTAATAGATATATCAATGAATTTTCAACTGGAACTTTTGAGATAGGTTTAATTTAACAGATTTAAATTAACACAAAATCCAGTGAAAAAAAATGAATGAACTAGACCACTGATCACTTGAAACAAATATATTATACCGTTTAAGCACAGAATAACTACACTCCAATATAGCCAAAAATCCAGAGGGAATTCTAGCAGGATTTACTATAAGCTAGTATGTTGAAAATCTCTGGCAAACGAATGATAAAATTGCGTTTTCCAGGGTCTCTATTTATATGAAATGGAATGACAGATAGGGGGGACATGTTAGAATCTAACACCTTTCTTGAACTTAGAAAGAAATCGAGATTCTAGCCGCCCGCTCCTCGTCCAATTATTCAATTCTCTGGCCGCTTCGTCTTTCCCGTTCGTGTCCGTCTTGCGAGCGGTTCTGTGATTAAACAGAGATGTGAAATGCCGGCGAGACTCTGCTACGTCTGTTTTCGGGGAACAACGCTGCTTCTGATCGTTAACCGCATTTATCGTTTGATTTAGGCAACGCCTTTAAGGCAGGTACGAGAGAATAGTGTAGCAAAATGCTTGCTTATGATCACTCTAGAGGTTTCAGTAGACGTGGCTTTACCTCCCCTTTAGATAAAGCACTGTCTAGAATGCACAGAAGATAACAGTCTGCATATTAATTAGCAAACGTGGTGGCCAGTTCACTCTGCTCTGACGCATATTAATGAGACCAGGTGAAGTTCCACGTTTCTGTTGTGCATTGCTAATGAGCCCAGGTGGAAGAATTCCCGTTGACGATAAAATTACAACAATATTCGGGGGTACTGACGCTACGAGGATTCTACCATATCATCTAACATTTCAGGGTCAGCTGCGTTTCATCGTCACACCTCTTATCGAGTGTTTTCAATTTGTCCTGCATCTGATTACGGTTATGGGACAGAAGAGCTAAGTCATCAGCAAAATCCAGATCATCCAACTGCTTAGTCAGAGTCCACTGGATTCCATTTCTGTTGTGTGTTGTCGATGTTCTAGTAACCCAGTCTATTGTTAGTAAGAGAAGAAATGGAGACAAGAGGCATCCCTGTCGCACTCCTGTTCTTATCCCAAACGGTTCTGTAAGCTGTCCTTCATGAAGAACTCTGCATGTTATGTCTTCATATGTTTTCTTTATTAAATTAAATATCTTCAGGGGAACTAAATAATGCCTCATTAATTTACAAAGTGATTCTCTGTCTACACTGTCAAATGCCTTTTCGTAGTCCACAAATCCAATGTATAGTGGTGAATTCCATTCCAGACTTTGTTCAACTATTATTCTCAAAGTGGCTATCTGGGCTGTACAGGATCTGTTTTGTCGAAAACCTGCTTGTTCATCTCTCAGTTTCTTGTCTATGAACTCTTTTAATCTTTCAAGGATAATCCTGTTTAATACTTTTCCTGGCACTGAAAGTTACATTATTCCTCTATAATTTGTGCACTCTTGTAAATTTCCCTTCTTAGGCAACTTAACAAGATATCCTTCCTTCGATTCTGCTAGTATCTCTTCCCTTTCCCAGACTTTACCAAGTAATTTATATAACATCTCTGTAGCCATGTCGATATCTGCTTTGATGGCCTCTGCTGGAATGCCATCAGGTCCAGACGCTTTTCCATCTCTTAGAAGCTTTATGGCTTTCTTTATTTCTTCCTTCGTTTGTCTTTCACCGTTAATTTGTAGCTCTTCTTCTGCTGGCTGGAAGTCTGGGGGGGGGGGGGGGGTTATGTGGAGCTGGTCTATTGAGAAGGTCCTCAAAATATTCTGTCCAACTCTTCATTTGCTCTTGTATATTGCTGAACAGTTTTCCATTCTTGTCTTTTATGAGGCAACTCGTTTGCTTGTATTTCACCGTTAGCTTCTTTGTGCTATTATACAGTTCTCTCATATTCCCTTTGGCTGCAGCATCTTCTGCCTCTCTTGCCAACTCCTCAATATACTTCCTCTTGTCTCTTTTGATACTTCTTTTTACTTCTTTGTTTGCTTCTGTGTACACTTCTTGAGCCTTGGCTTTGGAACTTCTGGTTTTGCTTGTGTTTAAATATGCTTTCTTGTTTTTCCTGTCTTTTATCTTATTGATGGTTTCTGTTGTTATCCATGCTTTTTGTTGTCGTTCCCTTTTCCCCAGTATTTCTTCACATGTCTCATTCCATACAGTTTTGATTTGCTGCCAAGAGTCTTCTGTATTCTCTGCATCTACCAGCTGTTGGAGCACTTGGAATTTGTTGGATATTGTGACCGCAAATTTGTCTCTTGTTTCTTGATTTCTTAAATGTCCTACATTAAATTGTTGTCTATAATTTTGCATTGTTGCATATCTCTTGAGTTTTATTTTTACTTCGGCTATCAGAAGGTGGTGATCTGATGCCACATCTGCTCCTCTATATACTTTTACATCCTGCAATGATGATCTAAACTTCTTGTTTATGCATATATGATCAACCTGATTTTCTGTTCTATGGTCTGGTTATATCCATGTTGCATTGTGTATTCTCTTATGTGGAAACATGCTTCCTCCTATAGCCAGTAAATTTGAAGCACAGAAGTTTGAGAATAGTTCACCATTTTCATTCATTATTCCTAGCCCATGTTTTCACATGACTTCTTCAAAGCCGGTGTTGACTACCTATCTTTGCATTCATGTCACCCATCAAAATTGTGATGTCTCTTCTTTTTACTTTTTCCATAATTTCCTGTAGTCTAGTATAAAATGCTTCTTTCACCGACTCTTCTTTGTCATTAGTTGGTGCAAAACATTAGATGACATTTACATTTTGTTGCGCACATATTCTTTTGTGACGCACAGATTAATGTTGGTAGGCATTCAAATGTAATGTATAGCTATTTGTCTGATGAAAAGTATTTATTTATGAATCAATGATTCTCAGTCTAAGGGACAGAACCCTGATTGTTCGATGTAGTATTCGGTTCTATGGGTTATCTGTTCTTGTGTCACAATCTGGCGTATGAATAATAGATTTACGTCATTTTTCGTCTGGTATGGCCAGAAACAGATTGGTCTTGCTTAAAATGTTTATGGCCCGAATTTATATTTATTCCTTGTCTATTTAAGGTGATTCGGTCTTATATCTATGTATCTAGGTATTTCAATGTCAGACTATTTTGTGAGCTGAACTCTGGGGTGAAAGTTCTTTCTGCGCATGCGTCGATTGAGGGTGTGGACAGAGGAGGCTGTCATGTCGTCGCTGCTATGGGCTGGTCGATTAGAAAAGTTGAAGATGGATCTCTGTGATTTTTTCTAGGAAGGAGATTGTTTCTCTGTATGAGTGTATTATCAGAGATTCTCCTAATATCCATTATTAACGCCTAGGAATGGCGTGCGTTATTCGCTTGTATGTGTTTTCCTAAAGCCAGGTAAAACCAGAACATTTTTTGCTGAACTTTTTTGCTAAGCCTAGATGGGAGACGTATTATCACACATCTAGGATTGTCGATTATAGATGAAGATGACGTGTTATCTAGCAGCACTAGATCACTTGATGTAACCAGCCTTATTGATAGCAGAAATGTATAGAAGCCCAATGAGGACATTTATGTACGAATTACGAATTAATTCTGCTTCATAATTTTTCATCCTGGATGAGCGAATCTCACGGAGGAGAGCCATCTTGCATTCCCGCCATTGTAAGCGGATCATTGTCGGAGAACAGAAAAGGTCTTATTGTCTGACGATGGTACAGAGATTCACATATTATGAAAACCCACTACTGTGGTTTAATATTGTTGCTATAAACTTTTGATGAATTTACGGCTTGAGAAACTTAGCCAGGAGAAGGTTCTGACAGTGAACCATTGTTGATGTTTATGTATCTACCTTAACTGACGCGATTAGTCAGTTGAAGCATGAGACGATAGACAACCAGAATATTGAGTGCTTGCCTACTATCGTTCCATCATATTTACATGCTACAATCTGATATTGTCACCCATTTTTCAAGTATACGATGATTGATTTTGTGCCAACCTGTTCAAATGACTGTAATCGTGAGACCGAAGATTTACGTCCCCTATTAAACTGCAAGAAGTACGATCTTTATCAATGTGGCAGGCCAGATTTCTGGGTCTAACCTGCACAGTGGACATTGCCAGAAGTCAGCTACTGATACCGGATCGTTTCCTGCGGCCGCATACGACACACATAAACACCAGCAGTACAAGTTACAGTCGATGTCAGCGAGTCAGCAGTTTCGTTACGTGACCTGACCTGTCAGAGCAGAGGCAGTATCTAGGTCAGCGCTTGTTGACATTTCTGATACAACAGACATCATTACACAGCAGGTTTAGTGGCAAGAATTAACCGTGTTAGCGAGAAGTGCTTATATTTCAACGGTGGAGCTTCTGGTGTTCTGCTCTATATTGAACATTGTAATAGTTAAAGCCAGATTGATTATGACATATATATTTATGTTTAAGTGTTACATGTTATAGTGTTGTGTATATGTCTGTGGGCGGTTGGGTAAGGTGTCTAATATAAGATTTCCCACGTAATAGAGGGCTTATATTAGTGTTCTATAGGCGCGAATTTTCTTAATTGAAAATTTGCTAGCGACAATTTGTTGCTATTGTTGTTAGTTGTGACGACGTGTTTTTTTTCTTCGTTGTTTTTGGTAATATTTTGTCTGTTCTTTAGTTTTGTTTTGATTTGTTTGTATTTGTAGGTCTTATCTTTCCTGTCATTTAGTTCTATACAACTTTATATTTATACACTGTGACGTCATTTGTGTTGTTTATTTTCTCGCGGTTGTCATCACAGGTTCTGTGATTATTTTCTTCAGTTTTCCTATTTAACTTATTTGATTTCTGTGAATGTTTCCATGTTGTCTTTTATAATTGTCCTTTGTTTATGTTGTCGGTTGACGCACGCTATATAAGGTATATTTGATCATACACTACTAGCTGTGTAGTACGTTGTAGTATAGAATAAACTGGTAGTTCATTACTATTATTATTATACAAGTGAGTATACAAGACCTTATTAAAGGCTTGTCTCCCACAGAGATTGGGATAAAGGGAGAGCTGATTATTCAAGTTTATTAAAACTTGCTCTCATTTACTTTGAAATAAATTTCATTGACTTTTTCAGGTAACTAGTCACATATTGTTAGACATTATGTCGACTTTAGATTATTTTATTGAGATAGGGAAATCCCTAGGCAAGTCTGGTAAAGAATTGGAAGAATACTCGACTGCTCAAGGGGCCATGGCATTGAAGTCAGAAGAAAAGAAACATAAAGAGGAAAATAAATTGAAAGCAGAAACTGAACAAAAGAAAATAGATGCTGAGAATTTAAGGCAAATTCAAGCAGAGGAGAGAAAATTTCAAGCGGAGGAAAGAAAACTTCAGGTTGAAGAAAAAAGACTTGAGGCTGAAGAAAAAAGATTACAAAGAGAAGCTGAAGAAAAAAAGTTACAAAGAGAAGCTGAAGCCGAGGAGAGAGAAAAAAGATTACAGAGAGAATCTGAAGAAAAAAGATTACAAAGAGAAGCTGAAGCCGAGATGTTATCAGAGCAGCCTTATTTAAAAAATATCAATTGACAGAGGAAGGATACCATCTTTTGTTTAAGAGAATGGTACCTGAAACTGGGGTAGAATTCTCAGAATTCATTGCAAGGACACGTCTTACATTTAATCGTTGGATTGAGCTGTCCAAAACAGAAAACACCTATGAAGCCCTTATGGACTTGTTGCTCAGGGACAAGATTATGTCAAGTGTAAATAAACCATTCCTTGAATTCCTACATGAGCGTAAACCCAAGACACTAAAAGAAATGGAACAATATTGTACCCAGTACGTCACTGCACATCCGGACGTAGTTATTAGCAATGCTAAGGTTAAGGAAAGTATGCCAGTTGCTTCAGCAACACCATACAACCCTAATTACTCACACAAATTTCAAGGACCACAAAACAGGTTTGATAAAAAGAGTAACTCGAATAACTATCAAAATCAAGGTAATCAATCATTTCAAGGTTCTTCTTCGAAGAACTGGAGACGAGCTGACAGCCCTCGATACAGGGGGGTTGCCACAATTATAGGAATTTCCGCAGAGGAAATCATTATAGGAGCTATCCAAGTCATCCGTCATGGAGACAACAAGACCATAATTACAGAGATACTCGTTATAATGAACATAATGATTGTAACCATGAGAACTATGACTCAAATCCAAATAGGGGTTACAATAGAGGAGACAATAATAATTGGAGAGGCAATAATAAGCGAGGTAGATCCCAACACAAGGGACATAAATCACATTATCAGGCAAACTCTGCGCAGCAAGAGTCACATGAAGCCTGTAATCAGACTAATGATAATTAAAAACTCTAATAATATGGCATGTTCTGCTTTTGATTTTGGTAGAGCATCTCAATGCCCCCAATGCAAAACATTATTTGAGCCATCTTACATAAAGGTCTAGTAAATGATAGCCCAGTCTCAATTCTTTTTGATTCTGGATGCACCACCATTGGTGTTAGACAGTCACTCGTAGATCCTTCCCATGCCACAATCAAGGTAGTCAAATGTGTAACATTTTGCGGCACCTTAGAGAAGTACTCTACTGCTATCATCAATATTGCTACTCCTATCTTTACGGGAGATGTGCATGCATGTCTTCTGCCGAATCCGATCGCTGATCTCATCATTGGTCGTATTCACGGAGTTAAAGAATGCACTCCGCAACAAATTGCTGCTTGGGAAGAACAAAATATGCAAACTGCTAATGCAGTAGTCACAAGAGCACAAGCTCTCAATATGCCTCAAACTTCATCTACTGAAGATACTGAAGTGCATAACCAAGATGATCCCTTGGTAATTTCTCGTGACTCATTTATAAAACAGCAAGAAGGTGATCCCACTCTAAAGAAATTCTTCACTCTTGCAACAAAAGGTTATCCAAATAAAGATACAAATCGAAAATCTTGGATTACAATGAAAAATGGCGTACTTGTGCGTATGGTCCAAGACTCTACTACGTCAATGCATTCTCAGATTCTTGTTCCCAAGAATTTGAGAGTTAAAGTTTTGCAGCACGCTCATGACTCTCAGTGTGCTGGACATATGGGTTTTTCCCGTACTAAGTCAAGAGTTCTTGCGGCTTTCTTTTGGCCTTTCGTAAACAAAGACATACGGATTTATTGCCGATCTTGTAAGGTATGTCAAGAAGTCAAATCCAAAGGTCCACGCCATGCTGCACCTATTCAGGCTGCATATATTCCTATTCGGCCTTTTCAGAAAATGGCAATAGACATTATTGGTCCGTTTAAGATCAAATCTGCCAGAGGACATCAGTTTATCTTAACGTGTGTGGACATGTGCACACGTTGGCCAGAGGCTATACCTCTGAAGAGCATTTCCACTGCCGATATTGCAGACGCTCTTTGGCTTATATTTTCTCGTCTGGGATTCCCCGGAGAAATATTATCAGATCATGGCACCCATTTGATATCGGATACCATGTCTCAAGTGATGTCTAATCTGAAGATAGATAGATCATTGAATAGTATCTATCATCCTATGTCTAATGGGATGGTGGAACGTCTAAACAGAACACTCAAAAACTTAATAGGGAAGATAACTGAGGATCATCCTCAAGATTGGGATAGGGTTTTGCCCGCGGCTCTCTTTGCATATACAGAGGTCCCCAATGAACATACAGGATTTTCTCCCTTTGAACTTGTCTTCGGCGAGCGACCGCGCGGCCCTATGTCTTTGCTTCATGATCTTATAACAGCTGATAATATTGATGATGACATAAAATCTTCTTACGAATATGTCATCGCGCTTAGACACAAGATTATCGAAGCATGCAGATTAGCAACTTCTTCTTCTGAATTTGCCAAACAGAACGCAAGGCAATTTGCCAATAAGAAGAGAACCTTACGACAACTTTGTCCTGGGAACAAAGCATATGTTCTGCTACCTTGTAAGGAAAACAGACTTCTTATCTCATGGAAAGGTCCGTTCGATATAATCTTGAAAATTTCCGATGTTGACTATAATGTTCATATTGATGGAAAGCATAAAACCTTCCACATCAATATGCTTACGGAATTCCATGAACGTCCTGAGTATTTGCTGCCTATTTTCCAGGCAACGGACGATTCCCCAGTACCACATGGTCATTTCTCATCCTTGTCAGTAATACAGGATGAAGAAACAAGTTTCTCGGATGTAAATCTCCCTCTTCCAGTGATTCCACTTCATTCTAGTGAATCATGGAAAAATGTTACTGTTTCTCTTAATTTATCTCTAGAGGAACAGCGACAAGTTTCTTCTATGTTACAAACATTTCAGGATGTCCTTACTGACATTCCTGGACACACCAATGTCATTGAACATGACATTATTCTAACTGACCACAATCCTATTAGGGTCAGACCATATCCTATACCTATACATTTTCAAGCACAGGTCGAGAAAGAGTTGGATGAGATGATAGAATTAAAAATAGTCGAACCATCCAGTTCTGCATATTCTTCGCCGATGGTTATTGTTCGGAAAAAAGACAATAACATACGTCTTTGCGTTGACTATCGCAAATTGAATCAGGTTACGAAGTTCGATGCCGAACCTATGCCTTTACTAGAGGAGCTACTTACTAGGCTTTCTAAATCTCATTTCTTCACTAAACTTGATTTGTCAAAAGGATATTGGCAAGTCCCATTAAGTGAACGAGCCAAACCTCTTACTGCTTTTTCTACACCTAGGGGTTTGTTTCAATGGAATTTCATGCCTTTCGGCCTTATGAACGCCCCAGCTACATTCGTACGCATGATGCGTCGAATCCTATCTCATCGTTCAGATGTCATTGCGTACTTAGACGACATCTGTCTTTTCAGTGATACTTGGGAAGATCACTATTTGGGATTAAGTGAATTACTGTCTACCTTACGCGAGCATAAGTTGACAGCGAAACCCTCTAAAGCATGTATTGGTTTCAGCGAAATTTCTTTCCTAGGTCACCGTGTCGGTTATGGTTTCCTAAAGACAGAGGACCATAATACCATTAAAATACTTAACATCTCTATTCCTAAGACTAAAAAGCAAGTGAGAAGTCTATTAGGTCTTATACAATTTTATGGACGATTCATTCAGAATCTATCCTCTATCATGGCACCGCTTTCTTCGTTACTAAAGAAAGGGTTTCCTAATATGGTCCACTGGTCTCAGGAATGCCAATCCTCTTTGGATAAGATTAAAAATTTGTTTTCAACTCCACCTATCTTAATGTTACCTACTACAGATAAGTCATTTGTTCTTCGTAGTGACGCTTCATCCACTGGGATTGGAGCTGCACTAATGCAAGAGTACTCTGAAACTCTGCATCCTGTAATGTATATCTCACGAAAACTTAATGCGGCAGAGAGGAATTACTCGGTTTTAGACCGTGAAATTTTGGCGATGGTTTGGTCATTTCTCAAACTTCAAAGATTCCTTCTTGGCTCGCATTTCATAGTGGAAACTGACCAGAAAGCTCTTACAGCTATTCAAAGTAAAAACTTGAAGAGCTCGAGATCAACTCGATACGCCATTGCTCTTCAACCTTTTCATTTCTCGGTGCGAGCTATCCGTGGTTCAGAAAATGTGATGGCAGATATTCTGTCTAGATGCCCACATGATTCCACCTAATTGTTAAATCTTGGACTTTCTAATATGTCTAGCTTTACAACAGTTATTTTTTCTATATCAAAATATGTACACATTTGTAATAGATGATATGGTGATGGTATAAACACAATGCGGGTCACTAATGTATATTCACCGCTACTCGTTTGATGATTTTTCTATTGTCAATCATGAACTTATGGTACTTAATATGAAATTGTAATTGAAATTATTGTATACATTGTGTTATTGCCAGTATTGTTATATGCGTTGGTGACACCTCCCTGGAAATATTTATACTTAGAGAAATACTTTCTCTGAGATGTTGAGATATATTCTCACTGGTTGATCTATACTTCGACTTTGCCTTAATTTGGCTTTATAAATTGCTGATATTCTTCATCTGCGCATTATACATGCTTCGTGAGTCTATTGTATGTTGCTCTCAGATGAAAAAAAATGATTTTCATTTTTTTCCCCCGCAGGGTGTGGTAGTCTGTTGCGCACATATTCTTTTGTGACGCACAGATTACTGTTGGTAGGCATACAAATGTAATGTATAGCTATTTGTCTGATGAAAAGTATTTATTTATGAATCAATGATTCTCAGTCTAAGGGACAGAACCCTGATTGTTCGATGTAGTATTCGGTTCTATGGGTTATCTGTTCTTGTGTCACAATCTGGCGTATGAATAATAGATTTATGTCATTTTTCGTCTGGTATGGCCAGAAACAGATTGGTCTTGCTTAAAATGTTTATGGCCCGAATTTATATTTATTCCTTGTCTATTTAAGGTGATTCGGTCTTATATCTTTGTATCTTGGTATTTCTATGTCGGACTATTTTGTGAGCTGAACTCTGGGGTGAAAGTTCTTTCTGCGCATGCGTCGATTGAGGGTGTGGACAGAGGAGGCTGTCATGTCGTCGCTACTATGGGCTGGTTGATTAGAAAAGTTGAAGATGGATCTCTGTGATTTTTTCTAGGAAGGAGATTGTTTCTCTGTATGAGTGTATTATCAGAGATTCTCCTAATGTCCATTATTAACGCCTAGGAATGGCGTGCGTTATTCGCTTGTATGTGTTTTCCTAAAGCCAGGTAAAACCAGAACATTTTTTGCTGAACTTTTTTGCTAAGCCTAGATGGGAGACGTATTATCGCACATCTAGGATTGTCGATTATAGATGAAGATGACGTGTTATCTAGCAGCACTAGATCACTTGATGTAACCAGCCTTATTGATAGCAGAAATGTATAGAAGCCCAATGAGGACATTTATGTACGAATTACGAATTAATTCTGCTTCATAATTTTTCATCCTGGATGAGCAAAACTCACGAAGGAGAGCCATCTTGGATTCCCGCCATTGTAAGCGGATCATTGTCGGAGAACAGAAAAGGTCTTATTATCTGACGATGGTACAGAGATCTACATATTATGAAAACCCACTACTGTGGTTTAATATTGTTGCTATAAACATTTGATGAATTTACGGCTTGAGAAACTTAGCCAGGAGAAGGTTCTGACAGTGAACCATTGTTGATGTTTATGTATCCACCTTAACTGACGCGATTAGTCAGTTGAAGCATGAGACGATAGACAACCAGAATGTTGAGTGCTTGCCTACTATCGTTCCATTATATTTACATGCTACAATCTGATGTTGTCACCCATTTTTCAAGTATACGATGATTTTGTGCCAACCTGTTCAAATGACTGTAATCGTGATGTCGAAGTGTACGTCCATTATTAAATGTATGGAACGTCATCAGTGGTCTGCCCTTTATTGACTTCAAGCTATGATTGAGTGAGTGACCTGTCAACCTAACATAACTATACACCCATTCGCGTTATTTACATCTACACTCTCACTCTATGTCAACACGGTCCCTTGTCAACGCTCCAACACTTGACGTACAAGGTGACCTAACTACTTAACACTGTGTCGGGAAGAGTTGACCATTCATAACCTTATGAAAGCAGTAACATCACAACAACACCCCCAATCAAAATTGTTCTTTATCACATTTATTTTCTTTTTACCTGTTTTAAAAGAAGCTGTTATTATTCTGGATCCAACAGCTTCCCATTCAATGAGGGCTTTCTGTTCTTCTTTAGATAACATAAGAGCTACCCCTTCACTGTGGTGTGAACTTTCGTCTTCATGTCCTGAGGACAACACCAATTCACCTGTGATATGTTTCTACCTGTCTACCCCCTTCCACTTTGTTTCACACAGTCCTAGAACCTCGATTTTATATTCCTTTATCTCTGCTGCTACTGGTGCCACTTTCCCTTGTTCGTTTAATGTCCGAACATTCCAGGTGCCAAATCTGGAAGTTCTTCTAGAAGAAAGAAGGTTAGTCAGCAACACAGACTCCTTTCGGCTTTTTCTGTGTTGCATCATACGCCTCCCTGCGAGAGGACCTTCCCCTGTCTTGGATGGCTGTGTTTTATTTTCTTTAATTGACTTGTCCATGTTTGTTGAAGTTTTTTGTGGTTTAAATTTTTTGATTTGGCAAGTGTTAGTAAAAGGCGAGAACTTGAGGATGACAAAGACAGTGGTAATGAGGAAAGGAAACGTAAGTATAGAAAATACAACGAAGGTTACTTAGATTTTGGTTCACGTGCACTCTTGTGAACAATGAAGAGAGTTCACAGTGTGTTTTGTGTTTCAAAGTACTCTCTGTTGAATGTATGCTGCCTAGAAAATTGAAGCGCCATTTAGAAAGTGTGCTTAAGAATGTCACATTACATTGAACCCGACAACGGAGTACAGCCAGGGCCGGATTAAGGCCAAATGATGCCCTTAGCACAGCCCCCCAATGGAGCCCCTCCTCTCCCCCCCCCCTTTCCCCCGGCGCTTCCATTGACAAGACATTAAGGCTCAATAAATGGTGAATTTTCTTCCAGGCCAGACTCCACTTAAATTCATGCAGAAAAACGTTGGGAAGACAGGCAAACATACTGAACTCTAGGTCTATGTCTGACACTTTCAATCACTCACCATAACTTTTTTTTTTTTTTTCTTAACAATTCGGATTAAAGTCGAACACGGCAGATATTAAAAAAGATGAGAGTTAAGGGCATGATAGCTAGAGAGAAAATTCTGTGGTGCCCATCTACCCTTGGTGCACTAAGCACGTGCTTATTTTGCTTAATGGTTAATCCAGCCCTGAGTACAGCAAATAACGCTAAGACAACTCTTTTAAAAATGTCTCAAGAAGCTGTATTAAAACCAAAAGGAAACAGCAAGGTGGAATTGTTGCTACAAATTGTCAGAACCGAAATCCTAGTATAGTTCCATTTTTAACCGGAAACAAATCAAATACAGAATGGCAGCGGTCGACAGCGAAGCACTTTTATTCATATCTTAGCGAAAATAAACGAAAGATGAGGTATCATGTAACACTTTCTAACAGAGAAAAGAGACGAGACGCCTTGATCACCAATGTGTTAGAATGATTACCTAATGGAAGGAGTACTATAGGTTTTAATTTACACATGTTGTCTTTATCCTCTAGATCAGCGGTAAGCAACACAGCAGCTGTGATGATCTACTTTAGAACACTAGCTCCCTTAAGATCTATCTTGATAAAATCATGTCATGTGTTCAGTTGTCAAAGTATTTAGGATTTGGAATAAGTCCAGCCGTTATGTGACTTTTATCTCCGCCGCACGATGTGCTTCCTGCAAACCGGTCAACAAAGCAGTGGAAAATTAAGTACTTTACCACTTCAAAGAAAAAATCGTTTTCTATCTTATGCAGTTCATGAATAAAGCGAATTTGAATAAGCTATCTTGCGGGTTTTCACTGATAATGTGGTGAAACTACGATGGGGACATTGCGTTATTAAATGCCATTCCTCTTCTTTTTTGATCCTTAGCCACCGGCTGTCAAAGCAGTCAGTGGCCATCACGCCTGGTGTAGTCTTGTAGAACAGAAACAAACTGCTTCCACCTTGTTTGGTCGGCGGCCATCATTCCTCTAGTGCCCCAGCCCTTGTTCATTATTTTCATCTCGGCTTCAACAGTTCTCCGCCAAGTTGATTTTGGTCGACCTCTCTTTCGCTTTCCTTCAGTGGTCCATAGCGTACTTGTTCTTGTGAATGCCAGTGGACGAGGACTAATCCGAAATTAACCTAGGTTAAAAATTCTTTCTCGCCCTCCATCGCATAAAGATCTACTAAACGATGGATTAGGATCTACAGGAAGATCAAGATCGAAGCATTGCAGACTCCAGCTGTGAATCATGGCTTCTGAACTTGTTTTATGTCACGCCAGTGATTGTCTGGTGAAGGATAAAAAAACCCTTCTTAACAAAATGTACATAGAAACATAGTTTAAAATGTTGTACTTTAAATGTTATGTTATTTATACGGACCTCCTTGAATTCATTCACGTACTTCCAACAGTCAATAGACCACAGGCTAAGAAGCCCTGTTCTACAACATATCAGCCAATAACATTTGCGCATCTTCTTCTCCATGTCCTGCATGATGTATCAAAATAGTAGAAAAGCCGCTGACTTTTCTTTCCAAAGTATCTTAGTCTTCGATTTTCTCTATCTATCTATCTATCTATCTATCTATCTATCTATCTATCTATCTATCTATCTATCTATCTATCTATCTATCTATCTATCTATCTATCTATCTATCTGTCTGTCTGTCTGTCTGTCTGTCTGTCTGTCTGTCTGTCTGTCTGTCTATCTATCTATCTATCTATCTATCTATCTGTCTGTCTGTCTGTCTGTTTGTCTGTCTCTCTGTCTGTGTGTCTGTCTAATCTGAAGCCCTATCTATCTATCATCTATATCATTTGCTATCATCTATAACATTTGGCTATCTATCTATCTATCTATCTATCTATCTATATGCCACCCTAATTTCGTTATGTTCTTAAATAATTACGCTGTCACCTCAGGGGCGCATTCCCATAGTCAGTTATGACTGAAGGGGCTATTATTATTATTATGACTTTTCTTTCAAAGTATCTTTTAAAGTTAATTCTTCGATTTTCTCTATCTATCTATCTATCTATCTATCTATCTATCTATCTATCTATCTATCTATCTATCTATCTATCTATCTATCTATCTATCTGTCTGTCTGTCTGTCTTGTCTGTCTGTCTGTCTATCTGTCTATCTATCTATCTATCTATCTATCTATCTATCTATCTATCTATCTATCTATCTATCTATCTATCTATCTATCTGTCTGTCTATCTATCTGTCTATCTATCTATCTATCTATCTATCTATCTATCTATCTATCTATCTATCTATCTATCTATCTATCTGTCTATCTGTCTATCTATCTATCTATCTATCTATCTATCTATCTATCTATCTATCTATCTATCTATCTATTTATCTATCTATCTTCATGCCTTGTTGGGATTTATTTATCTGTCTGTTATTTATCCTTCTCCTCATCATCTGTTAACCTGAGTCCTTTGTTGCAATAGTTTTGTCTACTTTTCTTTTTTACTTTCCATCTTATTTAAAAAAAATTCCCGTTCATCTTCATTTCTTCCACCCCTCTTGTTCCATTTTCCGTACTCTGTCGCGTCAGTACTTCAAACTTGTAAATTGTATTCTGTAAACACTAATTAGTTTTCCCTTCTCAGTATTTCATCTTTTCCAGTCTTTCTATTTATATACTCCATGTAGCCATTAATAAAGAATCTCTCGTGTTCTCTTTTAACCTCTACCATACCATCTACTCGTCTGCAGCCAGCGGTAAAAATAATTTTTCAATGAATTAATTTTGTTTTGCACATCTGCCGGTGTCGGATTCCATTAACCCATTTTCATTTTGTGTCACTTTTTTTTTGTCTTTCCTAGGTGTCTTTGCTCCAATTGAAATTAATACGTGTCGTGGAGAAATGTTTGGGGCTTGTTTTGAAATGTCGTTCCGGTTAATTCACATGTTTTTTGTCGTTAGTTATTCATTTTGTAGTTAATTATTGTGTATTATGGGTTATTCTGTTTGTGTGTGTGCTCATTTGATTTCAGTAAACAGTTACGTTGACAAAGAAAGAATATGACCACTGAAATCTTAGTACAGTGTGACAGTTTTACAAAACCTGTTTTTTATTACATGTCTTTTAACTTTATCTTCCCGTTTTACAAAACCTGTTTTTTATTACATTTCTTTTAACTCTATCTTCCAGTTTTACAAAACCTGTTTTTTGTATTACATTTCTTTTAACTTTATCTTCCAGTTTTACAAAACCTGTTTTTTATTACATTTCTTTTAACTTTATCTTCTAGTTTTACAAAACCTGTTTTTTATTATATTTCTTTTAACTTTATCTTCCAGTTTTACAAAACCTGTTTTTTTTATTACATTTCTTTTAACTTTATCTTCCAGTTTTACAAAACCTGTTTTTTTATTACATTTCTTTTAACTTTATCGTCCAGTTTTACAAAACCTGTTTTTTTATTATATTTCTGTTAACTTTTGTTGCGTGATAAATTCTCGCAACATCGTTTTATTACAATATCTATTTTATAACGCAAGGGCAACAACTGCTTGAAATTTATAGTCACTTTTCTCGGTAAGCATTTGTCTTCCCGCGTTGGTATTGAATGCAGTTAAGTTTTGAGCTGTGGTCTTTTTGCGCTGGACTGCGCATGACTGGTCTTGTTTTTTGGTCGATCGGTTTCCGCCCACCACTAGTGGAGTGAGCGATTTGAATGGCGAAAGAGATGCCTCGTTGAAGAGGGGATCTCCGCTATTTTTTTGTTCTGTCAGGGATGTGTAGTCCTCTTAATGGATATTTCGTTTATTCGAGATAATACCTCTAGTGTTTCCCACATGTCGGGAGGCGTGATATTTCTGTGTATTTCCTGAAGGCAAGGTAAATTGACTTTTCATTAACTCTATCGATTTTTGGGTCGTGAGCGATTTCGATTCATAGCCTGTCTTCGAAAGTCGTCGTCACGAGATGTTTTCCCAGCTCACATGTCGCTGTATTGTACTGCATCGGTTGATGCATGTCCCAAGGACCATTACTTGCTACTTTGTTAAATGAACTAGGTTTGGAAAACCTTTATTATCTAGAGGATTTTTTTTGAGGACATTATTTATACTTCGGCAGACGTGTCTGTCTTGCTGAAGTCAGACTAAGGAGAGTGAACTGATCTCATACATCTGGTTATCTCCTGGCTGTTATAGAAAAGGATGGAGTTTTTCACCTGACTACATTTACAGCACTATGAAATATAACATGCATCTGACTCATCATTGTAATGCTGTCTACCGTCTATTGCTGTATTGAATGTTGCTGTGATAATGACTGTTTGATGTGCCTACATATTCGCGTAACCATTTTTTCACTGTGGCGTCCACAATAAATAATGAAGAAAAACGTCAACGGCTGTTACAAGAATCATTGACTTTATACGTCGTGAGTTTACTGACGTCCTATGTGGATTGCCCTGTTATTTTTGTATGAACATTGTTTGACTGAACACATCTACACACTACACAAAACCAGACATGCGGATACCATCCATCATCATATGGCATCACGCATCATTTGGTGGCCATAAGCTGGTTTGATTCTGGTACCAGCAAACACGGGGTCCCTTACCCACTTCATTTTCAACAAGAATTCATCAGCATCCTTCAAGAAATTAACATTCTTCAATACAGTCAACATCTTCAAAATTTTCAAAGTACTCGGCGTTGCCCGGTAAAAGTCAAAATTTCAACTTTTTGACGGAAACAAGAATTTGACAGTACCCGGCGTTGTTACATGTTGCCGGATAACTCGGACTGCTGTTATCTTTTACGCAAGTCAAGCAAGTTGCTGCTGTCAAGGTTCCAGTGCTGTCGTTTTTGTGAAGGTCAAGTGCCGGTTGAAACGGGTTGTTTTCTGAAGAAGGCTAAGTACCGATTTCCATCAACTTACTTTTGGATTAGAAGGTCAAGTGCCGAAACAACTCAACACACAGTATTTCAGAAGCTCTTGTACCATCGTGTTAGCAGTGGAAGCAGTTCAGATGTGCCATCATCGTTGGAGCTTCGCTCTTTAGGACGTTGATTGACATCTGTTTTTTCTGCTGTTCTACGATTGGAAGCCTATAAGTTAAGTGGCCTGTTTGTATGTAAACTGTGCCCTTATACTTCTGCTGAGTCTTCTGTGTATCATCTCATTCTATATGTTATATGTCTATATGTTATTTGTATATTTATATGTTTATATTTCAGCGGGTTCTCGGTTGGGTGGTGTCTCCGTTAGATTATGCCACGTCATAGAGGTCGTCTATTGTGAGCGTTTTCTGTAGGGTTTGCAAATTTCCGATACTGGAATTTGCTAAGCGACTTCTGTTGCTATTTATGTTAGCTGTGATGACATGTTTTAATATTGTTTTCGTTATTATTTCGCATTCTTTAGTTTTGTTTTGATTTGTTTGTATTTGTTAGCCTACTCTTGTCTATAATTTAGTTTCATACAACATTTTTGTTTATACACTGTGGTGTCATGTATTTTGTTTAATTATAGCGCAGATATCGTCACATTTTTTGTGATATTTCATTAATTTCTGCTTTATTTTTAGTTGATTTCTGCGAACGTTTTTGTATTGTTGCTGATCTTTGTTATTGTTTACATTGTTTGCATTGTTTACATTTTCAATGTTTACATTCTGCATGTGTTTACATAGTCATTGTTTACAGTTATAGTAATTAGTTAATGGGCTATGCTAATGCACTGTTACTACTACACTGATGATAAATGAATGATGAATAGTGTCGTGCACTATTGAATGAGAAGTGCACTTATGATCAAGAATTGAGTGCTGATATTTCATATACAAGTTCTTTGATTGGAGACTTGTTTCCCACAGAGACTGGGATAATATAATGTGATGTGAATATACAAGTGCTTAATTAAGACTTGTTACACTTAGGTTTGAAATAAATTAGTTAATTATTTCAGGTTTTGGACTCATATGTTAGACAACATGTCTACATTTGAGCACTTTATTGAGCAGGGTAAATTGCTTAGGAAGACTGGTGATAAGTTAGAAGAATTTGCAACTGCTCGATATGATAAAGCAATGGAAGCTGAACAAAAGAAACTGCAGATGCAGGTGGATGAAAAAAGATTCCAAATGGAAATGGAAAAACAAAAAAGGGAATCAGAAGCTGAGGAGAGAAAACTCCAGCTACAGCTAGAAGCTGAAAGACTTCAAAAAGAGGCTGAGAATAAAAGACTTGAAAAAGAGGCTGAAAATAAAAGACTTGAAAAAGAAGCTGAAAATGAAAGACTTCAAAAAGAGGCTCAGGCTGAGGAAAGAAGATTACAGAGAGAGTCTGATGAGAGGAAAGAGAAAGCAAAAATGGAACATGAAGAAAAGGTCTTAGCTTTAGAGTTGGAAAAATTGAAATTGACGAGCATGAGTAATGGTAATGATTCAAACAAGGGTTCATCTTCTGGTAAGGCTAATAATGATACTTTTAAGATTAAGTTACCAACATTTAGTCCTTCCAGTGATGACATAATGTTCTATCTGGACAGATTTGAACAAGCATGTACAGCTCATAACATAGACAAAGCAAAATATGTTTATCAGTTATCAGGGATACTGACAGGTAAAGCTCTAAGTATATTAAATATGGTGGATGAACCTGACAAGAACAATTATGAGGTTGTCAGGGCCGCTTTGTTAAAGAAATATCAGCTTAACGAAGACGGCTATCGTCTACAATTTAAAAACATGTTACCTGAAAATGGAGTTGAATTCTCCGAGTTTATTGCAAGAATACGCATTACTTTCTCACGATGGGTTGAACTATCTAAGACGGAAAAAACTTATGAAGGACTTATGGACTTAATACTTAGAGACAAAGTCATGTCGTCTGTCAATGAGTCTTTCCTTGCTTTCCTTCATGAACGTAAACCTAAAACAATAAAAGAAATGGAAGATTTCTGTTGCCAATACGTAACTGCGCACCCACACATAACCATGGGTAACTCTAAGGTGAAAGAAGGTTTACCAGTTGCTTCGGCAGCTCCGTATGGCCAAAACTTTGCTCGTAGATTCCAACAAAATTTTGATAGAAAGAGTAGCGGTAATTTCTGTCAAAATCATGGAAATCAATTTCATGGTGATTCTTCTTCGAAGAATTGGAGACAACCTGATAGTACTCGTTACTATCACCCTAATAATTATAAGCATTTCAAAAGAGGATATGGTAATAGAGGTTATTCCTGCCGAAGACCTCAGAACCAAACAAATAGATGTTCGCATCAATGTGAACATGATAGTAATCGTGGAAACTGGAATTCGAACCAGGATAACAATTACAATAGAGACAATAATAACTGCAGAGATAATAATAACTCTGATAACTTCAGAGGTAATAATAGTCGGGGTAGATCTCAACACAAAAAAAAAGAGATATCAGCAGGCTAATGCTGTACAACAGGAAACTGAGGGAGCCTGTAATCATGTTGTTGATAGTAAAAACTTTGACGCTGTCACTGGTTCTGCTTTTGACTTTGAGAGAGCAAACAAATGCCCCCAATGCAGTACTTTATTCGAACCGGGTACCATAACTACTTTGAGTTGTGGTCACCCACTTCCCGCTCTTCCTGCTGCTGTTGCGCATGACGGGAGGGGTTCTTTAATTCTACATAAGGGTCTTGTTAATGATACTCCGGTCTCACTACTTTTCGATTCCGGATGCACCACTATTGGTGTTAGACAATCGCTTGTAGATCCATCTTGTGCTACAGGAAGGGTTATTAAATGTGTCACATTTGGCGGCACTCTAGAAAAATATCCTACTGCTGTAATTCGCATTGCCACTCCTTTCTTTACTGGAGATGTGCATGCTTGTCTCTTACCTAATCCTATTGCGGACCTTATTATTGGTCGTATTCACGGAGTTAGGGAGTGTACCCCACAGCAGATTGCTGCTTGGGAAGATAATAACATGCAAGCTACAAATGCAGTAGTTACAAGAGCACAAGCTCTACAAACACCCGAAACTTCACTGAATAGTGATAATGAAGTTGATAGCCAAGATAGTCACTTAGTAATCACTCGTGACTCTTTCATAAAATTGCAAGAAGAAGATCCTTCTTTAAAAAAATTCTTCGTTCTTGCGAAGAAAGGTGATCCGAATCAGGATACAAATAGAAAATCTTGAATTGCAATGAGAAACGGCGTACTTGTACGTATGGTACAAGATTCGACTACGTCGGCACATTCGCAAATTCTTGTTCCCAAGAGCATGAGAGTGCAAATATTACAACATGCTCATGACTCGCAATGTGCTGGACATATGGGTTTTTCCCGTACGAAGTCGAGAGTCCTTGCGGCTTTCTTTTGGCCTTTTGTCAATAAGGACATTCGTATTTACTGCCGATCATGCAAGGTATGTCAGGAGGTCAAATCTAGAGGACCACGACATGCTGCGCCTATCCAGGCTGCTGACATTCCTATTCGGCCGTTTCAGAAAATGGCCATAGATATTATTGGCCCTTTTAAGGTCAAGTCGGCCAGAGGACATCAGTTTATCCTTACATGTGTCGATATGTGCACACGTTGGCCAGAGGCTATTCCTCTTAAGAGCATATCTACTACAGATATCGCAGATGCTCTTTGGTTGATATTTTCTCGCTTGGGGTTCCCCAGAGAAATATTGTCAGACCATGGCACTCAACTCATATCTGACACTATGTCACAGGTAATGTCTACCTTACATATTGAACGATCTCTCAGTAGTATCTACCATCCTATGTCTAATGGGTTAGTTGAGCGTCTGAATAGAACGCTCAAGACTTTGCTTGGTAAGATAACTGAAGATCATCCTCAAGATTGGGACAGGGTTTTACCCGCGGCTCTCTTTGCCTATAGAGAAGTCCCTAATGAACACACAGGATTTTCTCCCTTCGAACTTGTCTTTGGCGCGCGTCCACGCGGCCCTATGTCTTTATTACACGATCTCATCACTGCCGATGATATTAGCGATGAAACTCAATCCTCATATGAGTATGTCATTGCTCTTAGACAAAAGATCATTGAGGCATGTAAGCTAGCAACTGCTTCATCAGAAATTGCTAAAGAGAAGGCAAGACAGTTTGCTAACAAGAATAGATGTCTACGACAACTTTGTCCAGGTGACAAAGCATTCGTCCTACTCCCCAGTAGGGAAAATAGACTTCTTATTGCATGGAAAGGTCCGTATGCAATAGTCTCTCGGATTTCCGATGTTGACTATGTGGTCGATATTGATGGAAAGCATAAAACTTTCCACATAAACATGCTTTCGGAATTTCACGAACGTCCGGACTATTTGCTGCCTATTTTCCAGGCAACGGATGATGCTCCTGCACCTCACGGTCATTATTCATCCCTGTCTGTCATACAGGATGAGGAATCTACCTTCTCTGATGTTAATCTTCCCCTTCCAGTGGTTCCATTACATTCTACGGAATCTTGGAAAAACGTTTCTGTTTCTCCTAATCTTTCTGGTGACGAACATCGACAAGTCTCGTCGATGTTACAAACATTTCAGGATGTTCTCACTGACATTCCTGGACACACAGATGTCATAGAACATGACATAATTCTTACCGACAATAATCCAATTAGGGTTAGGCCTTATCCTATTCCTATACACTTTTAGTCGCAAGTGGAAAAGGAATTGGATGAAATGATTCAATTAAATATAATTGAACCATCGACTTCACCATATTCTTCTTCCATGGTTATTGTCCGGAAGAAGGATAAGAACATACGAATTTGTGTTGATTATCGCAAATTGAATCAGGTCACAAAGTTCGATGCTGAACCGATGCCTTTGTTAGAAGATCTACTGATTAGACTTTCTAATTCTAGATTCTTCACTAAACTTGACTTGTCTAAAGGTTATTGGCAAGTGCCTTTAGCAGAGCATGCCAAACCTCTTACTGCTTTTTCTACACCTAGGGGTCTATTTCAATGGAATGTTATGCCTTTTGGTCTCATGAACGCCCCTGCCACTTTCGTTCGCATGATGCGTCGAATTCTGTCACATCGTTCGGATGTCATCGCATACTTAGATGACATCTGTCTCTTCAGTGATACCTGGGAAGATCACTATTTAGGGTTATATGACCTACTGTCCACTCTACGTGAGAATAATTTGACAGCGAAACCTTCTAAAGCTTTTGTTGGTTTTGGTGAAATCTCTTTCCTGGGTCATCGTGTTGGTCATGGTCTCTTGAAGACAGAAGACCACAATACTTCCAAAATACTGAACATCTCTGTTCCTAAAACGAAGAAACAAGTTAGGAGTCTCTTAGGTTTAATTCAATTTTATGGGAGATTTATTCCAAATTTATCTTCGATCATGGCACCTCTCTCAACATTGTTGAAGAAAGGTTCGCCTAATCTGGTCCGTTGGTCTGAAGAATGCCAATCTTCACTAGACCAAATCAAGAATATATTTTCTTCTCCTCCCATCTTAAGATTACCTACTCTTGATAGGACTTTTGTTCTTCGGAGTGATGCTTCATCCACTGGGATTGGAGCAGCACTGATGCAAGAATATGCAAATACTCTGCATCCTGTTATGTACATTTCTAGAAAACTAAATGCGGCAGAGAGGAACTACTCGGTTTTAGACCGTGAGTTGTTAGCGATGGTTTGGTCAATTCTAAAGCTACAAAGATTCCTCCTGGGCGCACATTTCATTCTAGAGACTGATCAGAAAGCTCTTACAGCTATTCAGACTAAGAATTTGAAGAGTTCGAGATCCACTCGATATGCTATAGCTCTTCAACCTTTTCACTTCACGGTACGAGCTATCCGTGGTGCGGATAATGTGATGGCTGACATTTTGTCTAGATGCCCACATGACTCCAACTAATACTTCTGTCCTATATTTCCATATATTACAGAGTCATAACACACCTATATTTCTACAATAGATTAGCACATCTGTACTTACTTTATATGTACACACTATCGTGCTTTGTTGTCATCTTCTTCTGTTCGTTTTTTAAGATGATAGAGGAGGACTGAGTAGTTAATATAAGGGCCGTTAGTTTACTAAACAGCCACAATTATTAATAATGTATTGTACCTTATGAAGCATATTAGTTATTAATTAGCATTATATTGCTTGTACTTTCTCAGAATGTCATTGTTGAGCTGAGGACTTACCTTACTAGTATCAAGCATGACGAGTTCTAGATTGTGTACTTACCCTCGGAATACCAGAGCATATGTCCTGGATCGTCATGTAGTTTAACTTTACTATGTACTTATGTCATTACATGACAAAGAATGTACTATTTAAATTTTCCTATCAGATTTGTACATCCATTTTTAAAGACAATATTAGAGTATGCTGTTTAATGATGATTATGGTAACTTGCATACGTATATTGTGTTTACATGCTAACGTGATGTGTGTTGGTGACACCTCCCCGATGTGAATATTTTTTGAGACATATTTATTTTTCTGTTGAGGTATATCCTCACCAGACACTCTATATTTAGCCTCATGTTAGGCAATTTAATTAATTATCAGCGCATAATTCGTGCGTTTTGAGCCGCTTATCGCATGCTCTTTGATATTTAAAAAAAAAAAAAAAATATGTTCCACATTTTTTTTTTAATCGGGAGGAGGTGGTGATATGTTGCGTGATAAATTCTCGCAACATCGTTTTATTACAATATCTATTTTATAACGCAAGGGCAACAACTGCTTGAAATTTATAGTCACTTTTCTCGGTAAGCATTTGTCTTCCCGCGTTGGTATTGAATGCAGTTAAGTTTTGAGCTGTGGTCTTTTTGCGCTGGACTGCGCATGACTGGTCTTGTTTTTTGGTGGATCGGTTTCCGCCCACCACTAGTGGAGTGAGCGATTTGAATGGCGAAAGAGATGCCTCGTTGAAGAGGGGATCTCCGCTATTTTTTTGTTCTGTCAGGGATGTGTAGTCCTCTTAATGGATATTTCGTTTATTCGAGATAATACCTCTAGTGTTTCCCACATGTCGGGAGGCGTGATATTTCTGTGTATTTCCTGAAGGCAAGGTAAATTGACTTTTCATTAACTCTATCGATTTTTGGGTCGTGAGCGATTTCGATTCATAGCCTGTCTTCGAAAGTCGTCGTCACGAGATGTTTTCCCAGCTCACATGTCGCTGTATTGTACTGCATCGGTTGATGCATGTCCCAAGGACCATTACTTGCTACTTTGTTAAATGAACTAGGTTTGGAAAACCTTTATTATCTAGAGGATTTTTTTTGAGGACATTATTTATACTTCGGCAGACGTGTCTGTCTTGCTGAAGTCAGACTAAGGAGAGTGAACTGATCTCATACATCTGGTTATCTCCTGGCTGTTATAGAAAAGGATGGAGTTTTTCACCTGACTACATTTACAGCACTATGAAATATAACATGCATCTGACTCATCATTGTAATGCTGTCTACCGTCTATTGCTGTATTGAATGTTGCTGTGATAATGACTGTTTGATGTGCCTACATATTCGCGTAACCATTTTTTCACTGTGGCGTCCACAATAAATAATGAAGAAAAACGTCAACGGCTGTTACAAGAATCATTGACTTTATACGTCGTGAGTTTACTGACGTCCTATGTGGATTGCCCTGTTATTTTTGTATGAACATTGTTTGACTGAACACATCTACACACTACACAAAACCAGACATGCGGATACCATCCATCATCATATGGCATCACGCATCAACTTTATCTTCCAGTTTTACAGAAAAACCCGTTTTTATTTTTTATCATCACCAACATCGTTGTCGTCATTGTCGTCATCGTCATAATAATAATCATCATTATCAGCGGAAGCCGCGCTAGCGTAGTGGTTACAACACCGCTCTGGCGACCGGGTGATACAGGATCAAACCCGGGCGACGGCATTTGAGGATTTTTCGTCGACCGGGATTTGGACTGGATTAACTCGAGACCTGGCGAGTACATTTGAAGGAGTGTCGTCGACCAGGGACTGGCGGCTCCTCAGCCGACCCAGCTGCAATAGGTACCTCCGAAATCGGCGAGTATGTGCCTGAATGGCGAGGGACACCTGTCTCTGTACAAGAAATAAAGGGATACTCACGTAAAATCAATGTCAGGTTAGACATAAAATAATAACCTGAGATTTCGCCTCGAGTATTAGGGGGCGTACGCAAAAAAAAAAAAAAAATCATTATCAGCACTGTCACGAAATACGTTTTTTTTTAGGTCGTCACTCCTCTCAGGCAGTATTATCTACCACTCCTTTTACGGGCTAATTCAGCCAGTATTCTTTGTTTACGCTTCAATGATCCAAGGTCCTGTTATCCTCTTTTGTCACTCCCTTACATTTACTTGATCGCTTGACCTGTTTTGAAACAACATGGACTTCTGTTTGTGCAGATCGCAGTTGTTTGTTTATGTTATGTAACAGCTTCCACCCAGACAGCAAGGTGTCTGAAGTAGCCAGGCTGGCGGTAGACAAGGATGGCAAAATATAAGCTGCAAATAATAATTTTGCACAAGAGGACATAGGTAGAAAGCTAGAAGTTTAGTCGGCGAAGGTATTGAACAAACGTTTGATATGTGAACATGGGTTATAAATAATTGTCACCTACCACGCTGTCTCAGAGTTTCCAAAGTAGATACCAGACGGCAACTGGTAGATAAGTTGTCAGTTCGCAAAAATGAAGCGACAAAAATACGGCAGACCTCACTGCGATATAGGAAATGACAATGTGGTTAAGACACAGACAGTGATATAATACTTCCGGCAGATGGACTTTGTTGTAAAAATAACATCTTGGAAGACATTATCAACTATAGATGTGTGAAGTAGTGAGTTTGTAAACATGACAGCTAAATTGGAAGAAGCAAGATCGTATACAGTTATAGAATATGAAAATAACATCATGTATTGTCATGTGGTAATGTTCTACATGAGAGGTATGGGGGATAACCCCTACAAGTAGCAGACGCTTTGATAATGAGTGGGTGGGCATGAAAATGCAAAGATAGACTGCTCCTAAATGGACCTCTCCTCCAAGAAGCAGCCTAGCTGCATAGGCGGAAAATTTTGCTTATATACTACGGCGTTGTAAGTGTGACGGTATTGCCTCCCCTGCTTTGCAGTAGTGGTCCAACAGTGGCCAAAACTAAAGAGTATCTAAAGTGGGTCGTCAAAGGTGTCTACATTTGCGCAAGATTACTCTCGGCAGAGATGTAGACAGAAGGGTAATGACGCTTCTTTTCCACGGGAGTTTAACAAGATATTCAGAAAAGCAAAAACAATGCTGTATTGGCTGAGCACGTTAATTCTATGATCTGCCAATAACTTTTGTTAAGGATTAAGGAACAATTTTTTTAGCTCCTCAAGCACCCACCTCTGATTTACTCAGTGGCATTCTTATTATTTTGATATAGCTCTGTTTAGAGTATGTTTAGCAAATTGACTGCGACAAACATGCAGTACATTTAAAATGATTAAATCGAAGCTTATCAGTTTCACTTAGCTGTCAATAGTAGTTTCTGCTCCCGTTGATGGCATCTGTGCAGATAGGTCACTGGAGCTCTCAAGCCTCTGGTTAAGCTTAAAGGTGCAGCACGTTCCTAAAACAATCAAGGAGTAACTGCCAAGCTTGTGCCACATTTCTACGTCAGTCCACTTCTACCCTAACTCTTTATTCCACAGATTAGTACCTTCACTGGTACCACCACCAATATATATCGTAAAAGAATAGAAACGAAACGCTCTCCTGAGTATTGCGTTTCCCGACACATACTTATGTGTCCCCTTTCTCCTATTCTACCATCCCATCTATCTCAGAATTTACCCTCGATAAGAATTAAACTTTCTTTACATTTAAATTGAATAGCTTTATCCTTATTTTACATTTAAATGAAAAAGTTAATAGCAGAGATAGAATATGTTTACATTTACATCACCACTGTTTGAAAAGTGTTCACAATATAAAATGAATCTGTTTTCATTTACATTTACGCTGATTGAAAAGTTTGAAACTTTCATTAACTTTAAAGTGAATATGTTTACATAGACATTTACACTGCTTTGAAATTGTAAGTTGTATACTTAGAATGCACATAATTTCTTCCATCTTTCCCTCCCTGCTCCATATAGAACGTGGGACTACCGATGCTTTTAGTTCTCTGTAATGAGCTAGCAATAAAGCAGTCACCAGTCCTTGCAGTGATGGTTCGTGAAATCATCATTCTATATGATGAGGTTGCCAGCCGCAAATGATTTGGACAGCCACTAGCGATTTTCACATTTTAATATTCACATGGAAATGTATACATATTAATTCACATGTTAGTAATGAAAAATATAGAATGTAAAATGACAACTTGCGCTAATCCTGGCTTATAGACTTTTTGCTCAAATGAATGAAGTTAAGGCACTGGATTAGGCCTCTTACACTTGTTCTTGGGTGTCGTTACTTTTATAAGTCCCTCTATGACTATGTGTGTTTCAGTTTCGTCAGTCTTCTTTATTAAAGTGGTTTTCCTGGGCTAAGAAAGTTCTTCAAGATTGGTCCACAAAGTCCGGTGTGATGCATGAAAATTCTGACTTCTAGGCTTCACTCTGGCAGGGTCTGGTTTTGTCTTTGCAAGCGTGTGAATCTCACAGTGTCTTAACTCTGAAACGCGTCAGGTTATACTCACTGTCCTCCCCCGTATCTGTTCGTTATGAAGCAAAGCAAAAGCTTCAATCATTTTCACACATACATGTTGGGTGGGATCAATTCAAAATATTCCGACGTGGATTAATTTTGCGCTTGATGCAAAGGTCACGTTATCCATTTGTGGCAATTAAACCTCCGATGCTTTGTGCACCAACTCACAAACACCTCAGTAAACACTCTCTAAACTTGTTTCGGATGTAACAAATTATTACTATCTAAAGTAATCTTGTCATAACAAGTCGGACGGGAAGCGATTAAGTAATCATTGTCTTTCCAAAAATGTGTCACGCAGACAAGCAATCGCTTATCTGTCGCATACCTGGTTTTATCAGCAGTTAGACAAATACGCTGGCGATTTTAGTGTTAATCGGTAGCGGCCAAGGTTGGGTACGCGATAATTTCCAACATGTATGTCGTTCAACATTGCATCACTTGTCTACTATCTCAGCAGGGATGGGCATGTAAACAGACAAGGCGAAATATACTGAAGGCAATGTAAGAATGAAAATATTAATTATCTGCTACACATAATAGAGAAAGAAAGAAAGTGCGGCAATTGAAAGCACGTAATAAAAATCAGTACAAAAATGTAACTGATACTGCCGTAGGGAAACAGGGATCGAGAATGGTCGCCCCATTCTGTCACAGTAAGACTACTTCACTTACTTCCAATTGCTCCAAGGAAGAATCATATACAGCCGGAACACGGAATATTATGATCCAAATATAGAACAGGCCATAAGACGACGTGAATTCTAAGTAAAAAGTCTGAGGGAGATGAAGTGGTTGATGGAAGCGGGGGTCGCCTGATGACTTTGTCAGGTGACCCAATAATTAGCAGAGACATTTGTCTCCTTTCAGTTTGTGCTACAAAGTTGTGGTACAAGTTGCCAACAGTCGACGCTAGACACCAACATCAGACGGGTCTTGAAGAAACTTGACAACCTTTGTAGTTACCCCATAATTACCTTATGGGACATACTACAGCCACTAGACTTGGCTATTGTAGAGATGTAAAGTCCAAGGCACCTGTGAGAATCAACAGGCTGAAGCAAACGCCAACCGACCTTACACTGGAAGCTAAGTAGCACAACATCGCAACCAATGGATATTTCCAAAATGTTCGCAAGTTCAATCACACTTTAAATTATACGATGATGATAAATATGTTTATAAACAACTGTAATTATTTTACATCGTTAACCCAAAAGTGATTATTGAATCTGTGTATTTGTAACTTTAAAGCTATAGTTGGGTTAATCACTATTGAGTGGAGTGTATGTCTGCACCCGTATGAATCATACTGTTTTAAATACATAAACAAAGAGAGCTATGAAATTAATAGTTGTTGAATCATCTTTAGCTAGGGGGTCTGAAATACGAGCGAAAATATATTGCCTAACAAAAGGAGCGGGAGAATAACAAGTTCATAACAGCTTAGATGAAATCAGTTATGCTTCTTTCCTTTAAATTACTGCGAGGCTCCCAAAAGTAGAAGCATCATTCTTCATGTTATATATCTGCCAAGAGTAATTTTGAGCAAAAGTTGATACCTTTGAAGACCTTCATCATTATACTTTAAGTCTGAATTGTTGGACCACTACTGCGGAGCAGGGGAAACAGGCACGACAAAATCACCATTTTCATTATCGCTCCTTGTGGAGCATGAAGAAACCAATGTTTTTGATCCTCCTGATGGAAGCCTGCACATAGTATTCTCACATCATTCAGCTGTGGTGTCTGTAGCAACGTGTTTTACACTATTTAGTTACCAGCACCATGCATAGTCCTATATCCTATATTGTACGACATACTTGGTGTAACCAGCTGGTCATATGTAACACCTTTTTTGAACACCACCCAAGGAAAATATACACATGGAAAAGCCCAGGAGATGTAACACGTAATCAAATTGACTATATCATGATAAAACATAGATTTAAGAACAGTGTCACAAGTGCAAAGACACATCCTGGCGCCGACATAAATTCAGATCACAATCCAGTCATCATCAAATTAAATATAAAGCTGAAAAGACCAGGAAACAGAAGACAGGAGGAACCCCAGATATAAATATCAGCGCTGAAACAACCAGATATAAAACAGAAATATTTAATCGACGTCAAAAATAAATATCAACAGTTATTGACAGAAAGCATGGAGCAGCATAGAAGAAAAAACCCAGAAGAAAAAGGAACCGCAAAATGGGAATGCTTAAAAACAAGCATACAACCAGCAAATGCAAATTTACCTAAAAAGGAGTGTAAGAAAAATCAAATTTGGATGCCAGATGACATCTTGAATAAAATGGCAGAAAGAAAGAAAGCAAAAAACACTCCAGAATATAAAAAAATAGACAATGACATACGTACTATGTGTAGAGAAGCAAAAGAACGGTGGATAGAAACAAAATGTAAGGAAATAGAAGACTTGGAAGCAAAGCACATGACAAGAGATATGCATGAAGAAATAAAGAAATTATCAAATCGGTCGCGGTTTGCACAAGGAGGAAGCTGTATCAAGAACAAAAATGGTGTAATATTACTTGATGAGAAAGACATATCAAACAGATGGGCAGAATGTGTAAAAGAACTGTTCGAGGACAACAGAGGTAAAAAACCATCACCAGATTCTAATGAAGGCCCAAACATTCTCAGATCAGAAGTAGAGAATGCCATTCATATGATACAAAAAGGAAGATCAGCAGGCATGGATAACATAAAAATTGAAATGATAGAAGCTCTGGAGAGCTTTGGTATAGATACAATCACAGAAATATGCAACGATATATACAATACAGGATATTTACCACACGACATGAAGACATCAGTTTTTATAACATTGCTCAAAAAACCAAATGCAACAGAATGTTCAGACTTCAGAACAATCAGCCTGATGAGTCATGCAATTAAGATAGATACTGCTCAGAATCATACAGGAAAGAATAAAAAGTAAAGTAGACAACGAATTCCTAGAAGAACAGTTTGGTTTCAGACGGAACAGTGGAACAAGAGAGGCAATATTTTGCCTAAGAAGATTAGCAGAAAAATATACAGAGGTCCAAAAAAGTATTTATATATGCTTCATTGACTATAAGAAGGCTTTTGACAGAATCCATCATGAGAAAATAATTGAATGCCTCAAAGACATAGGTATTGATGGAAAAGATATAAGAATACTCAGTAACCTTTATTGGGAGCAAACTGCCACAGTAAGATCGGGAAGGAATTATTCACCATACATAGACATAAAAAGAGGTGTCAGACAAGGTTGTGTGCTGTCCCCCTGCCTATTTAATTTATACACCGAAAACATTTTCAAACAGATACAGGAAATACCAGGACTGAACATCAGTGGAAGGTCAATAAACAACCTTAGATATGCAGATGATACCGTGTTGTTAGCTGAAAGCGAACAGGAGTTACAAGAACTAGTGAAGCAAGTGAACAGTATAAGTCATGAATATGGACTCGACATTAATATTGAGAAAACAAAAACTATGATAATTAGCAAAACAGACGATAAACCCACATTAAAGATAAGCGTAAATGGGAAAATCCTGGAACAAGTCAAGAGCTACGTATATCTTGGTCATATAATAACAGAAGATGGCAGATGTGAAACAGAAATCAAGAAGAGAATAGGAATGGCCAAAGCTACATTCAACAACATGAAACATATACTGACATCCAAACAGTTATCTCACAAATTAAAACTGAGAATCATAAAGTGTTATATATATTCTGCATTTCTGTATGGTGCAGAAACATGGACGATGAATAAGTTGAAGGCAAACGTGCCAGGGTAAGACAGCGCTATAAGTGGGAAGATAACATCAAGAGATGGATGGGAAAGAGTCTATCAGAGTGTGCCACCAAGACAAGAGACAGAAGACGTTGGAGATCCATTGCAGCCAACCTTCGTTGTGGAGATGGCAACTGATGATGATGATGATTATTTGTGTATCTCATCAGATACCGTCGGAAATTACTCACAGGAACCTTGATTATGTACACATATTTTATTGCAGCTATTTCTGTCACCCTGTTTTCGTTATGTCCTGTTTGTGCTTAAGTCATCTTAGTTACTTCAGTTTTGCTTCCTATTTGTGACTGTGGCTGGTGAAGGGTAAACACCGACAAGTTTTTAGTGTAAGGTAGTCACATAAAAGATGCTGCTGGAGGGAAGTGAAGTGTTAGAGATGTACCACACTAGGTTCAGCATTGAGAGATTACGGTGACCAGTTCCTTTTCTTGTCTGCCTTCTCCTACCGTGCCCCAAGAGCAGAGTCAGGTACCCTTTAACCGATGGGTAGACTGGAGCGTGAAGATACTGTGATTCAAACCCGGCTGGCACCTTAGCCGCGAGAGACCAGCGTTCTAAACTTCTTTAAAATAGCTTCTTGTTTTTTGACGAATGGTAAACACCGAAACGCCCTGTGTTTTTAGTGTAACATTGTAAAACTGGAACGGGGGTCAGAGTGGCTAAGAGGTATGGCGTCTGCCTCTAATTCTAAAGGTACCAGGTTCGCTTTGCCCGCCGCCCCACCCCCCCCCACCCCCCCGCCCTCCCCCCCCCCCCCCCCCCCCAATACAGGGAAAATAAGTAATGAAATAATGTTTTTCAGAACTGGTGGTTCCTAATGATGTCACACTGGCCTTCTCGGGTAAGGGTGAAATAATAGGTAATGCATGCAAGTTGTGCACGTTAAAAATCCCTCAGCAGTTGGAAATCGTAAAGAGTACGCCATACGGCAGCTGCCATGGCAAAATTTAAAAATTAAGAAACCTACCCATCACAAAAAAATATTTATAGAAAGTGTGATTCCTGTATACATACATTTGGATTCTCGACGATGCTACGGAGTTGATCACTTTTGCTGTGATCCTCCTTGTGTGATCTAAGGGAGGAGATCGGAGCACTGATGGAGTTGTCCGTGTGCAATGCAGATGCTCAAATACTTAAAGAGAATCTACGGTGTAACTGAAAAGTTGCTTCTGTTTGTTTTTTTTCAAATGGTTATTTCTTTTGGGTAAACTCTGGGAGGGTAAAACATGGGTTATCTTTTTTGTTTGTTTCTAGGAATAAAAAAAATACCTATTTGTCAAATGGCTGTAATTGTTTTTTGTTTGGACATTAGTTCCTTGTATATCCAATGGATAGAATCAATCCTGACATATGGGAGTGAGTCATGGACAATTAGTAAACAAGTAGGGAAGGCACTAGAGGTCATAGAGATGTGGTTTTACAGAAGAATGTTAAAAATACCATGGGCAGATAAAAAGAGTAATGAGGATGCCCTGAAAGAGGCCAATGCACAAAGGAAACTTATTTCACAAGTTAGAAAAATGCAATCCACTTTTTTAGAGCATGTTATGAGAAGATGAAAGCTGGAGTATATCGTAACAACAGGCAAGATTGAAGGTAAAAGAGATAGGGGAAGACAAAGATCGCAAAAACTGGATAGTTTGACAACGTGGCATGAAAATAAGTAAACAGCAGAATTGATAAATTTTACTGGAGTCAGGAAGTTGTGGAGAGACATAATCTCCTTCGCCACTAGGCATGGTGTTTGAAGAAGATATCCAATGGATACAAGTGAGGATTGAACAGTTTGAAAACAGGAGGTGATTGTTTAATGCCCTGTGTAGAATCTTGACAGTCAATCCCCAGAAAATACTAAATATACGATATTGTGAAAAATGACAACTCCGCCTTTGCCGGTCCCAAGCCCGGATGAAAAAGGAGGAGGGCGGCCTGCATGGAGGCCGTAAGGAGGCAGCCCCTCCACCATGCAAAGGCACAACAGGCCAATCACCTGTTTGTCTTAAACTATGATTACGAGCAATACAAGAGAGAAAACCGGACTGATTCTAAAGGCGACGAACTGGAACGGACTATGGACTACGACTTATGGAACTTGGAACACAAGAAGTATAAATGGGAAGGAAGAGGAGCTGGTGGAAGAGATGAGGAAAGCAAAACTAGAAATCCTGGCTATAACGGAAACGAAGAAAAAAGGACAAGGAGTCATGGATCTCGATGGCAACACGTTTTACGCCTCTATTAGTGTGTACCATATCTGAAAGAGCTAAAGGGGGCGTGGGTTGCATTGTGGCCCAAAATCAAAAAGATAGTATCAATAGTGGTGTACCCATATCTGAAAGAGCTAAAGGGGGCGTGGGTTGCATTGTGGCCCAAAATCAAAAAAGATAGTATCAAGGGATGGAACTTTGTCTCGGAGCGCATTATGGTTGTAAAACTAAAAGAAGGAGAAACCATAGTCAACCTGGTCATAGTGTATGGGCCAAATGAGGATGAGAGAGCAGAGGTCAAGGAGGAATTCTTCGAGCTGCTTCAAAGGACAGTGGATGACTGCCTAGATGAAGTTATCATGCTCGGAGATTTTAATGCCAGAGTTGGAAATGACCATGCTAGATGGGGTGGAGTTATCGGAAGATATGGAGAAGATACTCTCAATGACAATGGAAAGCGACTCCTTAGATTCTGCAGTGAGCAGAATCTGATCATTACAAACACAAAGTTCCCCCATAAGCGCATACATGCATACACTAGATGTGAACCAACCAAGAATGAGAAGTCAGTGATCGACTATGCCATTGTTCGGAGAAGCTCATTCAGATATGTCCGAGATGCAAGAGTCTGGAGGGGGCCAGAGATTGGAAGTGATCACTACCTGCTAACAATCAAACGAACAACTGAAAGAGTTGCTCAGCCTAGGAACTGCCCAACATCACGCAAGAAACCAAGTAAACACGCAGGAGAAATGAGCATTAGGACCTACAAGCTGAGAGAGCCAGAAATTAAGACCAGGTATCAGGGGCTTATTGCTACAGCAGTGAGCAACACAGAAGAACGACCTGATGACTTGGAAACCCTCTGGAATAAATTCAAGGATATTATAAAGACAGCTGCTGCAGAAGCATGCGGTGAAGTCCGACTTGGGAACCAGAGAAAGAGGACACCTTGGTAGACAGAGGAAGTCAAAGAGAAAATAAGAGAGAAGAAAATGGCATGGAAACAATACTTAGGAGCTAAAAACACAACAGGACAAATGGAAAAATATAGAGAATATGTGACACTCAGAACAGAAGCAAAGAACACTGTGCTAGCAGCAAAACAGAAGTCCTGATAAGAATTTGGAGAAAAGCTAGAAAAAGATGCACAAGAAAACCAGAAATTGTTCTATAAGACCCTAAAGAACATAAGGAAGGAAAAACAATGCCCTCTCAAATTTATAAAGGACAAGCAAGGCAAATTGCTTACTGCCCCGAAGGAAGTAATGGAAAGATGGAAAGAATATTTCTCAGAACTCCTGGATTGTGAGCATGGTGAAGCATCAGAAATGATAACCACTAGCACAGAAGAGAAAACCAATGATGGTGAAGATGACATAAAGATGGAAGAACTGAGGGCAGCACTAGAGAAAATCAAGATGGGCAAAGCAGCAGGGCATGATGGTATAACACCAGAAATGGTTAAGTACATGGGAGCATCAGGCGATCTATTACTCTTAAAGGTCCTACAGGCAGCATGGTGCAACAAGACCACACAAAAGGATTGGGAGATTGCCATCATAACACCAATTTTAAAAAAGGGTGACAATCGACAATGTGGAAACCATAGAGGCATATCCCTTCTCAGTGTCCCTGGTAAAATCTACTCTAGAATCCTAGAGCAGAGACTCCGACGCCTAGCTGAGCCACAATTTGATGAGGTCCAGTGCGGATTCCGAGCAAACCGAAGTACTCAAGACCTAATCTTCACACTCAGACAGCTCAGTGAAAAGGCCCTTGAGTATAAGAGTGAGATCCATCTTTGTTTCATAGATCTGGAAAAGGCGTTTGACAGGGTCCCCTGGAGCAAACTTTGGGACTGTTTGGCAAGGAAGAATATTCCAGCACCTCTGATTCATGCTATACAGAGCTTCTACAAGTCTTGCAGAAATTATGTGAGGACAGCAAACCATAAGTCAGAAGAGTTCAGGACCACCACTGGTGTAAGACAAGGTGATATCCTATCACCTTACCTCTTCATACTCCTTATGGACGATGTCATCAAGGCATGTAAGGAGAGAACAAGAAAGTATTCAGTGGGGTACTGGAAGATAAGACAGGTCTATATTTCGGAGCTGGCATTTGCTGATGATGTTGCCCTGATTGCTAAATCAGAGGCACATCTCCAATCCAACCTGCAAGTCTGGAAGGAAGAGCTGGAGAAGAGAGGGATGGTCATAAGCAGCTCTAAAACAAAATCCATGGTGATATCACGAGAAGAAAGAAAACATCAGATTAAGTTGGGAGAACAGGTACTGGAGCAGGTCGACCACTTTAAATATCTCGGAGCTATTATAGACCGAAAGGGAGGCATCAAAGAAGAGTTGGCCACTCGAAAAGCAGCGGCTGGGAGACTTTTTCAGGCCATAAATCGTGGATTCCTCAGCAAGAAAGAGGTTGGTAAGAAAACGAAGATGGCTGTATACCGCTCCACCTATGTCCCAGTCTTGACATATGGATGCGAGTCGTGGGCAATGACTACAACCCACAAAAGCCAGATCCAAACCTCAGAAATGAAGTATCTGAGGAAAGTGGTTGAAGTAACAAGAAGAGACATGGTCCGCAACCAGACGATCCGTCAAGGCCTAAAATCCCATCCGCTGCAGACCCAAATAGAACAGTCCCAACTAAGATGGTTTGGCCATGTCTGCAGAATGGGAGAAGATCGGCTACCACGACAAGCATGGGAAACAAAGAGCCAGGGATCCAGACCTCCAGGACGACCCAGAGTCCGCTGGGAGGACAACATTAGACAATCTTTGAAGGACCGAGGACTAGAATGGAACCAGGCCAGGAAGAAGACAGCTGATAGAATGGTCTGGCGCTCTCTCTTCCAAACCTCTACACCTCACGGTAGAAGGGGAACGACTAAGTAAGTAAGTGAGTAAGTAAGTGAAAAATGACAATGTTGATGGTGGATGTGATTGTTTAACCCTTTCCGACCGAATAAAATTTGCATGCCACTATTACCATGTTGGAATATTTTTTGTCAAAAACTTCCCCAAAACGACACCTGCAAATATTCTACACACCAGAAAGAACTTACATAAGTAATAAGTGTTGTATCATTTTTTATTTATTTGGAATAGTGTCGGGACCTGAAATAAGAAAAAAAGACTTTGTTAGGTGACGTGATTCGGCGGTGGTAGAGGCTTGGTTGTAGCTGCGCCATTAACAAACAAGCAAATAAACATGCCGTGTCCTATCGAGACTGTGCATGGTCCCTCTGTAGAATCTTGACAGTCAATCCCCAGAAAATACTAAATATACGATATTGTTAACAATGACAATGTTGATGGTGGATGTGATTGTTTAATCCCTCTGTAGAATCTTGACAGTCAATCCCCAGAAAATACTAAATATACGATATTGTTAACAATGACAATGTTGATGGTGGATGTGATTGTTTAAGGGGAGGAGCTACCCTGAAATGCTATTTTCGTTATTAATTGCTGGATTTCAATGAAAATGCACAGACTTAACCTATATCAATACTAGATATGAAAAATGAAGAGCTTTATGGCACTGCACTACTGGTTGCCATAGAAACGGCGGCTATATTGGATTCTATTGTTTTATTTCAATTTGCTAAGGCTTTTTTATTTATTAAGCTATGAATACCAAATATGAACACAATGTTTATCATTACATTTTAAAACTTTTCGATTGGTGGATTTTTGATAACTTTAATACAAAAAAAGTTGTAGGACTTTGAATATAGTGTCTAAAAAAAGTAACAAATTTTAATAAATATTACATTACTTTTTGCAATAAATCAAAAGTTTGATCAGATACTCAAAATCCAGCAATATGAAAGTTTTAAAAGATTATGGGCAACATATGTGCCAATTTTTATGTCAATTAACACATAAGTGTGGAAGTTTTAAGGAAATTAGGATGAGAAAATTAGATTTTGAGAAAATCGCATTTTTCTCCATAAATAGACTACAATTAAATAAGTCTGTAATATTGCCCCTGAAAAATTGCTTACTTGTCATTTAGAACATACTGGTAGCATAGCCAGCTTCCTCTGCAGCTTCCTATCTGGCTTTCTGTTGAAATGTGTGCCTAATTTCCTTCCTTGTCTTAGTGCAGTTTTCTGCCGTTTTAGAGCTGAGCAATATTGGATTCTTTGTTCTATTTCAATTTGCTAAAGCTTTTTTATTTATTAAGCTATGAATACCAAATATGAACACAATGTTTATCATTATATGTTAAAACTTTTCCAGTGATGGATTTTTGATAACTTTAATACAAAAAAAAAGCTGTAGGACTTTGAAAATAGTGTCTAAAAATAGTAACAAATTTTACTAAATTTTACATTACTTTTGTCAATTAACCATATGTTTGATCAGATACTCAAAATCCATCACATAAAAAGTTTTAAAAGATTATGGGCAATATATGTTCCTATTCTTGTCAATTAATACATAAGTGTGGAAGTTATAAGAAAATTAGTATGAGAATAATGATTTCTTTAAAATCACATTTTTTTGTTATAATTAGAATATAATTAAATAAGTATGTAATACTGCAGCAAAATAAAATAACTTACTAGTCATGCAGAACATACCGGCGGCATATCCAGCTTCCACTGAAGTTTCTTGTGTGGCTTTCTGTTGAGATTTGTGCTAAATGTCCTTCATTTTCTTAGTGCAGTTTTCTGCCATTTTAGAGCTGAGCACCAGACGTTTAACGCTTTCTTGCTCCTGCCAGTCGACAAGCCTCTTTTCCACTGTTCAGTACCAGGACTTTCTTGAAAAAATATAGCAGCCTCAGGTCCTTGATTAAATTCAGCAATATTAGGGCCATATGGTTTAATTGCTATGATCTGATTGAATGCTTTGCTATCACAATCACTTTACACGGTGTAGCAAAATTTATGTCGCGTCAGAGAACAGCTTCACAAATCACTACCTGCCTCAGCTTCCATGACACTTGAACTTCCTAGAAAGAGGCAAATGTTTACATTAGTAAAATTTCAAATAAAGATGTAAACAAGCATTAATAAACTGTGCCTTAAAGTACAATGGAAGCAAAACAATACATGTAAGTAATGAAATATGTTTCTAAACTTGATATTTATGGAGATCAAAATAAATTACATGAATGTCTATGCTTAGGCAAGGGGAAACATAAAGTAAGTTTCAAAAGTAAGTACCTTCAAAATGTATATGACAGCCTTGCTTCACTTTCCACTTGATGAAGTTTCCAATCTTTCTTCTGGCACCAATAACCAGCTGTTGCACATGTTTGGCAGGCATTTTTAAAATAACAATAACACATAAGCATCTGTGACATGTCAATAAAAAATACACAAGAAACACAAACATTAAATTGAGGAAACAAATATGCACTATGCTTACAAGAATCATGATAATATACTGAGTTATGAGAAGTCACCCGTTATTCTGTAAACTCAGGAAAACGTGATGATTTTTAATTGACTGTCTACTACTCGTAATAGCTAGTTCATGTAACTCCCTGGTGGTTGAAATGAAGCACAGTGGGCCGCCTTCTTTGATGTCATTCCAGTAAGTAGCCAACGTCGTAAGGTTTAGGGTTAGGTTAAGATTCTTAAACCTGGTTGAAATGAGTCACTGTGGGCCGTCTTCTTAGATGTCATCCCAGTAAGTCGCCAACGTCGTTAAGGTTAGGTTTAGGATACATTAACGTAACAATTAGCCCTTTTTACTGCATCTCTGAATTCTAATTTAAGGAACTATCGTACAGACGGTCCTGTCTGCTTCATTTCAACCACTAAGCCTAACCCTTACTCCTGTTTACTGCGTCTCTAAATTCTTGTCAAAGGCCGCATCGAACAAACGGTCCGCTGTGCTTTATTTCAACCTTCATTGCCTGAGTACCAATGTCCCAGTTTTTACCATTATATCGTCACAATAAGTACGTTTTACCTGCAGTGTAGGATAAGTCTTGCTTCCATCTCTAACTCTGGCCTATTCCAGTTGGAGGTAACGAGAGCATCTCGTTTTTTTAGGCATTGTCACATCAATAACAAATCAAAACTGAGATTCCGTAAACATGCGGCCATTTTGTCGTTGCTGGTCACGTGAACGCGCACAGCCAATTAAAAATTTAGAATCGAGGGGAAACCCTAAATGTTGACTTTGAAATTATAAATTTCCTATCTGGCATTTGGAATCCCGAAATAAGTGACCTACTTGCAGTAAAGTGTAGATTTGGACGAATCCAACGATGCATAATATGTAGGGGTGTAAGCTTGGTTGCTATGAAAGAAACCAGGTCTAAATTGGACATATTTTGTCAAGTTTGAGAAAATCTGTCTGTACCATACCTTTTTCAAAGTCAAAATACATATTGTTAGAATGCATTTGGACATTTAATTCTGTTATATTTAGATTCGGTAGATGCTAAAGTATCAGAAAATGGACTAATCCCAAATTCTTATTTTTTTTTATTTTAACCGAGAAATGCCTGGCGCTCCTCCCCTTAATCCCTCTGTAGAATCTTGACAGTCAATCCCCAGAAAATACTAAATATACGATATTGTTAACAATGACAATGTTGATGGTGGATGTGATTGTTTAATTGTAACTGCGGACCCGACATTGACCTTTGGTCGGGCCCCTGGACACCAGATTATTTCCAATTTAATATTAGATATTTTTTCTCTATTACAATGTTAAAATAAAACTATATTTATTAACGATAAGTATATGCACAGACATATTTATATAAATAATCCGCTTTAACCACCATTATCAAGCATACTGCCGACCAGACGGAGACCGACCATGATTTAAGCCTCCTGGTAATAAGGGGCGCTAACCTCTATCAATCATCAGACACAGCTGGAGGCAAGGGGAAAGTGGCCTCACCACCACTGCTGTGGCTATCGTGCACTGTCCGATAGCCCGACCGGTCAGTCCGACCCCGCTACCGACTGAGTTTTACCGTGTCTTCTACTTGCTGTTTTGAATGAAATCTGTATTTGCTTACTTCGTGTGCCATATGGCCAGTTTATCGAGGTATGTTTGCCTTTGTCCTCCTTTTCTACATTTTCTTTGCAATGACTTTACCCGATGTACAATACTTTTCACCTTTTGCCGTGTTAACAACGTGTTCGGATAACTGTGTCTGTGTAACATCACAAGGAAGCCTCTGATTTTAAATCTACTAGGGAAACATAAAAAAAGACGCCAATAAGAAAACGATGTCAGAAAAGATCTTTACGATAACTGTAAAATCATCAACAATTCCCTAACGAACAAGAGCTTAATTTAGTTGCACAAGACACGCTAGTGTGAAGCATTTCGAATGTCGGTGCTACAGGGAAAATACAGGATAAAGAAACCACTGCTGAATAGTTTTCTTTGCTCATATCTGTCTGAAAGTGGCATTTCCATAGCAACAGCGGACAGAGTAAACCCAAAGTGTGTTTGTATTCGCCACTGGTAGCTCCAAGAGGTCTCTGAGAAGACGAAGAAAGAATAGGAATACAGATCATTCAGGCATGTCGTACAAGTCGACTAACATGAGGCTGACTTTCTCATCATGTCAAATAAATAGCTACATAGACCCCTACTACAAAATCATGTTAATGCTAATTACAAACTTCCTGTAAGGGACCAACTAAAGTAGTGTCACCATGCTCCGTTAGGGGCGACAAGAACAATAATGTTGATATTTATAATTTCTGTAGTAGCCACCATCCTCCATCCTGTGCTTGACTGCATTAAACAGTTTCAGAAGTCGTTCTGGCTTCCAGAACATTAATTTGAAAATAAAATTTGGGATGTAATGATTTTTACCAAAACAACTTTATGTTTGGAAGTAGGAAAAATATTTCAGGAAGAAAAATGAGATGTGATTTTACAGTAAAATGCGAAGTCTGTCACAACTCATATAGAGGCAGGTTGTCACGGTAACATTATTACAATGATAAAAAAGACGCGGTTAACCTTTAGTAATAAAGACTTGATGAGATGACATTTAGAAGGCATCTTGTAGCGAGTCAGACTGGTTGAGAAAATAACGTCAAGAACGATAACTAGGTAAAGATGTTTGATAAACTTAATAAACTAACAACGGGAGAAAGTCAGCAGTAGAATTTATACAACAGCCGGGGGACATAAGGAGTGGATGGGTATAATGTCGACACGAAGGAGATAGAGGACCGAAACGCTTTTCAGATTGGGCCGGGGGGGCGGGGGGGGGGGGGGGGGGGGGGGGGGGGGGGGGGGGGGGGGGGGGGGGGGGGGGGGGGGGGGGGGGGGGGGGGAAAGGGGAGACCATTTTTGATGATCAGAATGCCTCCTGTTGTAACGCTCTGTATAGAGTTACCTGTTATAACGGCTCTCGCAGTTTATGCGGAACTATGAAGAAAATATAAATAGCAAACGAAATGCTCTTGTAAGAACTTAACATCCAAATAACTTATTAGTTCGTACTCGGGTTCTCACCTCCACTTTTGAAAATAAAAAATGGAACGAAGATTATGTGAAATTAGATATCAGGAATATATTATATTACACCGTATTTAAAAAAAAAAAAAAAAGATGTGTTTATTAGCTATACTTTGATATAAAGTAAGTTACAACAAAAGTATAATCTTATGCCAAGCCACCCCACTAGAATGATCTATTATCGGGCCCAGTAATTAATTAGCCCGACCGTGCTTATATACGTTCATTAATTTTACTGCTCAGCGAATTTCATGTACTTATTCTTGGAACATAATTACAGTCGTACCAGAATCCAAGTCCTCAAGGTATACGACTAAGACGGTATATGACTAAGACGGCGTATGGCTAAGACTTCTGAAATAAGTCTTCCCATAGTCATCCATAACTGTACTTAGCTATTTGCACCCAGTCTCTCAAACGTCTCACGAAAGAACCCAAATGACCACCGTTTTGTTTTCCTTCTCCCGGGTACTGACGTAATCCGTCCAGGCAGCAAAGTGAAACAGATAAGTGGGGGGATATCTATTGATCAAACATTATTTATACGCCAACGTGAAGAGAGTGGATGGTTTCCTTGGGGCTATACTTTGGTGAAAATTATGTTCGTGCTTGTTGCTGTAGAATGTCAAGGCTGGAGTAATCTGGGGCATTCACAAGAAATCCCTGCTTAGCTTAGTTTTAAGTACACGTATGTAGGTTGTATTTTCACACGACTCAACGTTATATGACTGATAGTGCTTCGATATTTACAGTGCACTAAATTAAAGCGATGTGTTCCAAACAGACTAATCATCTAAAGTATATGCGATTATAAGAACAGAAAATAACAAATAAACTAACTAAAACATAAAGAAAAGTTAAGTTTCCCGCAAATACGAGCAAGAGGTATTATTTTAAAACTAGTGTAAAAGCCCGTCATATGACGGGAATTAAATTCAAAAGCATCAATACCTAACGGCAATTTTACTTATTCAAAAGTTTTTTTAAAACCCACTGTGCATCACCACAGTACACAAAACACGTAGCAGCAGCAAGGATCCCAATGTGTATATACGGGATCCCACATTCTATAAATATTTTTGTGCACACCGTCATTTGCACATTCTTCTGTGGTAAGTGTTACTATTTTCGAGAGAGTACATATAAGGGAAACAATACAACTACGTAATGTCTAACTTTCAACCAAAGTTGCATCCCTTAGCGTTACAAACTGACAGAAAAAGCTGGGATTTTATATATAGGATAAATAATAAAATCATTTGTAGTTCCTGTTGGATCTCTGAAGAAACAAATAACAAGAATAGGATTACTGAATCCTAAAGCAATCGCACAAGACGAATAATATGTGGTTGTGCAATGGCTGGCAACCGCATCATGTAAAACACATTGTCACGGAAACCATTGTTGCAAGAGAATGTTATTGCATGGTGCATGGTTCCTGCAAGGGTTAGCACCATGCACCGAATGTAGTGCAAAGGAGAATGATGATACGATGACGAATACAGCCATTGTGATTCCTTAAGATATCAACAAACACATGATTAGACATATTCACTATTCTGTTTACAATAGTGGATGATGATGATGATGATGATGACATAACCAGCGGCCATGGGACAAAGCCCTTTGGCACTGTAAAGCTGGGGTGTCTGTGGACTTTCCTACCAACCCGGTCAGAAGCTAATCAGCATCATAGCTCCTTCCCATCCACAGAGGGTTCGTTATGCAGAGACGAAACGCTTGCCCCCACACAATAGTGGATAAATGAGAAGATTAATTCGAGTCCTGGCGAAGACATTTGAAGCAGTGCCTTCGACCAGGGGACTGGAATAACCCGAGCGGCTCCTGAGCACAAACCCCCTGTGGATGGGAAGGAGCGAAGCTCCTGACCGGGTTGGAAGGAAAGTCCATAGGCTCCCCAGTCTCGCAATGACATGAAATTTGTTTCATTTCATTGGAACGAAGGGCTGAAAGCCCAGTGCCGCTGGTTAAGAAAAAAAAATTGAGAAGGAATTATGTCTGCCTGTAAGTATATGACATCATTTGAATACACAACTTAGACGTTAAATCACCATATATAATAATTATACGGAATCAAGGCGTAACGTGTTATTTGTATGTTTAAGTTAAAAAAAATTAAATAAAGTAAATTATTGCAGCCGTCTGAGCATATAACTTATGGAACCGCCAGGCCTAACGGGACAATCGAGATGAAGATCAATAGAAAGCCGTAGTAAACCTGCCCAAAGGGTCGAGTATTTAGTTAATGAACCAGTGCTGGGTCACCATGCGTAGGATGGCTGTCGACCGAGCAAGGTGGAGACAACTTGTTGCTGCCATACAAGACACCACCAGGCGTGATGGCCACTGATTGCTTTGTCAGTCAGCGGCCAAGAACCAAAGAAAAGGAAGAAGAAGAAAACATAGGATACAGAAAAGCGCAATATTTCTTTCTATTCCACGATCCATATAGCACCATGTGTGGTGAAAAATTCTAATCCACATATATAAATTAGAAAATAAATGTAAAGCCTAACGAAGTAATTCAATAGAAAGAAAGAAGAATGGTGAAAGATCAGTGCTTTCACAATAGCGTACGCCTGTGTTGTAGAACGCCATAATGGCTGAACACGAAACCCCCTTTTTTCTGCTCCGTCTGCATAAACTACACGCGTTTCTAAAAATAAAACTGGTACTGTATTTCTTAGACGATCTTGATACGCAAACTGCATAATGACCTAGATATAATACTACATTAATGTCATTATACACACTACGTTTACCTAAAAGACAGACGAGCTTAGAAGAGAGAGAGAGAGAGAGAGATGCACGGAGGAACGCATGCAATTGTACCGCGTCGTCTCGCGATTAAAATGTGAACGCCAATCCCACGCGAAAGGCATGAAGGCCTGATTTTTTTTCAAATAAACAGTGATAAAAAACACTAACGATACGAGGTTAGGTTTTGAAAACAGGTTTAAGCTCTTATTGGGAAACCTGACATTCTACTGATTTATGTCTAAGCTCCTGACATTGGTCTGACAGTACAGAAGACATCCCTTGGTATGGAAGTGAACGGGTGGTAGAAGCAAATACACGACTATCCTAGAATAATACATATTTTGAACGAAGCCACTTGGCCTCATTAACCTTATATATTTGTGTGCCTTAGGACTTGCTGACAAAGAATATGTTATGTGTTACGCAAATAGTCTAGTAATTAACAAATTATAGCCAAAATACTATAGTGGGGTTGTCTGACAGCACAAGATCATATTTGCTCATAATGGCATGTTTGAAAAACTCTGCTTTAGGGGAAATGAGGCCAACAAGTTAGATACGATTTGATTGGCTGTAGTAATATGTAAGGCGAAACCTTATTAGTCGAACTGCAAATACTATTATTGTTGTTAATGGCAACGTGTAGGATGGGTAAAAAATATTTCAAAGGCTCTTGTAAACATGGTCTCATTGGTTAGAACGTTCGATATAGTCAAATAGAAGCGTCAGTTCAGGGCCAGTTTTGAAAATAAATTTTGTGAGAATCAAGTGCGTTGAGATCAAGCTAATATTTTTCTAATAAAAGCCTGGGATAAGGCAGATCAAAATTGTGCCAGAATTCATCGCCAGTCAACGTTACTTGTGTATATTTCCTTGAATTGTGGTAAGCTAGACATATTTCCTATATATATATATATATATATATATATATATATATATATATATATATATATATATATATATATATATATATATATGAAAATTGAATATGAAATGATAAATTGTGTCTGTATGTGTGTGGTTCAGTAGCAAACAGAAGGCAAAGCCTAGATATTGCTCCACCATGTAAAAGCTTGTCAGAGAGGAGTATAACTGCATAGGCATATATGGGATTGCCAAATAGTAACATGACACCTATCCTATTGTATAGAAGGAATTAACGCTGGAATTGCAGAGTCGTTGTAACCATTAGGGAGAGGAATACTGGTGTATATTGTCACATGAGAAGCTAGCAGTTGGCCTACAGCGCTGAACTCTGTGTTTGTAATGTCCTGTACTTCAGTGTGGAAATAGATTATATATATTAGTTATGACGAAGGAGGTACAACCTTCTTATTTCAGGGACCGTGGTACTGAAGTATTAGAGCAGCACCTGGTCTGAGTTTTGCTGGATCCAGAGGGCTAGCAGCAGACTCCTTGTCCAAGATATCGACCAGTGGTGTATTTCAAGATAACTGAGAAGCAAGCGAGCAGAGGAGACAGTTTTCCTGCCGCCGACATATGAGCTAAGAATTCGTCAGCCAGAGCAGCTCACCCTTGTATAACCCACCCTAAAATTGACTGTAATACTAAATCAAGAGGGACAGTAATTATTTTTACAAATAAAAAGAAACTGTGAACCCTTCAATATTATTTCCACCAGTAACAAACACATGAAGTCGTGATGAAAAACAACAACCTAGCTTCAAAAGCCAGTATTACCTCATAATACTACATCACAACATTACACACATATTGTAATAATATTATATGTCAGGACAAAGATCCTTTGTATAATTTTTGTACATAAACATTGTGTTTACATTTGATTGTGATTCCTGATTCCTCTGTAGTTGGATCAGGATATCTATTATTGAAAGAAATTAATACATAATTTAAAAGTTAACACTTGACTTACTGAAGATAGTCTTCTAGAGTGTTATATGTATGTGCTTGTCATAATGTTGTAAAGTGTTGTGGATCTTAATTAAAGTGTTTATCTGTCTGTTGGTTGTTGTGAACTTACACTTCATCACTATCATAACCCTAGACATTCAACGTAGTCATCACAATATTCCAGAATAAGTCTGATTGAGGTCTAAATGTGGTAGCAAAGTAAGGTCATCTGTAACACACCACCCTTATTAGATACAGATACCTTCACAGCTGATCTCAGTCAGTACACTAAGTCCCCTATAACTATTTATATAATCCCAACTTACCACTTATATTGGGGTCCTGTCCGGGATTTTGAATCTTCTTCTATTACATATATTGGGGGTAATTCACTTCAGGGAATAATAAAAATTTAAAAGGTATTCTTGGGTGGAAAATAAATAAGGTTGAGCTCTCAGTGCATGTGGTTGTCCTTAGTTTAATTAGTCATAGATTGAAGCGTTTAGTTAAACATTGTATAAATTTGCCTCTTCGAAAATGGCAGACCTGGCAAAATTTCGATCTGCTGCTATGCAGGCTGCTAAAGAATTAAGAATGGACGGGCAAATTATGATTGCTTATGTCACAACTGAATGTGACAAATTTATTGAACGTGAAGAAAAAAAATTTGAAGCAGATAGTAAATTAGAATCTGAAAGATTAGAAAAAGAGGCTGAAAGAAAGTTACAGGCTGAAAAAGAAATTAAGAGGCTGCAGATTGAGGCTGAAGAAAAAAAGTTAGAGGCAGATAAAGAACTTAAGAGGTTGCAGATTGAAGCTGACAAAGAGGCTAAGGCATTGGAGGCGGATCGGGAGGCAGAGATTAAAAGGCTCCAGTATGAAGAGAAGAAATTGGAGGCAGAGGAAAGAAGACAGGCTGCTGAAAGGGAAGACAAGCGATTGGCTGCAGAGAGGGAAGCAGAAGATAAGAGATTACAGAGGGAGCATGAGTTACGACTAAGCGAGTTGGAATTTCAAGGCCATGCTCCTGAAAATGGTGCCAGTCCTTTTACCTTTGATGCCACTGCTAGTCAGGGAGCCTCAACCTCAGCCATGAGCTTTCATTTAGATCATTTTGTTGAGAAAGACGATGACATCGAGAGTTACCTAAATAGATATGAAATGTTAGCTACCACGTATGGGTTAGAGAGAGAAAGGTGGAGCTTAAAGTTATCACAAGGGCTTCGTGGTACAGCTTATGATGTTTTTGCCAAAATGAGCAGAGATGATCAAGACAATTATGACATGTTAAAGCAGGCTCTTTTGTTAAGATATGAAAAGAATGGAGAATTTTATAGAAAAAAGTTCAGGAATGCTAAACTACTGTCAGGTGAGACATATCACCAGTTCTCTGCACGGTTAGAGACATACTTGGAGAAATGGATGGCTCTGGGGAAAACCCAAGATCTTAAGGAAATAATCCTTATAGAACAACTAAGAGAGTCCATGGCTCCAGACCTGAGAAAGTTTCTCATGGAACAAGGTGCAGAGAGGCTGGGTGAGTTACTAAATGTTGCTGAAAGATATCAGGCAGCTCAAGCAGAGGTAACAGGTAATAAAAAGAAACAGGTAGACAATTTTAAGGCACCACAAAACTTTAATGAGTTTGATCATAGAGATCAGAACAAAGGTAAGCATCAGTTTGATAATCCACGTTATGATAATAAAAATAAAACCCCACAATTCGATGAAAGGAAATATGATGATAGGAAACCCTTCAGACAGGAAAGAAAATATTGTCAAATATGCAGGATGCATAATCATAATACTAGTGAATGTGGTAGGAAAGTTCCTCCATATCACTCGGCATGCATGATAACAGTGGACAAGGGGAAGAAGAAACTGACAGAGAATCATATAAATCTTCAACATCCCCCCATCTGTGAAGAAGTGACATGTAATGGTGCCAAGGTTAGGTGCCTTTACTATTCAGGTTTAGAATATGACTCAGTTGTGAGTGCAACCCTAGTGCACCCTGAACAGTATACCACAGGGAAAATGGAGATACAACGAACGAACGAACGAACGAAATCTTTATTTCATCAGGGTAAAGAAATAGGCATAATTGCCTTTTTACATTTCTGCCCTGCAATACAATTTTCAGTGTGTTAAAAATTAAAATATTAACAACTTCAGACAGGATCAATTAATAATATCATCACAATCAGAAACTTAGCTCAGACAAGTACATTTACTCATAGTCATTCACGCACATAGAGAGAGAGAGAGAGAGAGAGAGAGAGAGAGAGAGAGAGAGAGAGAGAGAGAGAGAGAGAGAGACTTAATATAAAAAATTCAATTTAAAATAAAAATATTACAATGATAGTTAAATGCTCGTGGAAACGTTGAAATAACTGAAACAGAATTGTCGTTAAATGTGTGTACAAGATTTCATGACATGTGAATGCAGATGTCTTTTGAATGTGGTGTAATTATCAGTTTTGACAGACTTGGGTAGAGAATTCCATGCTAAACCACCTGCATAACTAAAACAACTTCGGAAGAGGTCAGTTCGAGGTTTTGCAAGGTCCAAAAGTAGGTCGCCACGTATAAAATATGAGCAGTATTTATATCGAAAGAACTTTTGCAAGTATGAAGGCGTTCTGCCGTGTAAAATTTGATGCACAAATAGGAGATCTTGGAAAAAGAAGAATTTTTTAAGAGGAAGAACATTCAGCTGTGAAAATAGCTGAGCACTGGGAATGCTATCATTCAGGCAAACAAGTCGTAGCGCCCTTTTGTGTAGGGATTCTAGGCGTTTCAAAAATGACAAGCCACAGCGACTCCAGATATTTGAGCAATAAGAAAGGTGACTTTGAATATGTGCATAATAGAATATAAGTCTAGAGTGCGGACATAAAAAATGTTTGATTTTTGAGAGGTGAAACAATTTTTGTGAGATCTTGTTTGCGATGAAATAGACATGTGACTTCCAGCTTAGAGACTGGTCGATGACCACACCCAACAGGCTGTGGTCCGTAACTTGCTTAATACGTTCTCCATCTAGAGATAAAGATAACGTATTTGGTTGACAGTGCAGAATCTTTTGGCGGGTTGAGATAATCAAAGATTGAGTTTTGTTTTTATTAATGTACATACTATTAGTAGTGCACCAATCTTGTACAATGTCCAGGTGATGCTGTAAAAGAGACTGAACAGTGTTAATGTCTGTGCCAGCTACTGTTACTGTGGTATCATCAGCAAACATAAGACAATCGTCATGTGGCAATGACAAGGGCAGGTCATTGATGAAGATGCTGAAGAGTAAGGGTCCTAGTATCGAGCCCTGCGGGACACCCATTGTAGTGGTGTATGATTTAGAGAGCACATTATTGTATAAGACTCGTTGTGTTCTGTTTTCAAGGAATGATTTTATTAATGTGATCACTTGTGGATGAAATTTGTACACCACAAGCTTTTGTATTAGCAACGAGTGGTCAATTGTGTCAAATGCTTTGTAAAGGTCGATTAATAACACTCCATTTATTTTTTCGCAGTTGATATTAGAATGCCAGATTTCGGTAATCTTAGTCAACAAGGATTGACAAGAGTGTTTGGGTCGAAATCCAGATTGGTTTTCATGTATAAGATTGTAGCTGTTCAGTGAAGAAAGAATATGTTTATACATGTGTCGTTCAAGAGGTTTAGTTATGACTGATAGTAGGGAAATCGGCCGGTAGTTTGTGACGACATTACTATCACCTTTTTTAGGTACTGGTACCACTAAGCCTGTTTTCAGTCGTTGAGGAAACACTTTCTTTGTGAGGCACAGATTGTAAATGTAAGTGAGTGAGTTGCATACAACAGGCTCTGCAATCTGAAGTATCCTCGAAGATATTCCATCTTCACCGCACGATTTCTTCTGAGGTAATGATTTAATTAAAATAGAGACCTCCGAGACTGACAGTAAAGGTAATTCAGGAAGGTGGGCTTCGTTTAACCTCGATTGAACGAAATCAGAAAGAGCAGTACAATTCAGTTGCTGATGATTTATCCCGGATGTTCGTGCGAGCGACGAGAAGAACTGGCAAAATTCATCAGCATTAATGTTTGTAGCTTGCTGTCGGAGGTTATGCCGGCGTACATTTGTGAGAAGGTTAATAGCGCTCCAGATTTTAGATGAGCACCGGCCGTCGTCAATAATGGATCTGAGGTGCTGTCTTTTAGATTTCCTTAAAATGTACTGCGCTAAGTTTCTATATTTTCTATAGCTTGCATGGTCTCCAATCTTCTTGAAAAAGTCTCGCTGTTGCCTAGTTTTCAGGTATTCCATTGTTATCCATGGAGGCATAATTCTTGACTTGACACGTTTCATACGCACAGGAGCATGTTTGTTAAGAACTGAAGTAAATGCTGACATCCATATTTCTAGGGCTTCAGTCGGGTCAGATACTCCATAGACATTATCAAAAGGTGTCGCTAAGAGATCAGACAAGAACTTGGAGCTATCAAAATTCTTGAATATTCGTGCCTGTACAACCTGGTGACAGAGTTTAGGAATTCGAACTCCCTTTAATACAAGAGGCCGTAAAGGGAATATCCACCATGACACTTCCCGTAGCCGAGATAAATGTCAAGACTAGGTACGTGGAAGGAGTGATTAGAGCAGCCGTGTGTGACGACCCTAATTACCCGCTGGTGTTAGGAAGTAAATATGTGTTTCTAGGGAGCCCTATAAAACCTGTGGTAATGGCCACGCTCCAGGTCATGTCGACCCCTAGTAGGGAGGAAATACCGCCACTAAATTATTCTCATAAACAGATGAGAAAGGCCCAGGCAAAGGACAAATCATTAAAACCTTGCTTTGGCAAATTGCCAAATAGCCATACACACCCTAAGAAAGGGCAATTCTATTTAAAGGAGGGACTGCTCTTCAGGAAAGCTAGAGCAGGATCCAAAGAACAGGGACAGTTGGTATTGCCAACTCCCTACAGGGAAAAAGTGATGGCACAAGCTCATGTTCTACCTGACGGTGGACACCAGAGGAATGGAACCCCACGTAAAAGGGCATCTGAAAAATATTACTGGCCCCAAGTAGCTGCTGATATTGCACAATTTGTGGGGGCCTGTGAAAAATGTAGCAAGGTACAGTCCCCAAGTTGGGAAAATCATAATCAGATGCCAGCCCAGCATTCTGAAACATATGGGCCTAAAATTAACAAGGAAAATAAAATTAATAAGGTTGACATAGAGGATAGGTATCCACCTTCACACCAACAGTTTTCACCAAAAATATTTAGATTCGCAACTCTGAGAAGGGCATCCAGAGACAATAGAAACTCAGACCAGTCAACCCAGGCACAGTTTGAAGCCGCAGTTAGGGAACTGGCTGAAATTAATATTGAAGATAATCCGCCAGATTTGAACCCGAAACAAAATGTTAGAAGAGAATTGGGGAGTGGACGAGTGAGCAATTCGGAAAATGCTCACAGCGCTTCACCATATGGGTATTAATTTAGCATGAAAAGGGCACTGGTGACATTGGTAGTCACCCGACCCTACACCGTCCAAGGGGAAGTATTGATCGGACCCTGGATAGAGATCACCCACACATATTATAGCAAAGCTAAGAGCGAATTGATTTCTGATGCAGAAACTCATTTCCCCATATATTATCTTAAGTCACCAAATTGTCGGTAGGCGGAAATAATAGTTGGTGAATATGGCCTCCATTTGAGTGGCATATTATAAGAATATTATTAGAAGGGTGTTTCCACATTCAGTCAAGCCTGAGATCAGACCAATTGTTTGCTGTGACCATTTTGGAGGAGCAGAGTGTCTCCATTGTTGCCTTTTTGAATTGAGGATAGTCCGAGTGTTTATTAAGGCTGATCAGAAAATTATTGGATCCCCTACACAACTCAGATATCACCATATAGTTCAACTCCTCATAACGTACAATTTGAGGAACATCTAATATTCTCGGGACATGTCGTTGAGCAGACTCAGAGAAGAGAAATGGTGAATATTGATTACTAGGCAGAACTAAGACCATCAGTAACACTTGCAGCTGTTCAGTAACATAACTGAAATGGATTCTTGGATTGCAGAGGTCTGAGGCAACCTTCGTCAGTAGTGCTTACTTTGAATTGACCCACCTGCATTAACCCATGATAAAAATAAAATCAGCGAAACGGTGATGCTGATTTTCTAAGCCGCCATCCGTGCGATGAGAATCAAAGTGATCACCAGGCATAGATAGAAATTTATCTATGTGTATATAGAATTCAGAGACTGACATATGATGTCTGTTTTAAGTGGGGAGAATTTGTGGTGAAAAATTCTAATCCACAATTATAAATTAGAAAATAAATGTAAAGCCTAACGAAGTAATTCAATAGAAAGAAAAAAGAATGGTGAAAGATCAGTGCTTTCACAATAGTGTACGCCTGTGTTGTAGAACGCCATAACGGCTGAACACAAAACCCCCTTTTTTCTGCTCCGTCTGCATAAACTACACGCGTTTCTAAAAATAAAACTGGTACTGTATTTCTTAGACGATCTTGATACGCAAACTTCATAATGACTAGATATAATACTACATTAATGTCATTATACACACTACGTTCACCTAAAAGACAGACGGGTTTAGAAGAGAGAGAGAGAGAGATGCACAGAGGAACGCTTGCAATTGTACCGCGTCGTCTCGCGATTAAAAAGTGAACGACAATCCCACGCGAAAGGCATGAAGGCCTGATTTTTTTTCTCAAATAAACAGTGATAAAAAACACTAACGATACGAGGTTAGGTTTTGAAAACAGGTTTAAGCTCTTATTGGGAAACCTGACATTCTACTGATTTATGTCTGAGCTCCTGACATTGGTCTGACAGTACAGAAGACATCCCTTGGTATGGAACTGAACGGGTGGTAGAAGCAAATACACGACTATCCTAGAATAATACATATTTTGAACGAAGCCACTTGGCCTCATTAACCTTATATATTTGTGTGCCTTAGGACGTGCTGACAAAGAATATGTTATGTGTTACGCAAATAGTCTAGTAATTAACAAATTATAGCCAAAATACTATAGTGGGGTTGTCTGACAGCACAAGATCATATTTGCTCATAATGGCATGTTTGAAAAACTCTGCTTTAGGGGAAATGAGGCCAACAAGTTAGATACGATTTGATTGGCTGTAGTAATATGTAAGGCGAAACCTTATTAGTCGAACTGCAAATACTATTATTGTTGTTAATGGCAACGTGTAGGATGGGTAAAATTTTTTCAAAGGCTCTTGTAAACATGGTCTCAATGGTTAGAACGTTCGATATAGTCAAATAGAAGCGTCAGTTCAGGGCCAGTTTTGAAAATAAATTTTGTGAGAATCAAGTGCGTTGAGATCAAGCTAATATTTTTCTAATAAAAGCCTGGGATAAGGCAGATCAAAATTGTGCCAGAATTCATCGCCAGTCAACGTTACTTGTGTATATTTCCTTGAATTGTGGTAAGCTAGACATATTTCCTATATATATATATATATATATATATATATATATATATATATATATATATATATATATATATATATATATATATATGAAAATTGAATATGAAATGATAAATTGTGTCTGTATGTGTGTGGTTCAGTAGCAAACAGAAGGCAAAGCCTAGATATTGCTCCACCATGTAAAAGCTTGTCAGAGAGGAGTATAACTGCATAGGCATATATGGAATTGCCAAATAGAAACATGACACCTATCCTATTGTATAGAAGGAATTAATGCTGGAATTGCAGAGTCGTTGTAACCATTAGGGAGAGGAATACTGGTGTATATTGTCACATGAGAAGCTAGCAGTTGGCCTACAGCGCTGAACTCTGTGTTTGTAATGTCCTGTACTTCAGTGTGGAAATGGATTATATATATTAGTTATGACGAAGGAGGTACAACCTTCTTATTTCAGGGACCGTGGTACTGAAGTATTAGAGCAGCACCTGGTCTGAGTTTTGCTGGATCCAGAGGGCTAGCAGCAGACTCCTTGTCCAAGATATCGACCAGTGGTGTATTTCAAGATAACTGAGAAGCAAGCGAGCAGAGGAGACAGTTTTCCTGCCGCCGACATATGAGCTAAGAATTCGTCAGCCAGAGCAGCTCACCCTTGTATAACCCACCCTAAAATTGACTGTAATACTAAATCAAGAGGGACAGTAATTATTTTTACAAATAAAAAGAAATTGTGAACCCTTCAATATTATTTCCACCAGTAACAAACACATGAAATCGTGATGACAAACAACAACCTAGCTTCAAAAGCCAGTATTACCTCATAATACTACATCACAACATTACACACATATTGTAATAATATTATATGTCAGGACAAAGATCCTTTGTATAATTTTTGTACATAAACATTGTGTTTACATTTGATTGTGATTCCTTATTCACTCTGTAGTTGGATCAGGATATCTATTATTGAAAGAAATTAATACATAATTTAAAAGTTAACACTTGACTTACTGAAGATAGTCTTCTAGAGTGTCATATGTATGTGCTTGTCATAGTGTTGTAAAGTGTTGTGGATCTTAATTAAAGTGTTTTTCTGTCTGTTGGTTGTTGTGAACTTACACTTCATCACTATCATAACCCTAGACATTCAACGTAGTCATCACAATATTCCAGAATAAGTCTGATTGAGGTCTAAATGTGGTAGCAAAGTAAGGTCATCTGTAACACACTACCCTTATTAGATACAGATACCTTCACAGCTGATCTCAGTCAGTACACTAAGTCCCCTATAACTATTTATATAATCCCAGCTTACCACACCATGATATTGTGAATTATTTTCCAAGTGCCTCATGGTACGATTGTCTGGTTATAGTCAAGTTCCTCATGTCTGCACGACACGATATCAGATAAATGTAATTGTTGCATTGAGACCTACAGCACTTATAAATATTCTGCATCCAATTTCCGATAATTTTATGTGTATACTCAGATACTCGTACTGTTGAACGTAAGTTCACTGCTTGTTTAAAACATTTGGCATCCTTTTTGAGGCATGCTGAAAACTGTCTCGTATAAAAAGAGTAAAGAAATAGCAGATATTGATTTTTACAAGGCTTCCAGATCATTTTCATTTCTGTCACCAGTTCTCTTCTCTGTGTGTTTTTTTTTCTGTTTACCTCTGCTTTTTACCATGGGGATTCCAGAACAAAGACAGCCTTATAATGCTTTCAACAACTTTCACCAATATGTGTCTCAGTTCTGATCACAACTTGAAACGTTTATCCTTTTTTCTTTTCGGAGAAGGGCAACCTTGTCCAGTGTTTGATGGTGGTTTCCTGAAATCACACAGACCTAGTACTCATAGCGTGGGACACGAAGACTTGGCATACGTTCGCTGTAAGCTATGCTCCTTGGAGACTTGAAGGATGATGATAGTTGGAGTGAGTTTTCTGCAGTTTGAAAGTTAATGAAGCGCAGGAATATGTCCGTGTTGGGGAAGAACTATTACGAGGATTAAATAACTCCCTTTTATATTGATTTTCTGTAGAACATATGCCTATCACCAGCGTTCTAGGCGAGACCAGGTCATCATTATCTGCTTACGCACTGGTCACAATAGGTTGAGGTACCATCTATGTCACAAATACAGAATTGATTCAAAAGATGGGAACACTGGCTTCATGACTGCCCAACTTCTGCTCCAGTTCTACCCAACGTACAACAGTGAACAGAGTGGCATAAGGCAACACCCCATGTCGCTCAACCAAAACATATTTGGAGATATCAGGAACCACGAGCTGACTACTGCCTTTATTAGCCTCATATGTGTAGATGTCTGAGGGTGAACGAGGCATAATAAGAAGAAGAGAATAAAATTTTACGTGACCCAACAGAATTGGATGCAGCTATATATTTGTCGTACAGATAGGTTGAGCGTTATTTTTAGCCCGTCTGAGTAGACTGGATGATGATGTGTACGTGAGAAAAAAGTTGTGATAAATAGATTTCACGGGTGATAGCTTAGTAAGGAGAAGATATGTCTTTTCAGAAAGAGTAAGTTTCTCTATTCCAGGCTATCTATACGACTAGAATTTAGTACAAGACAACCTTGCCCTACTCATACATATAAATATAAGTTTAACTACACACACACAGAGCTATGTGACAACAAGACACACAAACGTGAAAAACTACGGTTAATTGGGTATGGGTCTGACCAACACACAAAGGTAAGTTTTCTTTGTTGTTTATTATCATTAAATTTGACAACATCAAATATCTAAAAAAAAAGATCAAATGGAAAGAAAAACAGATTTACATACATATGAAATAGCAGAATAAATGTGCGCTTCCCCTATTGAGAAAAGAACCCCCAAAAATTAATAACGCAAAGGTCAAAGGTTACCACTATGTTACAGAGTAGACAGTAAAGAAAACAAAGTTCCTTCTAAATGCTACCCAGTAAAGTGAACATGTTTAAGCAAAAAAAAATCTAATGTTGGTAAAGTTCTTGTAACCAAGAAAATTATTCACTCTCTTTCTGTCATACAGTGGCCACTCAATCACGCTTACCTACTCTTGGTGATATCCCTTGGAAATACAATTATCCTGAATATATATAAATTTCCAGGTTTACTTTCCAAATTGGCCCCAGTCCATCCTCTCAACAAATCAAGACTATCGAGGTGAACGCCAAATCTGGTGTTTTAATTTTTCCTTGATGAACAAAATGTCACCGTGAATAGTTAATGTAGCAAAATGTGCTTTTGAGGTTCACAGTTAAAAAAAAGGAGGAAAATACTTCAGGATTGGGAAACATCTGGTTGCAACAAAATGTTACAAATGATGATGATGGTAATCTTATCGGCTGACTCTAAGAGAGAGTGCCGATTCTGAAACAGTGTAACTTTCTGGATAAATCCTCTTGAAACGACTGTCAGAAGTCGGGAGTATAAGTGTTATTGTGTATACCCCAGTGGGCTGGTAAAAATTGGAAAAAAATCGCTGGCTTTTGTAAGTCCAGTTAAATTTACAAGTTAAAATGTTTCTCATGTATCTTTGGCAAGTCCTTGCTCACAAATGAAATTAATGACGCAAAAGCCAAGAAAAGACCACATTAACCAATAAGTAAAGAAAAAGACCGCTGGACGGCCTTGTGATCAGGTCTGCTAGGAATAAAAAAACATTTATGGAAAAATGCTACTATTCTATATATATATATATATATATATATATATATATATATATATATATATATATATATATATATATATATATATATATATATATATATATATATATATATATATATATATATATATATATATATATATATATATATATATATATATATATATATATATATATATATATATATATATATATATATATATATATATATATATATATATATATATATATATATATATATATATATATATATATATATATATATATTTATTTATTTATTTATTTATTTATTTATTTATTTATTTATTTATTTATTTATATTTATATTTACATATTTATGTCAGAACACACACAAGACTACTTGTGCTGTCGGATCAACCCCCTATTTTTACTGTTGATTTAACAGGTTAACACATGGCAAATCTATAGACTTAGGCTCACTGTCTACAGGTATGACCACAACACACAATAGCTGACATTAATCGAACGATAACACCTGAAACAGGTACGGTCCCTTTAATAAATATTGTACACACAAAAGCCGCACACGGCTAGCAATACACATGAAATAACAATGCAATGGAAATGCCAATCTACTTGCCATAATCAACAGCTCAATATAACAGTACATAATCACCGACATATTCTATCCAGTGAATCAAACATGACTTTCGCTCACCGGCTAAGCCCTGTCCTGTAGTAAAGCAATACTCAAACGTAAGATACTTAACGTAAATGATCTACAGGAAAAAACCACTAGAAATTGCACCACTGTTCTAGCAGTAAACCAAAATAATCCTGATCACAAGAATACCTGCAAGAAATGTGAACCACAATGGCATTCAAATAATCCCAGCAAAACCGCTGACAAAGGGACCACACATCGACCACGCCGGTCGGTAGCCATACACTCAACTGCCTTTCCCCGCCAGAATTCGGGCGCACTTCCTTCCAGGTCACATGATCAAACGGGTTTTAAATTAATATCAGGATTGCCACTTACGGCGTGACCCCCTTAATATTTTGTAATATTTATACTGTGACAATATATATATATATATATATATATATATATATATATATATATATATATATATATATATATATATATATATATATATATATATATATATATATATATATATATATATATATATATATATATATATATATATATAGATATATATATATATATATATATATATATATATATATATGCACACAGACGGGGACAAGACGAACTCTTATCCACTCCGTCAGTCCTGATTAAAGTTAAACGGCACAGATGTTTTCCCTTACGCCTTTACGGTCAGCTTTCGCTTAGCGCTGAGAGTTTAAGTCGGATGGGGGTATGCACTCTCCCCGCCCCATTTCTCGCGCTTTAACGATCAGTGTACAATGTTAATTATTATTCTATTATCCATACGCGCACTTACATAAATGTCGCCTGTCGTTAATAGCTATTAAATTGTCGGCGTCTGTTTGTCATCGTATGGTATTAAATAATAGGCACTTATAATAAATGCGCACAATGAAATAAACGTGAATTCTTTTCTGTGACTATCAGTCGCGCCTAGCATATAAATCAGTCAAATAAAAGCGTCTCTTCTTGTGTGAGAAAGCGGGTGGTGAAAATTAACATTATAACTGAACATCTGGTATAAAATAGCTACGCGTTATTTATTTCACTAGTTCTAACAGCTAGAAAATCTAAGTGAATTATAATGGTAAAAGCTTCACACTCCTAATCGCGTAACACTAATTTCTATGACCAGAAAATCAGCATGAAAATCCCCACGAATGCTATTAACACATCTTCCACAATGGTTCTATACTACATGCTTAGACTATCCAAAAATTATGAGTGACAACTGATAGCAGGTTTAAGAAAACACAGTTTATATATCATCATGTTTCTCTGATCTATAGATGATGTTACTTTCCACGTTACCATGTGTATTGAGAGAATCAGAAACATGAGTTCCCCAGTTAAAAGTTTACGGTCGGCTTTTCTCTGGCGTTCGACCGCCATCAAAGCCTTATATCCGTGTAACGGGGTTCTCGAAGATTTTTGCCCGTGACTCGACATCAAAGAGTACTCGGGAAGATCCTGGATCTACCCTCACGGACTTCAAAGGGTCGTTGTTTTTCACGTGCGGTCTGTCAGGTATCATATGATTGACAGATAAGTTCGCGTGACAAGACTCGATAAACAAACCTGATTCGCTACCTGTTATGACTGACAGGTCATGCAGTTTGTAAACTATAAGTTAGCTCGTGTTAACAGAAAAAGAGGTAGGACTAAAAGTGAGTAAACTCAGATTGTAAATGCATGGTTTTGCTAGCAAATCATATAACGCTACGAGGTCACAAACCTATCAGATTACTGTAGGCTCTCTTTTCATTATATGTCACAATATTAGACCATTGATCATTTGATTACATTATTTGTACCGTTTAAAAACAAAGAACTCCCGTTTTTCCTGTTGTATTCTACTTTTGATGCCACTGTCTGTTCTTCCAACGTTGACTATATTGTTTCCAAGATACGCGTTTGATCTCAATCTTTGTAGGGGTGTTTCGATATGTGCAAACGTGTCATCATTTGCATCATTAATTATCACAATCTTTGTCTTTTTTTCTGTATATTTTCAACTCTAATTGCTATTTCCTCTCATAACATCTTTTCATCGTATCTTGATCTCATTACTGTTATTGGTCAGAACAGCCAGGTTGTGGATAAAATCTATCATAGTCAATAAAATTCAATGTAACGAGGTCAGTTCAGCTCCAAACTCATCATCATATATATATATATATATATATATATATATATATATATATATATATATATATATATATATATATATATATATATATATATATATATATATATATATATATATATATATATATATATATATATATATATATATATATATATATATATATATATATATATATACATATATATATATATATATATATATATATATATATATATGTTTGAGCCGTTGCGTGTGTAACCAAGTGTATGTATAATAAAATACTCCGCTTGTGACCGTACAACAGTTAATAATTTATCGCCGTAGTGCACAATCGCTTGGAAAAAACTTGGAGACGGCGCGTCTGTGATCCCTTCATTTGTATCTCGGTGTATTACGTATGTGAACAAAAATGTCCAAGTATATACGCCTTAACACCGTTGATCAAAGATACCTGTCATACAGTTATTGAATGGCTAAAAGCCACATTTATATTCAATGTTGTATCATATTATCTCCAAACATAAAAATATCACATATTTATAAAACTTTCCACTGGGACTCACTTAAAACTAGGTCATGTATTATTTTCAACGTGGAAATAGAAAATAGCTCGCAATGAAGACATAAATAATTGTAGTTTGCACAATTCTTCCAAGAAAAATAATTAGTATATAGAACGAAATTTGGTGTGCTAAACCGGATGTGATCTAATTCAGGGAAGGGGAGGGGGGGGCGAACTTACGGCAGGCAATTATTATTTTTATTTGACACGCAGCTTTTTGGGTCGTACGAAGATTATTCACATCCCACACATAATAAATAATCTTTAAATAATGCAGACAGTGTACATTAGACAAACTAAATTTGAAAATGTTGCAGTTGATCGATTTGGATGATTTTAAGATGCAATTCATGGATTTGCAAAGCAGTACGGTTTGGAGGCGAAATTGTCTAACTTAAGAGCTGAACTCGAACATTTTGAAAATATGATTGGTTAATGACAGGAGAAGCTAGAAAATTGCAGAGAATGAGGATATGTATGACACTCTAGATATCTTTCACTGACACTTTTTTTGTTTGCAAATTCTCGTACTGGCAGTACGAACACGATTTGCATCGACAAATTTGTGTAATTCATCGTTTTAAGTGATGCACTTTGTCTAGTCAAAATATAGGATTAAACTTACTGATGAAACTAGCGCTGCATGCGTAGCTGCCAAAACGACCAAATAAAATCCTGATATAAAATATTTGTCATAATTAGTGTTGCAGCTAAAGTCTCAGTGACAGTAAATTATTTTTTTTTTCCTTTCCTTGATTTTTTTATTTTATGTTTTGCGTAACTAATATGAACCAGAGCTTATTATTTCATTTTCACATATCATATGCTGCGTATAAAGTACATTACGAACTATCAATGATTTTATTTTTCAATTGTCTCAATAAAAATATTGAACTTAATAATTTTGTGACCTTGGTTTTCTGAATTGATTTCATGTATTATAATCTATTATAACAGCAAACCCAGGCCGAGCACCGCAAATACATACTTTCTGAGGGCAGGAAAGTCAGCACACCCCAAACCGAGTAAACCAGGTAGCAGTTTACCATCTCTTCTTGATTGTGCAAATGACTGGGAGATGGCGGTAGACCTACCTGGACGAGGGGCATATCCAGAGAGTATCAGAAAATCGCGGAGACGGCCGGATATAGTGCTTCATTCTTCTTCAACGCTTCAGGTCATACTGATTGAACTGACCGTGCCATTTGAATCCAGATTAGACGAGCAACATTCGTTCAAAGCGGCCAAATATAGTGATCTGGCCGCGGATCTGAGAACGAGGGGTTCACTACAAGGGTCATGGCTGTTGAAGTGGGCGCAAGAGGGCTTGTGGCTGCATCAATGTATGATCTATTGAAACTGTTGGGGCTGAAGGGACAGGCGAGAACAAGGGCACTGAAGAGGCTTAGTGAAACTGCCGAAAAGGCATCAGGCTGGCTGTGGAACAACCGCAATGGGCAATGGAAATCGTGACAATAAACGCTGCGGTACAGAAAACACCAGGAATTTCTCTAAGTCCACAAAACGCTGAGTTTTGTGGTGTACTAGTGAGCGGGCTGTTACTGAGGGGCAACAGGCGATGTATATTATAGGAGGTGTCAGAGACAGAATTTCAGTGGCTAGGCTCGGCGGCTTCGCGATGGTGTCTCAGTGTGTGCGACGGAACGAACGGAATAATTTGTCTTCTCTTTGTTACTTTCACAATTGCCTCCACGGCTGGCGGAGTTGTGGATTAAAGTTGCTACCATAAGTGAAATGGGTTCATTTTCGATACAAGACAACAGGAAGCTGAGACGCTTGGGAGTCATGACCCAAGTGGGCCCGCCCCCCTTAGAGTGTAAAGGAGTATACTGGGCCGAAACACTTGTCCGATGGGGGGACAACTTCTGATGATCAGATTGCCTCCTGTTGTATCGCTCTGTAAAGAGTTTCCTATCATAGTTACATGGTCAAACCAGTGACGATCGTGAAAAGACCGATTGACTTCTGGAAAGACAGATGACACTGGGAAAGACTAGAAACCGGCTGACCGGGTTAGCACCCCGTAAGCTGTATTCAATTGCTACAGGACCCAAAAATGATAGATGCCCCCAGGATTCACCGAAAGGGGGGAGAATGATGAATCCACAGGCGCCTCATTGGAATCGACCAGACCCGTTACACGGACTTCGAGCTCTGAACAACGGCTGGAATTTCCATGTGCCTGTGGTAGGGAGTTCTTTACTCAGAGAGGAATGAAAATCCACCGAACGAAAAAGGGGTGTGGGAGGTCATCTGGGGGAGATCAACAGCGCTCTGTCTCGACGGATAAGACGTTAGAAGAACGCAGCCAGGAGTCAATCCACAGTGCTGAGTACATTCAAGTTGATCTGCCTGATGATGATCTCACACACTTCTTGGACGGGAAGAGAGATGCAATCAAGTTTCCACCTGCCAGTGCAAAAGGGCTTTGGGAACAGCTGGACAAAACCTTGGCAAAAGAGTTGGATAACAACCTGAAGCAGATAAGTTTGGAGAAGAAGCTGGAAATCTTCGGCGACATAATATATCTGCACTGTCGCAACGTGTTCGGAGTGAGGGAGGCAAGGGAAAGTAACCCACCACGAAAAAGTAGAAGACAAATTAAAATAGAAGAAATCAGGAAACAGAAGAAGCATGCCCGAAAACTTTTCAAGAACGCAGTTGCCACAGAGAAGGAAGGGTTACGACAGGTTTGGGAGCACCTGAAAGGCCAACATAATGCCCTTTGTAGAGCAGAAAGGTTGTGCAGGAAGAGAAGGAAGACTCGAAGGGATAGGGAAAGATTCTTCAGGGAGCCCTTCAAGTTTGCCAAAGAACTGTTTGAGCAGCCACGGTCGGGTACGCTAAACATCAAGAAAGAAGACCTGGAAGAACACCTTAGAATGACATATTCAGATGGTCGCAGAGATGAGCCGCTCAGCAGCATGGCAGGCCTTAAATAGCCGAGTAAGCCAGGAGCTGAATTTAACACCAAGCCCCCAACGGTGCAAGAGGTAGAAAGCATTGTCCAGAAAGCTCGGTGCAAGTCAGCTCCAGGTCCTAATGGTGTTCCATATGTGGTGTATAAGAGATGCCCTGAAGTGCTCAAACGACTGCTCCGTTTACTAAAGAATGCGTGGAAAGCCCAGCTTGTAAGCAAGGAATGGAGAAAGGCGAATGGAGTCTACATCCCGAAGGAGCAAAATTCCACAGACATCAGTCAGTTCAGGCCAATCTCACTACTCAATGTGGAAGGGAAGATATTCTTCTCAGTGATGGCGAAAAGACTCACTACGTACCTCCTGGCAAATGGGTACATTGACACTACCATTCAGAAAGGAGGTATCCCAGGTACACCAGGATGTCTAGAGCATGCCAGAATGATCTGGGAAGCAATCCAAAAGGCAAAGTCTGACAGAACAGACCTCCATGTAATCTGGTTGGATCTGGCGAATGCTTATGGATCCGTTCCACACCACATGTTGTGGCAGGCCCTGGAAATGTATCATGTTCCACAAGAGATTGCAGCAATGCTGAAGCTGTATTTCGCAGGGTTTGCTGTCAGATTTTCAACCAGAGAGTACACAACGAAGTGGATTGGCATTGAAGTTGGAATTGCAATGGGGTGTACCATCTCTCCGATACTATTCGTGATGGCTATGCAGGTAATCCTCAATGCGGCTGAAGGAATGGCTATAGGTCCAAAGCTCGGGGGAATGTGTCACATGCCACCGCTCAAAGCATTCATGGATGACACAACAATTCTGACATCAGATGAACATCAGGCCAGGAGGATGTTAAAACGCCTGGATGAACTAGTCAGCTGGTGCAGAATGAGCTTCAAACCCAAGAAGTCGAGAAGCCTATCAGTCAGGAAAGGGAAGATAGCAGAAGACATATTCGTGGTTTCCAACCAAAGAATCCCTACTGTTATTGAGGAACCTGTTAAAAGTCTTGGCAGGGTGTACGATGCCTCATTAAAAGACTCGAAGGCAGTGCAACAGACAATAGAAATGGCAGACAGAGGGCTACAGATCATAGACCAAAGCAGACTCTTGGGAAAGTTCAAACTGTGGTGCCTCCAGTTCATGTTGATACCGAAGTTGCTGTGGCCACTGCTTATATATGAAATAAGCACAAGTACAGTCGAAGCTATAGAGCAGAAGGTCAACAAGTTCATGAGAAAGTGGCTAGGGGTACCACCAGGTCTGTCAGATGTAGCACTGTACTGCAAAAAGTCAAAACTTCTGCTTCCTTTCAAGTCAGTTGTTGAAGAGTACAAAGTTGGAAAGGCAAGGCTTGCAATGATGCTACGCGAGTCAGCTGATGACGTGGTTAAGTCCATTCAGCCCACACTGAAAACAGGAAGGAAGTGGAGAGTGGAAGAAGCTGTTGATGCTGCCCAAGAGTCACTCAAACTGAGGGAGGTAATCGGATACACACAGACGAATAGACGGGGATTTGGTCATGGAGACATCCGCTGGTGGTCCAAGGCATCAAGCAGGGAGCGCAGAGACATGGTTGTTCATGAGATACGAGAGGCTGAGAATGATAAGAGGTTGCAAAAAGCAGTGCAGCAGGTCCAACAAGGCCAATGGACTACATGGGAAGGAGCCCTGCAGAGGTCCTTGACATGGAATGATATATGGCATATGGCACCTCTTAGGCTCAGCTTCGTTGTTAGATCAATGTATGACCTGCTGCCGTCGGCCACCAACCTTGTGAAATGGGGAAAGTCGGATGATGAGCAGTGCCCCCTGTGCCAGGGGAGGCAGACACTCGAACACGTGCTCTCAGCGTGTAAGGTGTCATTAGGGCAAGGGCGATACACCTGGCGCCATAACAAAGTGCTAAATGAGCTTGCTGCGACAATAGATCTAGCAAGGATGAAGGCGAACAGCAAACCCAGGCCGAGCACCGCAAATACATACTTTCTGAGGGCAGGAAAGTCAGCACACCCCAAACCGAGTAAACCAGGTAGCAGTTTACCATCTCTTCTTGATTGTGCAAATGACTGGGAGATGGCGGTAGACCTACCTGGACGAGGGGCATATCCAGAGAGTATCAGAAAATCGCGGAGACGGCCGGATATAGTGCTTCATTCTTCTTCAACGCTTCAGGTCATACTGATTGAACTGACCTGACCGTGCCATTTGAATCCAGATTAGACGAGCAACATTCGTTCAAAGCGGCCAAATATAGTGATCTGGCCGCGGATCTGAGACACGAGGGGTTCACTACAAGGGTCATGGCTGTTGAAGTGGGCGCAAGAGGGCTTGTGGCTGCATCAATGTATGATCTATTGAAACTGTTGGGGCTGAAGGGACAGGCGAGAACAAGGGCACTGAAGAGGCAATGGGCAATGGAAATCGTGACAATAAACGCTGCGGTACAGAAAACACCAGGAATTTCTCTAAGTCCACAAAACGCTGAGTTTTGTGGTGTACTAGTGAGCGGGCTGTGACTGAGGGGCAACAGGCGATGTATATTATAGGAGGTGTCAGAGACAGAATTTCAGTGGCTAGGCTCGGCGGCTTCGCGATGGTGTCTCAGTGTGTGCGACGGAACGAACGGAATAATTTGTCTTCTCTTTGTTACTTTCACAATTGCCTCCACGGCTGCCGGAGTTGTGGATTAAAGTTGCTACCATAAGTGAAATGGGTTCATTTTCGATACAAGACAACAGGAGGCTGAGACGCTTGGGAGTCATGACCCAAGTGGGCCCGCCCCCCTTAGAGTGTAAAGGAGTATACTGGGCCGAAACACTTGTCCGATGGGGGGACTTCTTCTGATGATCAGATTGCCTCCTGTTGTATCGCTCTGTAAAGAGTTTCCTATCATCATTTCGTTGGCTATATCTTTTAAATAGTAAAACAATGAATACACGTAAATTTACGGCATGACCCCCACCTGCTTTTTTTTCTGGAAAAAAAAGATTTATTATTGTTGTTGCAAATTCATTAACGTTACTTTTTGTAAATTCCCTTAGGCAAACGAGATGCATAGTTTTAAAAGATCATCACCAATGTTGGCAAACGCTCACAAAAAGGTTTGCCACCCCAGATCTGAATGATTTACGATGATTTCACCTGCGGTGTAATGCTTCGAGAATGAAGTGGAGCGCGGTTGCAAGTGGATGCCATAGTGTAATTAAATTAGATGGGGAGCCGCGCTGGTGTAATGGCTACGACGTTGTACTGGCGATCAGGTGTTCATGGTTCAAACCCGGCCGTCGGCGTTTGAAGAAATGTTTACGACCGGAAATTTGACTGAATAACCTGAACGGCTCCTGCACATAAATCCCGCGTGGATGGGAAGGAGCGAAGCTCCTGACCGGGTTGGAAGGAAAGTCCACTGACCCCACCAGCCTCGCAATGACATGTCATTGGGCCGAAAGAGCTGGAAAGCTCGAGTGCCGTTGGTTATAGAAAAAAAAAATTAAATTAGATACTTTGGCATTGGGTCTGTGAATTGCTTGTAAGATGGACGTGTGTTTATGTCTACGAACGGGACCCAAAAGACGCAACAATAGAGCATGCAATAAGCGACCCATAGCTTGACTGCTTGCGTCAGGGTTAGCGAACCAGAGCTGACCAAGACCCTACTCCACGTCCAAGTGGTGATCCTGGAAACAGGCTGCATCACTGTAGTCTGGCTGAGATAGTAGGGATCGAAGAGGGAAAGCTAACCCGGTCCCAAAAAATGCCGTGCTGTGTCGGCCGAAAGGCGCAAATATCGCAGCTTCGTTGTTAACGGGCACAACGCAACCAACGTCCTTTTCAGGACGAACGAGGAAGAAGATGTCTACGAACGACGCGTGTTGAAGTATTAAAATCGTATGGTCAGTAAATGTTACGGAATTTGTGTCAATGAGAAATAGTACATGGTGTCTGCCGATATTGTGAATGCATGGATATATTAGTTATACTTACTTACTACTTACTTACTTAGTCGTTCCCCTTCTACCGTGAGGTGTAGAGGTTTGGAAGAGAGAGCGCCAGACTATCCTATCGGCTGTCTTCCTCCTGGCCTGGTTCCATTCTAGTCCTCGGTCCTTCAAAGATTGTCTAATGTTGTCCTCCTAGCGGACTCTGGGTCGTCCTCTGGGTCTGGATCCTTGGCTCGTTGTTTCCCATGCTTGTCGTGGTATCCGATCTTCTCCCATTCTGCAGACATGGCCAAACCATCTTAATTGGGACTGTTCTACTTGGGTCTGCAGGGGGTAGGATTTAAGGCCTTGACGTATCGTCTGGTTGCGTACCATGTCTTTTCTTGTTACTTAAACCACCTTCCTCAGATATCTCATTTCTGAGGTTTGGATCTGGCTTTTATGGGTTGTAGTCATTGCCCATGACTCACATCCATATGTCAAAATTAGTTATAGCAAACAGTTAAATGTGCTTGATGTGAAGCTTATGTAATAATCGTGAATACGTATACATTTTGGACTTGAAAGAATATTTTTGGAAAAGCTAGGTTGAATGTTAATATGTCTTTACAAGAGATCCGGATTGAAATACCATGTACCATTATCACTACTGATATAGACCTCCAGGACGACCCAGAGTTCGATGGGAGGACAATATTAAACAAACCTGAAGGACCAAGGATTAGACTGAAACCAGGCCAGGAGAAAGTCGGCCGATAGGATAGTATGACGTTCCCTCTGGCAAACCTCTACTCCCCAAGGTAGAAGATGGACGACTAAGTAAGAAAGTAAGTGAGTACTACTGGTGTTAATGTCGCAATGTATTGTAATTTGTTGTAATTATAGTGGGTCTCGTCGCAAGCCAGGATGTTGCTGTATTGCTGACAGCTGACGTTCTAGCATTTTTAGTTGGACGTTGATAACTCAAGTTTTCTGTTTCGGTTATCCTGTTGTTCACGTTGTGATTTTATTCACACTAGAAACGATGCCATTTAAACTAGTCACATTTTTGTGGAACTCGGTCACAGATAGTTCAACAAATATTAACCATAACCTGAAATAAAAGAATGCATCAGCAAACAGATATAGACACACTATATATATATATATATATATATATATATATATATATATATATATATATATATATATATATATATATATATTTATATATATATATATATATATATATATATATATATATATATATATATATATATATATATATATATATATATATATATATATATATATATATATATATATATATATATATATATGTATGTAGGCATCCTTGCCCCGCTGAAGTTTTCACGCTCCAAGTTGATTTTCTGGTGCTTTTATACGTAACCTAATGTTGAATGTTCCAAGCACTGTTCTCCGTTTTCTGACTAAACATTGGGATGAAGAAGGAAAAAGTGATTTAACTTTCTCTGTTGTTACAGTACATTTGTTTCGCTGCTGTTACGCGGATTAGGTCTCTCTCCAACAACTGTGAGAGTTATGACACAACTCCTCGTATCGTTGTTTGAAAATCAGGGGGTATTGATCTTACATTTTTCTTACATGCGATCTGTTAACGATTTTCCCTCTAGGCAAACGACGTTTGCTGGGCAGCTGTATGACCTGTTCGGCATTTCCTCAGTGGTCGTGGCTGTTTTAATGAAGGGTTTGTCATAAAAAGTGAGAATTTCTACTATCGGGACTGGAGTTCGTAGGGTGTGAAATCTGCTCTTGTGCAATATGCAAAACGGGTAGACAAGATGACTCGCTAGAAATATCAGGGTAGACAAAGGAACGGTTTCATAGAGATATGTAATTAGCTTCCATAAGACAGGTCTTCATAAGCTGTAATATTTTTAGCATAGACAGTTTAGCTCTGTACTTGGAAACAGGCAAATAATGAAGGTGTGGAGGACTGAATTTTGCCGATAAAAAGGGTTTCAATGACGAAATTATGCCGCGAGAAAAGACGTCGAGAAAATAAATACGAAAAATAAACGAGTGTAAGAATTTTAAAAGAAAAAAAAAACCTGAAAAGGGAGTGACCGAATCTCTTTCTATAGCGCCCATAATTCCACTGACATTAAAAAACAAAACAAAAGGAAATGCAGTGTGCAAATTATTTGGGAAGTATTGTATTTTTTTTTCGTTCCAACTCTATTAATATAGTTAGTTAGTTGCTTATCCTTTACAGGATGTGGCAATCAACCCCAGCTTTTATTGGCTGTTTGTGATTTTTCTAGGCAATTTTTACGTTCAGTAGTTTGCCATTGCTTTCTGAACTATTAATATAGTTAAAAAATATTAAGCACTTTCTATATTTTATTTAAAAGAATAAGAATTACTGAAAGCAAAATTGTTTTCTGTAATATAACGGGACCTGTCATTTCTCGTCTTAATTCTTAGTGATTTACTGGATGGATTTTATAACAGCCCGTAATGTCACAGAGCCAAGGACAAACGCAATTATATTTAATTACAGCTTTATTAATGTCCTGAAATTGATTGACTTCAGAAATTGGCATTTATTTTGCATCATTTACAGAATATGAGATTTTCTTGATGCTTGTCAGCAAGATTAATACATGCATCTGTTATGTGATGTATGAAAATAATTGTATAGACACACACTGGATTTTCTACTTTGCTAAAATAATGAACCAAGAACATCTTGCGTAGAAAACAAATAGTGTGGATAATATTACTTAATACTGAATATACTGTTTGCATTTCACAGATGTCAAAGCTCGCGCATTTGTAATTGATGTTGACAAAATATTAGATTTCTTTCAAGGATAAATTTTCTCACTGAAGCAGAAGTACTGCGTAGTTTACAGTGCGTGATTCTGTACTTCTGTATAAATTCATCATCATTATCAGCTACTATCTCCGCAACGGAGGTCGGCTGCAATGGATCTGCAACGTTTTCTGTCTCTTGTCTTGATGGTGCACTCTGATCTCCAACGTTTTCTGTCTCTTGTCTTGATGGTGCACTCTGATCTCCAACGTTTTCTGTCTCTTGTCTTGATGGTGCACTCTGATCTCCAACGTTTTCTGTCTCTTGTCTTGATGGTGCACTCTGAAAGACTTTCCTGTCAATTTCTTGATGTTATCTTCCCCACTTATAGCGCTGTCTTCCTCTTGCACGTTTGCCTCCAACTCTTCCTTCTATTGTGGTCTTCTGCAAGGTGTTATGTTGTTTTTTTATTGGCCAAAATATTTTGACCTACTTGATTAATTCTCCTGAACGCAGGCGACCTTTGTCTTTACTGACAGTGTGTGGTAGACCACTCTGAGTGGAGACCTCCCAGTACCAAAGACTGCTGTGCCTGTCTCAGATTTTGCTCCTTTCCTCAGACCTACGGGTCCTGAGAGTTCCTCTATAAATGCCTTTTTGCAGATGAGGAAGGACATCCCTCGAAACCTTCGGGTATATGAGGCTCTGTCCATTTTGGCTGGAATGACGTCTCGATGGTTCGAAGGTTTTATAGCGAATATGAGTACACATGAGGGCAAGTTCGGGCACAATAGGCTAATCACCTGTTTGCCAAGTCACTTGGATTACATGTCCCGCCCTTGGGCCTTGTGCACTTGGGTCCCCTCTACACCTCGTTTCACGGGGTAGAAGAGGTTCCGATTATGAGATGAGATGAGATTAATTCTCCTTTCATTCCTAGGTTTTCTAGGACCTTTTAATTTGTTTTGACTTTGTGAGATCAATAGATATTCGACATTTTCTGTGTAAGTCCTTCGCAGTCCGTACATTGAGTCAAAATCATTATTATCCAAATAACATCGTCCATGGGTTCCAATATAGGTACTTTTAACATTTCCACGAAGGGAGCCGCGCTGGTGTAATGGCTACGGCGTTGTACTGGCGACCAGGTTTTCATTGTTCAAACCCGGGCGTCAGCGTTTGAAGGAATGTTTACGACCGGAAATTTGACTGAATAACCTGAACGGCTCCTGCACATAAATCCCGTGTGGATGGGAAGGAGCGAAGCTCCTGACCGGGTTGGAAGGAAAGTCCACTGACCCCCCCCCCCCCCCCCCCCACCCCAGCCTCGCAATGACGTGTCATTGGGCCAAAAGAGCTGGATAGCTCGAGTGCCGCTGGTTAGAGAAAAATAAAAAAACATTTCCCCGAAAATCACATATGAATATCTAAGTGGACACTAGCGACACATTGTAAAACACAGCCATCTCGGTCGGCTACACCACAAAGATCTCTGCCGTTGTGGTGCACGAGCACTCACGTCATAATTCTTACACGCAACGGCGCGCCAAGGAACGTCGTTTTGAGAACCATAAAGTTTCAAGACAATGGATGCTTTGTGGTGTGCAAAAATAGGTGTAACATTATTGTTGGCCATTCCTATTCCCTTCTTGATTTCTGTTTCACGCGCGCACACACACACACACACACACACACACACACACACACACACACACACACACACGCACACACACATATATATATGTGGTGTAGGCTTCCAGCCAGGAGATCAGCTGCAACAGTGACTTCATGCTCCAGTGGAAGCGCAAAGGAAAATGAGGCTGCTTATTAAATCGTTATATTTGGTTATTGTAAGCGCGTTGGAGTTCTGACACCTTTCTATTTCTTGTCGATTATTCGTGAACATATTTCTGGGCTAGTGATATCTTTAACTTATTTAGTAAACAACAGTTAGTAAATAAGTAAGGAATGCACAAGAGGCCATAGAGATGTGGTTTTACAGAAGAATGTTTAAAATAACATGGGCAGACAAGAAGAGTAAAGAGGATGTCCTGAAAGAGGCCAATGCGCAAAGGAAACTTATGTTATGAGAAGAGGAAAGATGGAATATACCGAAACAACAGGTAAGATTGAAGGAAAAAGACGTAGAGGAAGACAAGGAAAACACATGCTGGACAGTTTGACATCGTGGTGGAGTGGAAGGAGTGAATAAATAAATATTATACACATAAAGGTACGTTCCAGGCGCTCGTGAGAAATAAAGAAGCAGAACACTAGACAACAGAAAAACCACAGAAGTGAATGTGGCTTACAGGAGAATCGAACCCAGGACCTTCCGAATGGCACCCAAGCCTAGCTACAGAAGCGAATCGCACTATCTTCCCCGCCAGCTAGGCACCACATAGAAGGAGGTTAACAACAGAGTTGATAAATTGTAGTGGAGACAAAAGTTGTGGAGAGACATGATCGCCTACGCTACTAGGCGTGGTACTTGGCAAAGAATTTGATCAAAGGGCCGTTGATATGAATGTTAAATGAGATTTCAGGTTTCTAGTGACCTTCATTGCTTTTTTGTTTCAGACTGATCATCGGTTTAAACAAAATTCACTTAACAGAAGAGTAATCTTTATATCAGGGTTACTAAAAGTGAAAAAACCTTTCTTACGTATGTACACTTGTATAATCATCATGTGACGTATTCTTTCCAGAACGTTGTCTCCATTACAGCTGCTCTGAACGCATCACGATTCTGGGCAAGTCGACCTGCATCAGCCAAAGACAAGTTCAGACTCTCTGTGATGTCCTGGGTCCACCGTCGTCTAGGTCGACCCCTTCCCCTTTTTCCAGGGACCATGCCTTCCATCACTGTTTTTTCCAGACTATTATGTCTTTTTATATGACCGAAAAAATTTCAGCTTCCTTATTGCGATGGTATTTAGGAGCCAATGTTCCTGTACGTTTAGTGAGTGCAGTACTTCTCTGTTGGTCTTTTTTCTGTCCAGGGTATTCTCAACATCCTTCTGTAGCATTTCATTTCGAATGATGTAATCTTTTTTGCAACTGTTTTATTGAGTGTCCAAGTCTCGCACCGTATGTTGCTACTGGGAATATACATGCTCTGATCAGTTGTAACTTTGTTTCTTTGCTTGTGCCTTGCCATAGGTTTTTCATCTGTATTAGTTTATGTGAAGCAATTGCAAGTCTTCTTTTAATTTCTACTGCACAGTCGCCAGAGCTGTTGATGATTGATCCTAAGTATTCGAATTCATTAACACTTTCCAGTTCTTCGTTATCAATTTCAATTTCTGGTTTGGTCTTTACTTTGTCTGTTGTCAATACTTTGGTCTTCTTGGTGTTTAGTTATAGATTCTGGGCCTCGCTGTGTTTTTTGGTGGACAGAAGTAATTGTTCAAGTCCTTCTGGATTGGTCGATAGGAGGACTGTGTCGTCAGCATATCAGATTTCCGAAATCTGGTACCCGCCGATGTTAAATGAGTCAAACTCTGTGTGTTCTTGGTCATCTCTTATATTTCTCATGATATTCTCGGCATAAATGTTTTAAACAGGTAAAGGGAAAGGGTACAGCCTTGTCTTACTCCTTTCTGTACTTCAAACCATTCTGATGTTTCCCCCTCTATTCTTACGGCTGCCTGTTGTTCTTGGTACAGCAGTGCGATGAGTTGTATAAGATGGTTTGGAAATCCCATATTTTTCATAATAGCCCATAACTGCTGATGTTGTACACTTGTATAGTCGAACAAATAGCCAAATTAGTGCTCGGAAAGTCCAAACCTTTAAACAACACTACTAATTCCTGACTATATTGAGTAACTTTAATTAGAACATTTTGGTAAACAACACTGCTAGTATTTGGTCTATTTACAACGTCAGCAAGTCAAAGAGGGTAAAAATAAATGTATTTTAATTAATTATAGCATCAGTAAGTCGACGAGGCTACAGAAAGTGTACTTTAGTTAGTTACAATAAAGCTGGGCGATACAGTGACCAAATAATTCGTGGGTTAAACGTAGGACAGGAAATGTGGTTCACAGAGGCTGACTGTCTCCATGGGACTCTGGGATATCTTTGAAAACTACAAAGCGGATCCCCCTTTCAGAATAGTCATATAAAAGTTTTACAAAATTCAATACAAAAGAAAACAAGAAAAAAAAAACTCTCTGCTCACCCCAGTGCTTGTTTGGGACCTAAAACACAGGTGCAAGCCTACATTGCGCTTGACTAACGCGGTCAGTTTAAACCCACTTTATCAATCGAAATCGCTCGCTGAGCAGGCGTAGTAAGTAAATATTTCACTCTGCGGATCCGAGATCAGCTTAACAGTCGGAAAAGAGGGGGGGGGGGGGGGGGGGGGGGAGATGGGAGAGAGAGGAGGTGAAGGGAGAAGAGACATCAGGTAAATGTCCTCATGTAAAAGGGCAAGAACGTTAATATATACATGTTTTGGTTCAAGTACCTTCGCTGCCACTTATTATTGCGATCATCAAGATCGCTCTAGGCAAAACATGAAAAATAATTATACAGACATGGAGTGGCCCTCCCTGTTTGAGAGAGGGCGTGAAAAAACAGTTGGTTGTTCACATACTTGGCCAACAAAGTCGCAGGTATTCACTCCAAAGAATGCATTACTTCCCGCAGTAAATTATCCAACATTTGGTTTTACCTTTGCACAAAAAGTTATATGCCCGACAAAAGTTTACAATTCAAATGAGGATTTATCGTGCTAGGAGGATAATTATTTGAATAGATATCTTCATAGAGTTATATACATCCTTTACGAAATATAATTAGAGTTAACTCAATAAAGCATACAGGAGAGATGATATATATATTCAAATAAATGTCAATTTGTTCTGAGGCCTCAGAATAGACATTCAGCTAGAGGGATACAGCTCTTTAAACATGAAATAAGTCTTTAGCAGTCAAAAACTTCATAAGGCCAGATTTGACTTGAAGAGACAACACATTCCTTTAATACGTGACGAAACTCCTTATAATATTTGCATCCACATGAATTTATAATAATGGCTTTACCTAGCCAGTCCAGAAACAAGTCTCTAGTCAGTCGACTAAGGACACGATGTCTTTGACATACTGCTGCAATCTTTATTCAAATCCTTTCACACACGTTCCGTGATATACAGCATCAAAATCTTCCAATATTAATTTAGCATAGACTCCATACGACCTAGCTGACATAAAATCTCTATTATAAGAGTTCACATCACGGAGCTCGACACAGTACGTCTTTCCACACACAGTGGTAACACAGCGAATGGCAGAAGTAAAGCCTACTTCTGCCTCGCAAAGCCGGCAAAATGCCGTCTGCAAAATATCAGCAAACGATGTGCCGTACTTCCGGAGTAGTGCAGGCAACGCTTATCAACAAGGAAGTATGTATACAAGCCTTGTGTAGTGCGATAGAACTATTATGATTTTACTCATAACAATTTCCCCCCCCCCCCCCCCCCCCGCAAATAATGGCAACGAAGTTGTCATTATTTCCTTTTGTGGGTAAACACCACTAATATGAGTATATGGTAACATCACATGTCATTGCTGCTATGACCATACATAGAACCTATGTTTGTGTCGTAATGTAGGCAATTTAACACACACGGTGTGGAATATAGCATAAAATGCTAATACCCATGCCTACGAAAGACTCAAATCAATTTAACATAATGAGGTAACTATAGCAAACGTCAGTCAACATGTAACAGTAATAATGATATGATACCTTGCATTCTCACACTTCATTCCGTCAGAAAACACCTATTGTTTTCGTCATGTGACCTAATCAATTAGTGTCACATCGAATTAACATTAATGCTAAGCATTTATAATAATATTGATCAATAATAGATGAAGTAAGACAGACACTTAATCACTGAAGTAAGTGACTTTTACACATTGTCATATACTTAAATTTTTTTTTCATTTGTGTGATAGTGACTGGTATGTCAAATTGTGTCATACACATAATCTGAGCAATGAATAATCAATAAATTTTATCATGGCGTACAAAACGCATCACTACTTCCATTAGTGTTAATGTCAATATAATTTGTGTTAAAAAGTCAATTTATCCTTTCCAATCCTGTATGGGAAAAAGCTATATTTCTAATAAAGTCAATTCCATTCCGTGCACAACATCATACACTGTTCGAAGTTGAAATAGAAATTTTTCTATGAATTTGTCCATGATTGTTGTCCATTCATTAATGTAATATGCAAAATCCATAAGTCCGCAAACTCTGAAGTGAAGTAACTGAGAAAAGTTCCATACCAAATCTCCTTGTTAACTCACTTGGATACTTGAATAAGCTTCACATAATAGTTGTCTCCCCTGCACGTATAGCATACCGTCTTTTGACACAAAATGTGTGTCTGTTGAAAACGTTTCGAACTGATTCCATTTCAATATCTGCACATATATTATGATTGGCAGTTAGTAATTGAACTGTGCCTCTGGATATGACAGTATGATGTCTCTACGAAATGTCTGAAGTCGAATGATATGTCACACGATATGAAGTGATCCATGATTCAGCATCATCATGTTGCTGTGTGAGTCGCATTGACGTAACAACATTGTGACAATAGTACAATCTCATGAGTTAATCGAAATACGTAGTTCTTGATGCGACATGTTTTAGCACTGGATCTCTGAATGTACATGTATTGATTACATTGAATCACGTGTATTATCTGAACTTGTTACATTAATAGATGATGTGGTGTCCTTGATGCATCTGGAAAGGAAATCCGCGACCACATTGAGATTGCCTTTGATTGATTTTATGCTATAATCATACGGCTGGAGCGCCAATGAGGCTCTTGCTGCTTTTGGATTTGTAAAACGAGCTGTCTGTAAATATGCCAAAGCACGCTGGTCAGTCTCCAGAGTGAAATGGGCTCCCAACAGATATCTGTGGAGTTTATTGAAAGCAAATACGATGGCCAGGAGCTATCTCCACGATTGGATATTTTTGCTCTGTTGGTGACAACCTTATTTGGTGCGTTTTCCTTCACTAACGCAGACACAACTGAAGTGATATCTGAAAAATTGGGTAGAAATCGTCTATAGAAATTGATTAGACCCAAAAGATTTCGAACCTGTATTTTTGTTCTAGGAATATCAAGATTGAGAATTTTGGAAACCGTAGAATCTTCAGGTATTAAGATTCCACCTCCTACTTTGTGACCGAGAAAGGTAATTTCAGAAAAACCTTTTCTAGTCTTAGAAGGTCTAGCAGTAATATTGTGACAGCGTAAGGTGTTCAACAATGAATGGATTCCGTTGATATGATCATTCCAAGACTTATGGAATAGACAAATAACATCTATGTAGGTAATTAAATCCTCAAGATCAGAAAATAGTCTACGCATCATGCGTACAAAGGTAGCAGGAGCGTTTACAAGACCAAAAGACATGTAGTTAAACTGGAACAAACCTAAAGGAGTAGCAAAAGCTGTGTAAGGTTTAGACTTGTCAGATAAGGGAACTTGCCAATATCCCTTTGATAGGTCAAACTTAGTAAAGAATGTGACAGTCGATAATCTATCCAGAAGTGATTCAAGCACGGGCAAAGGTTCCGCGTCTTGAATTGTTACTGAATTTAAACGTCTAAAATCTATACAAATTCTAATAGATTTGTCTTTTTTCCCGATCAACACCATCGGAAAACTATATGGTGAGTTAGACGGTTCAATTATGTTTAAATTAATCATTTGTTTTATCTCATCTTGTTCCTGAGATTGCAAATGAATTGGGATAGGATAAGGTTTAAGTTTGATAGGTCTGAAATCTGTTAACACGATATATCATGTTGAATGACATCCGTCGTATGCCCAGGAATATCCGTGAGCACATCAGAGAAAAAGATTGTAGTAAGTCAGAAATATTTTCTTTCTGATCAGACGACAGAGTAGGTGCAATGGAAATATCTTTCCAAGATTCATTAGCTAACAGATGAACATCAGGTAACGATAGTATAGGTTCACCACCATCAGAGAAATCAGAAATTTCCTCCTGAATCACTGCTAAAGAGAAACGAAGATAAATAGATTCGTCAATAGCTTCAAAAATAGGATGTAGATGTGGTGGTTGAGTATTAAACTGTTGTAACATATTAATGTGAAAAAAAAATTTCTTTTCCTTTCACATCTACAACATAGTCAACATCTAATAACTTGTCCACGATTTTGTAAGGACCCTTCCAAGAAACAAGTAATCTATTTTCCTTGTTTGGAAGCAATACAAACGCTTCATCACCTGGCTACACTTGGCGCAGTTTCCTGTTTTGATTAAAAAAACAATCGAGCGTTTAATTTTTATTTTTCTGACGACTGTACTGCTGTCTGGCATGCGTCAATAATCTATTGTCTTAAATTTACCACATATTGATAAGAGGATTGAACCTTCTCGTCCATGTTAGTACCAATAAGTAACTGTTTTAATATAGCCATAGGACCTCGTGGCTTTGCACCATATACCAACTCAAAAGGAGAAAATTCCGTACTTTATTTGGAATTTCCCTATACGCAAAAAGAATGGCCGGCAAGATTTGGTCCCAATCTTGCGGATATTTAACAGTAACTCTGTCCAGCATTTGTTTCAGAGTCCTATTTAATCTTTCTATTTTACCATTTGAGTGAGCGTGGTACAAAGAACTATGTAATCTTTTAATTCCCAACATCTTCATTATTTCCTTCATGGCATCCGACACGAACTGTGTTCCATTATCAGACTGTATGTTTTCGTGAAAACCCAGTCTGGTGAATATTGCTTGGAGAAAGACAAGAATAATTTAGTGCTATTCCATAATGTATGAGAAGAAGCATACCATATCTTTACGAGTATTGCAGCGGAGGATCAAAGCAACTATAAACTCCTGAAGAAAGCCTTGCTTCAACGTTTTCAACTTAACGCTCAAACCTTCCGAAGCAAATTCCTGCATGGTAAGCGGCAGAATGACGAATCCTTTAGGCAATTCACTACACGGCTAGAAACGTACATGGAGAAATGGGGATCACTGAGCTCATTCGATAAATGTTACGAAGGGTAGCAAGAGATGATTATTGTGGAACAGCTCAAGGGCTTGCTCACCTCTGACATGAGAGTTCCTAGCGTTCCACGAGAAGAAACAGGGGTATTCTTGGCATAAAGATACCAAGGCGCACTGCAGAAATTAACCCTGTCGGAAAGTGCAGTCACGATCATCGCATAAACCTAACAGAATAAGCAAGATATGAAAGATACAGCACACAAATCGACACAACAATCAGAAAACACCAGGCAGAAACAGAGCAATCAACCGCAGGGCACCGGTAAACTATGATTTAAATAATTCCGCCAGGACTCTCATTTCACGTTGCAATGTGAGAGTCAGAAAACCGATCCTTACAATGTTGCATGCCTGTTTAAAAAGGTCGACAAGGAATCGTGATCTGACGGCATACCAACAAAATCCCCGTCCTCCCCCATCTAGGAAAGAGTGATTGATTGTTAACAATCAGTCATTCTTTTGACTCGGGGTTTGAATTAGAAGTTCTAATCTTGCCATCTTTGGTGAAAACCCACATGTACACTGGTAAAACAGTAGAAATACAGGACCCTTGAAGAATGTCGCGCCGAGAATTACTGTTGCGGCAGTTGAAGCTAGGAGATGAATTAATGCGACAGTGCTAGATGATCTAGTATATCTTCTTATTCTAGGCAGGAAATATGTATTCCTAGGGTACCAAACACAGTATGCCAGGATGATCCCAGAGAGAGACCACAGACACGCCCGAGCAGCCCCTGAACTCTTCATCTCTAATAAGCCTGAACAGATCGGAGCTGAAGAAGGCCCAAAAGGGTTGATAAAACCCTAAAGCCTTTTTTGCAAAGTGGAAAGTCAACTACTCCCATATTCCACAGGGAGCATATTATAAGGAGAATGTTTAATGTACAGACGGATCGGGAATAGAAGACAATGCACTGACCATTCCCAAAACGGAACCTCCAGATGCAATTATTGCATAAACCTTATTTACAACCCTATCGAGGAGCAAGGACTTTCAAAAGCATGTTTCCCTCTATTACTTTTGGCCGCACATACAACGAGACATTCGACAATATGTAGAAGTTTACTTGGACTGCTATAGCCTGGACAACCACATTTTCGAAAACCGGTATTTATCTACGAGGACTGAGAAGGAGCAGAGCACACGACTCCAAACAACGGAGAGCTCTGACGTCCCATTTCACCACTTATCCTCAAGACAACAGAGCTGACAAAACGCATACTGATGACGTCACCCTAACGCCCTGCTCTAATAAAACGCATACACCACAGACTCATACTTCCATTAAGAAGATGGTGTTCTATATCACCGAGTAAGAAATTGTATGCAACTGGTTGTATCACACTCATTCAGAGCTCACATCATGAATGCTGGGTATGTTGTTGTCATCAGGGCAACATGTATCATTGGGAGTGAGGATGCGTAATTTTAATGTACAATACTTTTAACAGTGGCGGTGGACAGACTTAAGGAATTATATACAGTTTTGTAGTCAATGTCACCCAAAAAAAAAGTCAGTCGCCACGTACATAGTGGAATGGAAGAGGAAAAATCTCTCACTACGGACAGGAAAGCAAAGACACAGTAACAATGAAAGTCCGAATCTGTAATATTTGATAACTATTCTGAAAGTCCGGGGGTATGTGGCGAAAGTCTTATTTTGTTCGTTAATTATCTTCACTCTACTATGTCAGTAAATTCCGATACAATCCTTTTGATACACTCTTCTGGGCTACTATTCACTGGTCATTGATTGGTTTGGTTTGGTTTTAAGGACTATCTTCATTGCACACGGACAACGCCATCAGTGCTCCGATCTCCTTCCTTAGATCACACAAGGAGGATCTCAGCGCAGTGCACGAACTCCGTAGCACCGGCGAGAATCCCAATGTGTGTATATAATTTATAGGAATCACACATTCTATAAATATTTTTGTGGTGGGTAGGTTTCTAAATTTTAAATTTTGCCAGGGCAGCGGCCTGCTAGGCCTACTCTTTACGCCATACCTCTTTGTCACTCCGACTTGACCACCGGTCATTATCTCCTTTTACGCCTGCATTTAACGATATTATCTTATCCTCGGAAAAGGACTCTCCCCGACAACACCCCACCTTGTAGTGATTAATACGTCTGTCATGTTTATCTTTCTGACTGTAGATTGGCATCGCTAACCAAGCGGGAAATATAACGTTTAAATCAACATTTGGTTTACTGGTTGTTGCCAGCTGGCTATTTAAACAGACGAGCTACTGACAGATACGCGAGTAAGCTGCTCACCACAGCCCAAAAGAAACGTCTAACAATTGTGGGCTGATTAACAAGTAAGGTTAGTTTAAAGATAACATGTGTCTAATTTGACAGACATGACTTGAAAAAATGCAAATTCCGAGTTTATCTTGATTTTAACAGTCTGGACACCAGATATATCACGTAATGCTTTCAAGAAGGTCTCTTAACAATCTAGAAGTATTGGGACTAGAGGAGAAGAGATAAGCAGGTCCAGCAAGATGTTTAGTCGTAATAAACAAGGATGCGACGAAGAGATAGCTAGATTGTGGAATTAGGACAAGGGATATGACATAATGATTCCGGTATATGTAACACTCGGTTGCAATACCTTATATGGTCATGCCAATAATTTTCCTGATGATGGGTAGGGGAAACATTTTCTAAAACTAGAAACCTTACCTCGTGGTTGGCTCCAAATTAGAAAATGAACTAAACTAAATTGTGATTGGGGCCACCCAAAAGAACTTCACAATGTTAAGTTTTACTTGCGCTAATTTTAAAACATACAGTGTTTTGAAGTTTCCCTACTGAATTATCCATCATCAGGTAGGCCAAGGCCAGCCAGAATAGAAGTTAGTAATAAGGATTCCATTAAAGGAATTGCATAGTGATTAGAAGTAACTAATGAAATGATAGAGGAAAGCGGAGGTCGCTGATGCTTACACCAGGAGACATAATACTTAAGAGGGGTATTATTTATCTATCTCTCAGTCTCTGGTACTAGTGACTGTGATGAAATCATCTCACTCGTTACACTTTCCTGTGCCATCCTATAAATCATTCTTCGCTCATCTATTTGTCTCCACCTCTGAAAGTAGTTGTGATTTTTTCAATTCAATGTTTACACTTACTTCATTCAGTTCTTGTCGTGACTGGGCTTTATCGACCATCTTTACTAATTATTGTAATCACTGAATTTTTTGAACCCATACTGGCTTCTGGATCAGTAGAGTGAAAGGATGTTTACGAGTACGTAATACATTTCCGACCAGACAGTGCATGCGATCGCTTGATTAATAAGTAAACAATCTTGAGATGGCTACTGTCTATTGTCTTATCACTGATAGTATTTTCTGTCGGGCCAGGTGTTTGCTTGATAGCATTTGTCAGTCCAGGTAAATGACATAATTATTTCCGGGCAGACTTGTTGTAGTCAATGATTATGATAAGGTATCCATATTGAAAGAGATTGTATGTAATGGATCGACGAAGTCGTGAGTGTAAACATGATCGATTATAAACGGAAGAGAGAATACCTTATATGGCAAGTGACATGTAATTTTCACATTTGGTATGTTATACCGGAATTTTCCATAAGAGGGTAGTGGAATATATCCTTATCAATATATGCAAAATGAATACTATTGGCTTGGTACTTTAAATACTAAAATAAAACGTTTCTGATAGTAGCAATGTGGATGCGTGGGTCGAATGTTGCCTTATAATCTAGCGCTTTTTTTTTTTTAGTAAAACCACTTTTTAATACGTAAACAAAGCCAAGATGGCCACAGTCAGTTGTCTTATCTCTAATCCGGCGTTAGTTACCTCGGATTTCTGACCGGAAGGGAACAAGAACCCAGGTTTTGTTGATTGATAAATTGTACGTTTGCACAGCAACGTGTTGGAAAATATCAATCTGGTGACAGATTAAAGACACGCACTTAGATAAAGAATGGCATTTTCAAACACGAAAAATGATGTACTCGTTTCCGGGCTGATTTGTTATAGGCAATGGTTACGATTAGTTGTCAGTCTGGAAAGATATTATAAGTGTTAGATCTATGAAGTGATCAACGGAAGAGGCAATACCTTAAATGGAGTGACTTGTGTAGAAATCACATGTATCACGCAAACATTTTCCATTAAAGGGTAGTCGGGATAGCCCATACCAAAACACGCTAGTTGGTTGCTATAGTTTGACATTTATGATGTAAAAATACAGTATCTCTGATTGGACTTCACTTTCAAGTAGCAATGTGAATGCGTAGGCCGAGTGCTGCTTAAAATACACACCGTTTTAAGATTATGGCACTGATAATTCAATTCGTCAAGAAGACAGCCAGACAAACCAGGATAAGGAATAGAATCAGGATTCTAATTTAAAGGGCCATGCAACTTATTTGAGCATCTTCTGGACTTAGACCGTAAGGAAACTCTACCTTTACTAGCACGGAAAACCAGGAATACTATGAACTGGAATACACTGTCATAGTGGGATTCTAGGTGAAGTAATACTCCAGACCACGTGTAAGAGACATCTTAACCAAGTTGCCAAAACTACTTAATGAGCCAGAAGCCAGTTTCGCCCAAAGTTATTTGAGGTAAGTTGTACATTTTATAATTCTATAATGTGCAATATTAATATGTGCAAATTGCTGGTGGATGTCCAAGTTCATGCAAGGCTGGCAACCTCAGCATATAGAATGATGGTTTCTTAAACCACCACTGAGAAAGCTGGTGACTGCTTCATGCGGGTTTCTCAGAGGTAGTCCAAAGTTCCATATGGAGAAGGGAATAGATGATGACAGAAATAATGTACCTAATTATTATATTTACCTTTTAACCCGTACATATGTATATGTAAACATGTTTTATATAAATGCAGTAGGTGTTTTCCGCTCACTGTGATTAACTTTTTATGCTCAGAGAGGGTAAAGTTCTGAGGCAGATGGAAGGGTGGAATGAAAAGGAGGGACACCTAATTTTCGTGTCAGAAGACCCAAAACTCAGAAGGGATATTTGTTTCTCTCTCACTTCTTGAAACTAATCGGTGGTACCAATTGGTGATACTAGTATGTGGAACACGGTGTGGTACAAGTGGCCTTCAGTCAAAACTAGACACCAACATCAGCCGTTTCTTGAACGCGCTGTACCATCTTCGTAATTATCCCACGATTCTACAATAGAAAGTGTTACAGCCTTCAAACTTGAGCAGCATCGAGAGTGTTCAAGTCTACAACCTGCAAAGAACCGCAACATCGGCTGGAGCAGAAACCAACCGACATCTTGCCGGCAGCTAAGTACCCACTTAAAGCTGCCACGTAAACTCTTAAAACAAACATTCTAGAGCATACGATCATCACCTGTCATGAACCCTTAAGGCTAAAAATTTCCTTCTTTATTTTAAGTTGTGAAGTATAAGTGATTATTAAGTTTGTTATCTGTAAATATACAAACTGATAGTTGGTTTAATCACTTCTTGAGTGAATTGCACCCGTATATCTCAGTGATTTTAAATACATATAAACAGAGCTATTGAAATAATATTTTACTGAAATAAATCAGCCGGGGCTCCTTAAACGAACGAAATTATTTCTCCTCGTGGAAGGTTTGGAAGATAAACATTTTTATTATGACCTAGATAATATCGGCTGTAGTACTTGATTTATTTAATTCATTTGAGACTCCCTAGAATTGAAGCCTCATTCTTCAATTCAAATCTCTGCCATGAGTAACCTTGAGCGAGTATGTTCTGAGGGTCTTCAAAGATATCTACATCTTTGAAGACCCTTAGAATATACTCTAAATGTTGGCCCCTTTTGGACCATCACTGCAGAGCAAGGGGGAGGAAATCCTGTGACATTGACTAGAATTTAACGCTGAACACCATCTACAACAGACTAGTCTAGAGAACACTTGAAGAGGCGATCATTTTGTAAGTTACTGTTGCAAAGCAGCGAATGTGTTACCACGCCATTCGACTCCTAACTTGAGAAGGAACAGTCAAGACTTCACTACATACCAGCATCCAAAGACAACTCCCTGCAGCTATCTGCAAAGCTAAGTCGCAATTTACCGGTCTCAAAGAATGGACTACTATTTTTAAACTCCATCATACAGTAATATCTTCCGAGGGATGAGTGACGTTGATGTCTGCACCCATATGATTCATCTTTAAAAAATAAATGTATTCAAAGCTATAAAATTAATAATTTACTAAATTACCTTCAGCTAGGGGTTCATTAAATACGAGTCAAAAATATATTTCTCACAGAAGTTGGCGGAGAATATAAAGTTTGCAATCAACGATGCAGTTTGTTGTATTTGCCATTATAAAATTCCAGTGAGAATCTCTAAAATAGGGCGGGGGAAAAAAAACCTTAATTACCCCTCTGCCAAGAGTAATCTTGAGCAAAGACTGATATCTTCGAAAAACACATCCTTTTACTCTAATTATTGGCCATTCGTGGACCACTACTGCAGAACAAGACAACGCATGACAATGTTCTCTATCCAAAGTCAAGGTCTTTTCATGTCTAGTTCTACTGGTCATTTTCTCCTTTTTCTCGTTAGTTTCACATTAGTGATATTATCACACCATTTCAATCCTTTTATTTTAAAGGCACCAATTTGAAAAATGTATATTTTTCTTAGTATAATTACTGTATTACATTTTACAGAGTCATACAAACGACAATCTTGACATCTGAGTTGAAATTTCTTTAATTAATTTTGTGCGTGTTAGTTCGACCTTTTAATTTCCATATATTTCTTAATGCAAAAAAGCTTCTCTTGCCTTACAAAATAATTAAGCCCAGAAGTGCGTTTCCATTTGAATCGTCCACTTTCCCTCTACACCCACTCCCATCTATTACCAGTCTTAACACATCCCTAGACCTTACTGCATTATTGTAACAATCCCGTGCTCATTAATATGAAGATAATGGTTGAGTAAGGTACATGCATCCAGAAAATTACATAAAAAAATGGTTGACAAATTTGAGGATAACGTAACCAAAAAAAATAAAGAAAAATGTCACATCTTAAAATAGGAAACCGGGACAAAGGAAACGTTCATTATTAAGCAGCACGTGTGCAGGCACGCGCTCATGCACGCGCGAAAAGAAACGCTCAAACCCATACAGCTGGCACACACGCACCAGCAAAAAAGAAGATAAACAAAACCCAGAAAATAGAAAATAACGAAAGAAACCATTTAGAAATTTAACTTGGACAAAGAGATTTGTTACAATCCTCAGCGCTGTTCATAGATTTATGCTTTTTTTTTTTCTTTTTTAAATTAACGTTTCACACGTTGCCCAAATTGCACTTAAAAATGAATGTACTCGTTAGGGACAAAAAGTTCTCATTCACCCTTTTTTTAAATTGTACATTACGTCAACAAAATCTCACGAAGATGCATTTGTGATGACGTTATTGTACTACTCTTTTGCTTTTTCGTTTCCTGATACGTTGATATGTGAATAAAACGAAACTGATTTAGCTAAATTTATTTCTCAATGCGTTTTATACAAATCTATTAATACATTATTTCTGGATAATCGATATACTTCTACATAAGCACAAAATGTTGATACCCCAGGGAGCGCTAAAATAATTATATATATATATATATATATATATATATATATATATATATATATATATATATATATATATATATATATATATATATATATATATATATAATTCATACTTTCCATACCCACCCATCAGTCCCCAATACGTAGGAGTGTTTATCTGTTTATATTATGTGTGATAATGTAGTTAATTATTATGTTAGCCGCAATACACACCTATCATTGTAAACTGAGCCATGTTTCTTGTTAGTGTACTTATACATATAGATATGCGCGCTTATATACACACTCATACACACATATAGCCGCATATACAACCAGGCATCTACACATGTAGATTGCACATTTTTGTACTTTGTGGTACGTGAATGACGTGGTTCAACTAATTTATGAGAACCTCTACTTAGCAGTACTATCTAAGTGTGAGTGTCGGAGTGGCTAAGAGACTCGAATTCTAAAGGTACTGGGTTCGGTTCCCAGTAGAGGGAATATAATTTATGGAAATTTATTGTTTCAGAACAGTGATCCTAATGATGTTGTCACAGACGAACTCAGCTGGCCCTGAATCGTTGTAGCACGACTCTTTGTAGCGACCCCTTCGATAGCACCAGAGCCCCCGAATATTTTGGTAACTCTTCATCAAACGGGAATTTATTTTCACCTGGACTCATTGCTATGAAACCGTTCCACGCAGATGGCCAACACGTTGGCTGATTAATATGTGGACAGTTTATCTACCGTTCATTCTGGTCATCGCATTGATTTAAGGAAAGATTAAATCACGCCCACGGACATCGCCTGAGCAATGATATGAAGTTATTTTCATTAACTTGGGCAGTGGGGGCGTTGCCTACTTCAAACAGAGAGAGCGGAACAGGATCAAACAGACACGGAAGTGGTTTCAGGAACGTTGAGCGGGAGAGATCAAAGCAGTAGTGGTCCCTGAAACGAACGGGGAAGTTTCTTGCCGGCATTTTCAGCACCTCCATGTTAAGCGCTAAACTGACCGCAGACGGAGCGAACGGGGGAATATGTCGGATGCAACGAACGGGGAAACGGGAAACCAGGGGACGGCATCTCTCTTTAGTCTGTCGGTCAGATCCCCGAAAGTCTCCTGAGAAAAAAAAAAGTGTCAACTTTCTCATGCCCCCCTCATCTTTAATTCCATTTTAAATATATACAGACCACTAGAAAGCCAGGCTATCATTCAGTGCCAGAGATTTTTAAGATTCACTAGCTATTAGTAGAAAGTTGCTAGATTCCCATCTGAAATTGGTGGCTACAAATTGGAGTGTTTCTTTTTCTGTGCACGGTATAATATATTTGTTAAAGTGATCAGTGGTCTAGTGCTTTCATTTTATTTCACTGGATTTTGTGTTTATTTAATCTATTTAATTAAACTCATCCCAAAAGTTCCAGTGGTAAATTTAATGATATATCTATTATAACATTTCCAAAAATAATAGATGTTTAAATGTTAAAGTAACTTTTAAAGTCGCGAAGGAATTTATAATTAATAAATTTAGTTAAGTCCTATATATATAGATGTGTATTTTAACCATTAGACTCGTGACGTGTTTTCTTAAATACATAAGTAAATACGCGAGTGTATATATATATATATAATACAGCCTTAACGGTAAATTTATCGCGCGTTAAGAATATTATTTGATTTTTGAAGTATGATTATGATTGTCATGGGTTTTATTTCTTTTTCTCTAGAATGATCCCCTGTGCGATCCCAGCATTATTAATAAATCATACAGAGAGTTTCCATACTCGGTTCTTAAACTTCCAGACAATTTGATGAGACATTTGTTTAAATTTAATCTCGTGGCGGTCCGGTGCGGCCTAGCGGTCATAATTACATGAAAGAAAGCCTACCCAAGAACATTTAAAATATTATCATCAAATTTAAATTTCAATCTGTGAGATAAACTGGAAGATGAACAGTGCCAGTAGCAATAATTTATGTACGGCTCTAAATGTGAGAGAATACCGATTTACCTGACTGTGACCGAGCCTAGTTTTTCCTCACTGGATTAAAAACTTTACCGGTCAGCGGCTATCATCACGCACTGAAGGATTATACCATCACCTCATTTTTCACCCCTATGTCGAACTGCGTCAGTGCCATCCCATAGACTCGTTTCTTTATAATAAATAAAACACAAGAACTCTTAGAACTTCAAGTCCGGCGATAAGCGGGAATATTTGCTCTCAGTGAAACCTCGCATTATCTGGGGCGGGACATCGAAGGACTAAACAGTTTCACATGTAAAGAGTTTAATTACTGTGTATATCATGCTATGGATTGTCTGATGCTGCAATCGGTAAGTGTGTGGTGTATATGAGTTTGGATCCTCACAGAGTGTATGAATGACAGGAGATTTATTTTTGCAAAACCCTTTGTTAACTTGCCTACGGGGTAATACGTTTTTTCTGTATACCCGGCATTGTTCCTTTAAGTGGGATAATTTGTTAACTCTGTTTCATTCCCCCCCCCCCCCTTTTTTTTTCTTTGCTTAGTAAAGGGAAGACACAATTGGGATAACAGTAATTTTGTCTACCACCATAACTAATATTGTAACACCTCTTTCAGAGAAATTAACTTCATTGTTAGGTTACATTACCTATGTTCCTGATAACTATCTATCTTGGGACTGGGTTTACCTTTGTCTAATAAGCGGGAAGGGCTTAGTCGATACCAATCTTCTTTACCCCATCCTCACCTTGTTAATTGTATTTTCTGTACTTATGATAATTTTTATGTAACCTGTTGGATATTGTGATTGAGTTTAAATGCTAATAAACAGCATAAACATATATAGTACTGTGTTGGACTACCAAGGCCCAAATCCCTCATATTTGTTTAAGATAGTTGTATCCACGTCGTCTGTGTGTCTGAAGCACCAAATCGGTGTGATCGCAGATGGGTGTCTGGAAAACTGGCAAATAATTGTTTGACCAGGAGAAAGGAAGAGAAGATTGAGAGAAACGATTTGTCGTAAATAAGTCTGTCTTTACTCTCCTCCAGCACTCTGTGGAGCATCATATTCACTCGCTAACCTTTTCGTATCACTGAGCCTTTCATCATCAGTCTACACCCTAAACCGGACTACTATTTCAAAGACTCTTTCTCTCAAAATAAATTTACGACAATATTTGAGGGCTCGTCCAGGATAAAGATATTTTGAGTCTGATCTAAGTCTGGGTCTAACTAGATAGAGTGTGAGTGATCTGTCTTTGTGATTTAGGGAAATAAATACATAATTAATTACACCCCTAGACAACGCCTTTTAGTATTTGGGTCGTCCACACAGCATACTTACAGGTTGTTTTCTTTCCACAGCAGTAGAAAGTACGGATAGTCATAAATTCGGGTTGCTAAATTATCCTCTGGCGGAGTAAATTAAATGTTTTTCTTTATAAGATTTGCTGGGATCGCGTGACTGGTTTTACAGTCACTAAAGGTTTTTGAAGCGTTTGAGTTGAGCTAAGCTAAAGACGGATTGTTCTGATTTTTAAAAATTAAGTTAACTACGTCTCATCTCATAATTGACTTCAGGGACCGAGTTTTGTTGTTACAGAATTAAAATTTCGGGAAATTTTTTTATTATTTTTTCCTTTTAAATTGTTTTAATATAAATCTTTCTCTACTGTTAGTAATAGTAGATTTTTTTCGAGTTCGTTATTTATTAATGCTGGGTTTTCTTTATGGCGATAGGATTACTCAGACAACCTTCACCAACTCTTTTATTTGTGGGAATGGGAGAATTCCCCTACCCGTTTGTAACGCGGAACCAGTGATTCATTCCGGTAGATAGGTCAGAAGAGTTACAGAATATTACGTATAATTTGGCGAGTGAGCAGAAATAATTTTGCAATTGCTCGGTCAACGATGAGTCAGAGGTTAAGCTTATTATATGATTGGGTGGTTTCGATTTAATTTATGTGCAGGCATGATATTAGGTCAAAAGTTGGGTAAAAGCGGTTCCTGGGAGATGATGCCAGACGCGATGACTCACCGCGTCTGTCTTGCATCAGGCTACTAGCAATATATATATAGTGAGCGCCAAAGCTAGTTATCGCTCACAAGTCCAAGAATTTTGCGCCGTGAATAATCGCCATTTCAATCTCCCTAGTTCGGGAAATTCTGTAAAGTTGGCGATTCACGGCAAGGAGGTTGTAGATATCCCTAAGCCTACAACGGACTTTGCCTTCTCGAGAGAAAGAGATGCACGAGACATCAGTGTAATTGAAGAAAATTGGGTGCACGCTTTGCACCTGGCGCCCAGTTACGTCTGCAACACTGAGAGAAATTACCAGTTCTCTTGACGTGAGGAAACATACCTCAGCGGGGGAATTGCTTCTAAATATGAGCTCTTAGCTTGTAAAGGCCCAATACCATAACAGGCAACGTTGCCTGGTGTTGTTTCCATACTGCCACAATAATGCAGTAGTCCTAAACCCGAAGCGGGTTAACTAGTCGGTTTGAAGAGTGTCATCAGCAGTGATAAAATCTTCAGCCTTATGCAAATAGATAGATATATATTCACCAAGGGCCCCTTAATCAGTATTCGGGAAAGGAGAGAGGGAAAACATGCCTTTTTAAATGCTAACCGGAGGAGGTACGTGACGAAAAGCAAATCATCGGAGACTCAGACGAAGACGATATCGTCAGAAAGGCACTGAACAGAAACAGAGGAGGGAGAGGGGAGTTTAGCGGTTTCCTCATGAACAGTAGGGTTAGATAGAAATACCTAGAGGACAGCCTCTGAGGTAGTGCTGCAGAATCCATTAGCGTAGCATTTCAGTGTGGTGTATTAGCTAGGTGTGCAGGACCGCCTAGAGCGCCTTGAGACAGTGTAGTCATTTAGTTTATAAATCTTCAGCGGGACAGTGTGTTTAGTTAGTAACAATAGTGTAGTCAGGAGTGGTGGCTCTTACTTAGAGACCCCCGCCAATTGTATTTCTTTATCCTATGTTTTCGTGCAGGCGTGAAAGTGAGCGTGGTTATTTTTATATTGTGTCTTCCACTTAATTTGTTATTTTTTTCAGGTTGTGCGAACTCGCACGTTGTTGTTGTTTGCTGTGGTATTAATTTTGTTGTTTAATAAACTATAAAATGTACACTGCATCAGTTTATCTTTAACTATACTGTACTTGTATGCAATTGACTGTATAGTGGTGTCTGTGGATAACTTAGTGTAACCTTATCTCCTTTCTGGTAGTCAGAGGTGGTGAGACAGTAGCTAGTAAATAAGTCACAAGTGGCGAGGGAGAGTCAATCTATGTTCTCACCCTTGAAGCTATAAAGTTTCATCCTTCCACATTCACTCTAATTCTCATCTTAATCTATCTTCTCAGACTTTCTCAAAACTGGTGCCTTGTCTCTGTACTCAGACAGATTCTAATTAAAGCCACTTTGTGACACGGACAGGAATGATTTATGTAATGTCACTAGTTTAAAGTTAACTTTCATTGTTTCTAATTTTCTTATTAATACAGCGTGATCTAACACATCAAATGCTTTCCTAAAGTCTACAAAGATTGCTCCACATATGTTATCGTTATTGATGTTTAGGTGCAAGTTGTCTATCATCTTAGTTAGAGCTGTGCGGCATGAATGCTGTTGTCTAAACCCTGACTGACTGTTAATTAGCAAGTCATTGCTAACTAGGTACTGTAGTGTTGCTTTATGTATGTGTTTTTTCTAGTGGTTTAGAAAGCGATGATAAAAGAGAAATTGGTCTATAGTTACCCAGTTACTGTTATCTGACGAGCCAGGTTTGAAGAGAGGATATACTTTGGCGATCTTAAAGGCCGAAGGAAAATAACTTTTAGCGATACATTGATTATATATATATAAGTTAGTGAATCATTGATAGCTGGTGCGGCATAACGCAGTATTCGATTACTAATTCCATCAAGCCCTGGTGAGCTATTATGGCCAAGACAATAGTTATACTGTCATAAAAGGAATGTCGGGTGGAACTAAGTTTGTACATTTCTTCTCACAGAATGCTGAAAGTTTGTCTAAGTCACTAGGGGAATGTGGTATTGTGAATTTCAGACTGTTTATTTCTGCTTGAAAGTGATTACTGAAGTCCGTACAAGTAAATGAAGTGTTGGAAGAGAATGAGTCTGGTGCATTACGTTTTTTCGCTAAGGTGTTAATTGCCTTCCATATTTCCTTACTATTTTATTTATTCTGAACCATATTTCTAAAGTGATTTTTCTTTTCTTTGCGAATTAAATATTGAATGTATACTCTTTACGTGTTGAGGTCCTTATTTTGGTGCGCTTGATCTCTCTGCCTCATAGCTTCCAACACTTCCTGCGTGATCCAAGGAGATTTTAATTGTCGTTTGACGCGAATTTCCTTAGATGGTACAGTGCGTGTCAAAAACACTATAAAAAATTGTTGTCCAGTATGCAATAGCGTCATCCGGATCAGGAAGCTGGTAAACACGGACGAGAGATGCAGTTAGCAAGTCATTTAAAAATAATTCCCTACTGAAATGTTTGAGCACAGTGGGCTGATCACCTGCTTGCCAACCAATCTGATTACGGAAACAATGATAGATTGTTTGGTCTGTTTTTGTTCCACAAAGACGCCACTAGGCGTGGTGGAAACAGCGATAGATTGATCAATTTGTTGTTGCCCTAAGACGCCACTAGGCGTACTGGCCACATACTGCTTTGCCGGTTGATGGCTAAGGATGGAAGAAGAAGAAGAAATGTTTGAAACTTCTAAAATTAATGCTTACATGTTTATTTTTGGGAACTTTACATTTATTCTTTCACCATGTACAGCATACTGAATAAACATTTATAACACATAAGGAAGGGAAACCTGTAAACAGTAAATAAATATTAGACAAACATAAAGGTATGTTTTCAGGCACTCGTAAGAAACAAAGAAGTAGTACACGAGACAACAAAAAAGCAACAGACGCGAGTGGCTTACCCAGGACTCGAACCCCGGACCTTCCGTGCGACAACACCGCCTAGCTAAGCAAGCGAATCACACTATCCTCCAGGCCACCTAGGCATCACCAATAAATGATGCTTCGATGACCGGTCATCAGTGCGAACCACAAGACACAACACCGGAAGTTTACAATGGGATGCCCAGCCTATTAATAACGCAATCACTTCTGTTGTTCCCCTATTATACAGTATAGGCCAGTCCACACAAGACAGAGACCTTAATACTGTGTCTAGTAAATGATAGTAGACTTAAGAACAGTAAGTATAGAACAGAGGGTAGGTTTTTGGTATTGTATAAACATTTATAACACATAAGGAAGGGAAACCCGAGGCCAATACTGTGTCTAGTAAATGATAGTAGACTTAAGAACAGTAAGTATAGAACAGAGGGTAGGTTTTTGGTATTGTATAAACATTTATAACACATAAGGAAGGGAAACCCGAGGCCTGTAAACAGTAAATAAATATTAGACAAACATAAAGGTGTTTTCAGGCACTCGTAAGAAACAAAGAAGTAGAACACTAGACAACAGAAAAACAACAGACGTGAGTGGCTTACCCAGGACTCGAACCCCGGACCTTCCGTGCGACATTGCAATATTAGGGACAGAGCATTCTATGATGTTTTCTGGTCAAGTTGTGGTCGATTAGTGTGGATGATGCTTACAGAAAGGAAAAGAAAGTGGCATTTATAAAATCATGGCGTGTATACAATAAAACACACAAGCTTGTATGACACACACAAGCTCTTTAATTAAAGATAATAAATAAACTAGTGAGCAATATATATATATATATATATATATATATATATATATATATATATATATATATATATATATATATATATATATATATAATATATATATGTACATGAGCAAGTAACCTGCCAAGATATGGCGGGAAATAATCATGGTGCGCTCTTTCCCTTACGTGTCCCGAAAGTGGCACTACTTCGTCTGTGGTCGTTTCATTTATTTCCATTTCCTTCAGAACTAAATCAACGAGCCGCAAAGAGCGTCACGAAACCATAGAAGCTTCATATACTCGTATAATGAACAGTGATCTTTCTTATGGCTAAATAATATAAATATGCGATGGAGATACCTATTCATTCTTACCAGAAATGCTAAATATACTTACCCACTTAATCATCCCTCTTCTACCGTGAAGTGTAGAAGTTTGGAGCAGGGAGCGCCATACTATCCTGTGGGCTGTCTTCCTTCTGGCCTGATTCCAATCTAGTACTTAATCCTTCATGGATTTTTTTGTTTCTGTCAGAGCCAGGATTTCCAACCAATTTTGTATTCCTCATCTCCTCCATCAGCCCCTCCTGTTTCCCGTTAAAGTTTCTACAATTCCATTGTTCATAAACCGTCGTCTATAACTCGTGTCAGCTCGTCGTTTTAAAGATCAGTCTGGTTCTCTCTCCTTTTGTTCCGACTCTCCCTGGCAAACCTCTACACTCCAGCGTGGAAAAGGAACGGCTAAGTAAGTAAGTAAGTAAGAAAGTAAGTATGAATAGGAACAATTCCAGAAATGTCGTCAAAAAGTAATAAGAATAACAATAGCAACAACACAGGCGTGATCATTCACAAAAAAGTCCTCACAACAAAGAGATGGGAAGATACGCATGTTATTTCAAGAGGAGTGCAATATAATGTTCATGCTGTAATGCGCGGCATATCCGAAATTTTCAAAAAATACGTCGGCACGAAATGGTAGCAAGTTGGTGTGAATTTTTTATGAACGAACGCAACACTTCAGAAAATTGGGAGATGTACATGTAATTTGTCGCAGAAGTCAATCTAAGTTAGACCATGACTCGTTCCAAATAAAATTATGCGAGTGCTTTATAACGCTAGACAAACTCAAGTGTTTGCCTGGGGTGTATTCTGACATAAACAGGCAACGGGGATCGTCTGGCCCCTAATTCGAAAGCAACATAATGACAGGCAGTGCCGTTTATAAATGAGGGAATTAGCACATATATGACGCGAATATTGATTTAAGTACATAGCAACAGTCATATTACATTTTATGGATACAACAAAAATTGCAAAGTTTGCATTTTTTCTACCTGTTTTTTCATTTCGTTTCTTTCTAAGCCTGCCTGAAAAAGTATCAAAGGTCTTAGAAATTCGTCTTCTGGTATAAAAAATTTGTATTTAGAGCTGGAATAGCTGAAAGTGAGTATGTTGAAACCACTACTGTCTGTAACAGCTTGTTGTCTCGAATTGTTAACAGTAAGAATACATTATTCTAGCAGTTAGTGAGTCTCTATTCATATCAATCTAAATGGTTAGTTCTAATACGGTATCTCGATTGCAATGTAGACAAGACGTGTTTTCAAAGTGTTAGTGTTTTTTTCCCTTTGGCTGCTTTTAAGTGTGGTTTATTAATCATTCGTTCATATAGATAGATATATAGATATATATATATATATAGATAGATAGATAGATAGATAGATAGATAGATAGATAGATAGATAGATAGATAGATAGATAGATAGATAGATAGATAGATAGATAGATAGATAGATAGATAGATAGATAGATAGATAGATAGATAGATAGATAGATAGATAGATAGATAGATAGATAGATAGATAGACAGACCTACAATTGGTAGATTTCTCACTCTTTTCAGCAAGAGTATTTTAATTACAATTTGTTGCTCAGCCAATATGTTGGTCAGCAATTGCGATCAAAAACTGGTTTTTGATATTCTGTTTTGGCCGATTTTCCAATGTCGCACAACTGGGTTAACAAAAATGGGCTTCCTCCATTGGACACTTTAAAAATAAAATCCTGATCTACAATTAAACAGTAAAACATTTCTTACATTACATGATATCTACACGTTTTGCTTCCACCTGTTTTCCACCTTTTCTTGCTTATTAGTTTTGTTAATGCAGAACCTTTGTACTTGATATCTGTCTCACTCATAATTTAGCCACGCCTATTTTTTTCTTTTCTCTATTGTCTTAACAGGCACTAGGAATGTTTAAAATCAGACCGTTTCTCATGTAGAGAGAGGGGACGGGTCGTATATTTGTAGAATCAAGAGCGATAATTGAAAAGTTGTACCTTTTGATAGATGCACGTAGAAAGAGAAAAGGGGGAGATAAGCTAATGAAAAAAATCAAGGTCGATAAGTTAAGACGTAATTTCGGTAAACATTGGTCAAGGGGAGATAATCAATCTCAGTTACAACCCCCCCCCCCCCCACATCCGTTCGTTCGTGAAGGTAAATTAAGCTACGACACGACGAGATCAAAGAGACGATTGGACCGTGGGACCACGTCTACGGGTGGCTTACGTGACAAAATAGACTTTGATTCAAAATCTAACCGCAGAAATTCCCAAAGGTGTTATGTCTCACACTGGTCAGCGACTTGTTGTCTACTTAATATACATATTACAGCTTTCAAACTTAGATTATTCAGTACCCACAGAAGTTTTGGAACATCTAGCTGCGATTTCTAGATCCACTATATCATTGGAATTACTTAGTTTCTCGTTGGAATTGTTTTAATTTCTGTGCTGCGGTAAATATTATACTAAGATTTTTCTGTATTGACTGATTTAATTTTTAAAGTCCGTCATTTATATTTCACTAGGATTTACAGTGTGCTAAGAGACTCGCGAATTAAAATAATTTATAGCTAAATTGTTCCGGCTGTAGCGTTGATTAATTAATTGCTAGTAACCAGTAAGGGATATTAGGTCAACTAGTAAATGCACTATTCACTAAGAGTACTCACGAAATAAATATTTATTTCTAATTCATTTTGATTAATTTTGTAAATGACTAGCGCTTAATTCACGGGGTTTTTTTTAACGATAAGATAAGCTATACACGTGTAGTTCTATTCAAAGTTAAATAACCGAGTGGATAATAACTTATAATTCTGCGCGGGTTAATTTTAGGATAGAATAGTGGTGTGGTAGTTATTGTGATTATATGGTTGTTTTTTTCTTCCTATATTCAGTACGGGTCACAAACCCAAAATCTACCAGCGGCCTTAATCTGTGAAAAAGTCCAATCTGAGAATAACGGATCTAAGTCCTACAGTACAAAAAGAACATTCTTTTTTTTTATAACTATCAGGTCTTCAAGGTGGACCGGTCTGGCCTCATGTTTACACCCAGAAAGAGACAGAGTTCCAACCCAAAGAATATTAAGAATAAATTGTAACTGGGCCTAGAGCTATCCAGATTTGTTTTTCCCAATTTTTGTATACATTCAGCCCGTTGTGGCGAAATAATCAAACATTGACATTTTCCGACTATCGACCATTTGTGGTGTGACGAGGATTCTTGATCCTGAGAGATTTTAATACCTGACATTTCTTTCTTGTATTAATTTATCAGCTACTGACACTGTGACCATTAAATCTCTTAAGTATCCTTCCCAAGCCCCAATGAAAACATTTACTGTTATCTACAAAAATTTGAGAAAATGGCAAATCTGTACGGTTTAGAAAGGTCGCGTTGGTGTTTTAAGCTTTCTCAGGCTTTAAAAGGTTCTGCGTATACGTACGCAAAACTGGGAAGCAACCAACAAGACGATTACGACATGTTGAAAAAGGCTTTACTTGGGCGTTTTGAAATGAACGCTCGCAAATGTTTGCAACTGTTCCGTAACAGCAGAAAGGAGAGCACTGAAACTTTTCAGCAGTTATCTTCCCGTCTGAAGGGATACTTGACAAAGTGCCTGGAGCTTTCACAGCTTGCCTCTACCTATAAAGGACTGGAGGAATTCGTAGTAACTGAACAAATAAAGAACACTTTGTCAAGTGACATCCGTAGATTTCTGGCTGAACATGGAACAGAAAAGCTGGAAGACATTTTGGAAAAGTCTGAGCGATATCACAATGCGCTGGCCGAACTGCCGGCCACAAAACGTAGACCGACAGAAGAGCCTTCTCGGAAGAATAATCTAGAACAGACTTCCCATTCTTCTCACCACCATAACCACAGAGAAACTGTAACCCAGAATTCCCCTCCGGAAAAATCTAAATCCTATAAAAACAAGTACCCCACCAACAACAAACATTCTGATCAACCCAACCGTTCTACATGGCAGCGTGGCCAGAAAGGACAGGGTAACAAAGGGAAAACCCCTGCACACGGGGCATCTGATCAGAGCATGCACACCGGGTCAAACCGCCTCGGATGCTTGCAAACAGCTTCGCAAGGAAGAATTAGTGTCAGTGATTCTCAACCTGAGGGGGAGAGGCCCTCAATGCGAGGTACTATTATTTTGAACGGGACTTCAACATATTGTTTGTTTGATACAGGGTTGTCCTTTGATTGCATTGTCGCAAGACACTTGGTCAAACCCGGTCAAGAAACAGAAGAAACCGTCAAACTATGTGGAGATTTCAAAAGAGATGCACCCATGACGCTTTCCATTGCATTGGTGGAAATACACTCTGATTTCGCCAGAGGTGTGATCAAAGCGGCTATCATGGATGACCCGATCTACCCAGTCATACTTGGCTGTAGATATGTGTTTATTGGCAGACCGAAAGAGCCAATTGTGGCAGCAGTGACCACAAGAGGGTAAACCAAGAAGGAACGGGAGCCTGCGCCAAATTTTTTACCTAAGGAACTTAAAGAGGGGCAACAAAAGGACCCTACCTTGGAGCCCTGCTTTAGGAAACTGCCCATGGCCAAGGACCCCAGACACAACGGGGATATTTTTTCTAAGAATGGCGTACTTTATCGTAAAACGAGCAACCCTGAACAAGGGCATAACCAGCTCCTAGTACCGACACAGTACAGAGATCAAATCCTAGAAATGGGGCACTCTCTTCCCTTTAGCGGACAAATGGGACAAAACGCCACTAATCAGCGAATATCGACTCATTATTGGTGGCCAGGAATGAAGTCTGATATTATCAGGTACGTGAAATACTGCGCCAAGTGCCAGCGTGTGGCACCCAAGCATTGGACACCCCCAGTTCCCATGGGTGAAATGCCAGTAGTGGGGACTCCATTTGAACGGGTTGCTGTCAACATTGTTGGACCCCTAGAAAGGACTAAACGAAGGAACAGGTTAATCCTGACCTTAGTCGACACTTGCACTATGTGGGCCGAAGCTATACCGCTAACATGCACGGATACCAAGCATGTCGCTGAAGCCCTCGTACAAATTTTTACACGGTTGGGATTCCCTCAACACGTTTCGACGGATAATGGATCCCAATCCCGTAGCCTGTTAATGGAAGAGATCTTTAAGATCTTGAGGGCCAAACACATCCACACCAGCCCGTACCATCCGGCCGGAAAGGGGCTAGTTGAACGTTTCAACGGCAGCCTCACCATGATGTTACGTAAACTGGGACAAGAGAAACCTGAAGATTGGGACCTTTTCATTCCTGCAGCCTTATTCGCCTACAGGCAAGTCCCACAGGCCTATACAGGTTTTCCCCCAACTACTCTTTTATTCGGCAGACCTATCAAGGGGCCGCTTGAAGCCTTACTTCAGTCCCTGAGAGACCAGAAGGCTGATGAAACGGTCGTCTCAGCCAGTAAATATGTATCGGAATTAAAGGATAGGTTAAAACTAGGATGGAATCTAACAACACCAACCTTAGGCGAGCACGCGCAAAGCACGCCAAACGATACAATGAAGCAGCGAAAGAGAGAGAACTGCAACCAGGGGAGAAAGTTTTGTTGTTACTGCCAACCGGAAGCAACAAACTACGCATCGGATGGCAAGGGCCGTTTCCCGTCCTTAAAAAGATCTCGAGAACTAACTATCAGATCTCCATTAAAGGAAAGGAGAAAGTATAATATGTAAATCTGTTAAAGAAATACTTGGAAAGACCGGTGCCGTCTACCGAACATCTCCTGGCGGTCGCCATAGCTACCGAAGACGTGGAAGATGACGATAGTTGCATGGAATATCCATTGCAACTAACTGAATCCTTCAAAGATGTAAAATTCTGTGACACTCTCTCTGAACCACAACAGACAGAAACGAGGGCGCTACTGAAACAGTACACTGCAGTGCTAACGGATATATCTGGGCGAACACATCTCGTAGAGTTCGAGATGAAACTTACAAATGTGACACCTGTTCGAACCAGAGTTTACCCTATTCCGTATGCTAAAGCTGATACGCTACGAGAAGAGATAGACAAGCTACGTAAATCAGGAATTATTAGTGAGTCTACATCTTCTTATAGTGCGAGCGTAGTGCTGTTGCAGAAGCCCAATAAGGAAGTTCGGCTGTGCATCGATTACCGTCTACTGAACACAGTAACGGAATTCCAGACGGAACTTCTTCAGAACGCTTCTGAGCTGTTTAGCAAGCTAAGCAAGGCACGGATTTTCTCCAAGATTGACCTGAGTAAACGTTATTATCAAATGCCAGTCAAGGAGGAAACTAAGCCTTTGCTAGCTTTCAGCATCAGTGAAGGACACTATACGTTCAACGTGATGCCATTTGGTTTACATAATGCACCAGGAGTGTTCACAAGGACGATGAAAAAGCTTTTAGAACCATTGCACAGTCCACATATACACAACTTTATGGACGAAATACTAGTTGCAACGGACACATACAAAGAACACATTGCTACGGTTGCTTTGCTCCTCAGGAGACTACAGGAAACGTGTCTCACAGCTAGACCTAACAAATGTCTAATCGGCTTCGAAAAGTTCGACTTCCTGGGGCATACCATTACTCACGGTTCCATGTGGCCAGTTGCTAAGAACGTAGAGAAGATACGTGCAGCAGAAAGGCCAAGAAAGAAGAGAGAAACAAGGTCGTTCCTATCACTATGTGCTTATTACCAGAAATTCATTTAAAACTTCAATGGTTTGACGGCACCCCTTACTGACCTTACAAAGAAGGGGCGACCTGAGAGAATTATCTGGGATTCCAAGTGCGAAGACGCTTACGTCACGCTCAAGAAACAGCTGTCTGAATATCCAATTTTACGACTACCTGATATTACCAAACCCTTCGTATTGAGAGTCGACGCATCGGGTCAAGGCATCGGGTAAACTCTGCTTCAAGCAGGCGACGATGATCCGAACCAGCTATTCCCAGTGGCATAAGGCAGTCATAAATTGAATAAAGCGTAACGGAACTATTCCACAGTGGAAAGAGAATGTCTGGCACTGGTTCGTGGTATAAGGAGACACCGTGAATACCTGTACGGAGTATCATTCACGGTGCAGACAGATCATGCTCCACTGGCGTTTCTTGGGGCAAACAAGGAATTCAATGCGAAGATAATGCGCTGGGCATTGTTGCTAAGCGTATATTCCTTTAAAGTAGAATACATTCCAGGGAAAGAGAACGTTGGAGCAGAATTCATGAGTAGCAATTGGACAACGAAGGAGGAGGAAAATGAGATTGAAGAAAACAGTCACCCGGAAGCTACGGATACAGGTACTCTATTTCAATAAATTAGACATGAAAATGGTTTCATATCTGCAATCGGACACGTACTGTGACAGAAGTATGTAAATACATTACATAATATATACACGTTTTGCTTCCACCTGTTTTCCACATTTTTTTTGCTTATTAGTTTTGTTAATGCAGAACCTTTGTACTTGATATCTGTCTCACTCATAATTTAGCCACGCCTATTTTTTTCTTTTCTCTATTGTCTTAACAGGCACTAGGAATACTTAAAATCAGACCGTTTCACATGCAGAGAGAGGGGACGGGTCGTATATTTGTAGAATCAAGAACGATAATTCAAAAGTTGTACCTTTTGATAGATGCAAGTAGAAAGAGAAAAGGGGGAGATAAGCTAATGAAGAAAATCAAGGTCGATAAGTTAAGACGTACTTTCGGTAGACATTGGTCAAGTGGAGATAATCAATCTCAGTTCCCCCCCCCCCCCCCACATCCGTTCGTTCGTGAAGGTAAATTAAGCTACGGAACGACGAGATCAAAGAGACGATTTGCCCGTGGGACCACGTCTACGTGCGGCTTACGTGACAAAATAGACTTTGATTCAAAATCTAACCGCAGAAATTCCAAAGGAGTTATGTCTCACACTGGTCAGCGACTTTTTGTCTATTTAATATGTATATTCCAGCTTTCAAACTTAGATTATTCAGTACCCAAAGAAGTTTTGGAACATCTAGCTGCGATTTCTAGATCCACTATATCATTGGAATTACTTAGTTTTTCGTTGGAGTTGGTTTAATTTCTGTGCTGTGGTAAATATTATACTAATATTTTTCTGTGTTGAGTGAATTAATTTTTTAAGTCCGTCATTTATATTTCACTAGGATTTACAGTGTGTCAAGTGACTAGCGGATTAAAATAATTTATAGCTAAATTGTTCCGGCTGTAGAGTTGATTAATTAGTTGCTAGTAACCAGTAAGGGATACTTGGTCAACTTGTAAATGCACTATTCACTATGAGTACTGACGAAATAAATATTTATTTCTAATTCATTTTGATTAATTTTGTAAATGACTAGCGCTTAATTCACTGGGTTTTTTAACGATAAGATAAGCTATACACGTATAGTTTTATTCAAAGTTAAGTAACCGAGTGGATAATAACTTATAATTCTGCGTGGGTTAATTTTAGGATAGAATATTGGTGTTGTAGTTATTGTGATTATATGGTTGTTTTTTTTTCTTCCTATATTCAGTACGGGTCACAAACCAAAAATCTACCAGCGGCCTTAATCTGTGAAAAAGTCTAATCTGAGAATAAAGGATCTAAGTCCTACAGTACAAAAAGAACATTCTTTTTTTTTAAAAATATCGGGTCTTAAAGGTGGACCGGTCTGGCCTCATGTTTACACCCAGAAAGAGACAGAGTACCAGCCCAAAGAATATTAAGAATAAATTGTAACTGGCCTAGAGCTATCCAGATTTCTTTCTCCCAATTTTTGTATACATTCAGCCCGTTGTGGCGAAATAATCAAACATTGACATTTTCCGACTATCGACCATTTGTGGTGTGACGAGGATTCTTGATCCTGAGAGATTTTAATACCTGACATTTCCTTCTTGTATCAAATTTATCAGCTACTGACACTGTGACCATTAAATCTCTTACGTAATCTCCTACCTGGACTCATTGATGTGTCATAAACAGAATCCTAGTAACAGTAACGAAGCAAGCGTTTCCCAATAAGAGAATTAATCAGTCTTGGAAAAACTGGGGCTGGTTTTGCCAAATAACCCAACCTTGGATTTGTGGATGTATCATGGAGATATGTTCCAGATGTGGTGAAAGCACTTATTTGGTAAATGAGAATGAAATGTGATCACATGTTTGTCAGAGCGAGAGAAAGAAGGAATGAATAATTCTTAAATTTGTATAACTAATATACTTATTTTGTTGTGCCTTTCTTATGTTTTGCTAATACTGTTCATTTCAGAATAGATTAACTGAGAAACTCTGTTCTTTACAGCATAGGCAAATTCTAGACCATAACGCAAATCCTTTTGACCTTTTTTGGGGGGCTGTGGGGGGGGGGGGGGGGGGGTAAGAACGTCTTCTAACGGGGTTTTGTCTCAATAGAGGGAGGGGGGATTACACTTATGGGTCTATTCCTTATTAATTTTGTAACCTATGATTTTTATGTTTTGATATTTTGATAAATGTTGTGAAGTTCTTTATGATAAATAAAATTAACATAAAAAATTTTTAACCGTGTCGGTCAGCTTGTCCCAATATCCCTACTCTATTTAATATAGTTTTCACGTTTGTGCGTCTAATTGTCGTCACTTATCTGTGTGTGTGGGTGTATGTGAGTGGTTGATATATATATTAATATATCTAGAAAGTAGACTGTCTGATCAACAAATTTCTGTTGTAGAGATAGGCTGGACTAGAGTATCTTCTCAAATCCAGGGACAGACTCTACCTTTCACCATTTCACTCGTGAAATCTATTTTCTGTACCTTTTCTCTCACTGAGTTATCACCTGTTCCAGTTCTATTCAGACGGGACCAAAATCGATCATAAATACCTATCAAAAATCTACGACAAGCTGACACATACTCTTAGTCTTCTAGCGCTAGCATATTGCGACCAAATAATCTCAGTAGTTGCGTATTCCTGTGCCATCCTGTAATTCATTCAGTGCTCTTCCCTTTCTTTTTCCTACCTCTTACAGTATTGGTTATTTTCAATTCAAAGTTTACACTCTCTTCCTTCAACTCAAGATGTCTTTCATGTCTGGTCTTGATCGACCATCTTTACTGATTATTGTAATCATTGACTTTTTTTTGAACCGATATTGACTGCTGGATCTGTAGAGTGAAATGTTGTTTAAGAGTGTGTAACACATTTCCGACCAGACAATAAAGGCTTCCAGATTAATACGTAAAAGCGGAGGTGCCACATGAGTTTGTCTTATTTCTGGTACAGCTATTGTTACCTCCGATTGTCTGTCTGGGATGGTACAAGAAACCCAGGTTGTTGCCTGATAAGTTGTTGAAGGCTGCATACGCTGTGATCAAAAACACACGGTAAATATTAATCTGGTGACAGATTAAAGACACACACTTAAAATGACGAATGGGATTTTGGAGCACAAATGTGATGTAATCATTTCTGGGCAGATTTGTTCTAGGCAATAGTTACCATAAGTTGTCAATCTTGGTAGATATTATCAGTGTTAAATTTATGAAGTGTTGAGTTTTAAACATGATCAATATTAACGGAAGAGGCAATCCCGATTATGGAAATGACTTTTGAAAATTCACATCTTGTATGTCACGCAGAAATTTTCCATGAGAGGGTGGTGGGGATAGCCCCTACCAAAATACGCAAGTTGATTGCTATTGGTTTAGTATTTGAGATGTCAAAATACAACATCTCTGATTGGACTTCACCTCCACGAAGCAATGCAGATTCGTGGAGTGACTGCTGCTTAATATCAACACCATTTTAAGATTACGGCACTGATAATTCAACTCGTCAAGAAGACAGTCTGACAAGCCAGGATCAGGAATGGAATCAGAATTCTAATTTAAAGGACTGGACAACATATTTGAGCATCTTCTGACCTTAGACATTTCGAAAATTATACCTTTACTAATATGGAAAGTTTGGAATCCTAGGAACCTGTGTACGAAATCATAGTGGGATTCTATTGTAAAGTAATACCCCAGACCACATGTAAGAGGCATCTTAACCAAGTTGCCGAAACTATTCTCTTGAGTCAGATGTTCGTATCTTCGAATTAGGGGTGAGTTGTACATTATATAATGCAACATTTTGCATGCAATATTAACATGAGAAAAATGCTAGTAGATGTCCATGTTCATACGAGGCTGGATACCTCAGCATGTAGAATGATGGTTTCATGAACCACCACTGCAAGAACTTGTGACTGCATCATGCAGATTTCTCATACAGAACCAAACGCAGAGATAGTTCAATGTTCCATTTGGAGCAGGGAGTGGATGATGACAGAAATAATGTACACAATAATTATATTTACTTTTTCAACTAGTGCATGTGTATATGTAAACTGAGATACATGGCCAAATTGATTTTTATTCTTGTATCCAAAAGATTCAAGTCCAGTATTAATAAAGCCAGGACTAGGACTTTTCTGGCGCCGACATTGGTAGTGATCACGACATGGTATTGATGACGATCTAGTTTAAACTCAGAAAGAATTATAATCAAAACAGATGTTCTCAGTTAAGATTCAATTTAGACAAACTGAAAGATCCAGAAATCGCGGGAATCTTTGAGGCAACTGTTGGAGGAAAATTTGCAGCTCTCAACTTTTAGGAGAATGATATCATCTCAATCACAGAGAACATGAAAGACGTGCTCATTTAATCAGCAACAGAAATACTTGGTAAAAGAAAGAAAATAAATAAACCATGGGTTACAGATGACATTCTGAAGTTATGTGATACACGGCGGAAAATGAAAAAGGTTAAGAAAGAGGTTCCTGAAGCAGCATGGCAATACAGTATGGTGAATAAAAATATTAGAAAGAAAATGAAACAGGCCAAAGAAAAATGGGTAGCTGATCAATGTGAGTCCATTAATACGCGGCTAATAAAAGGTAGCAGCAAGGCAGCTTTTGACACATTAAGAAGACTATCAAAACCCCAACAGCAAAGCGTAACTGTCATAGAAGATAGCAATGGGGCTCTGCTCAATGAAAAAACAGCTGTAATGAGAAGGTGGACAGAATATTGTAAAGAATTATATAACTGTAAACTCGAAACTGACTATAGCATATTAAACAACATTAAGTGTGAAAACAGGGAACTCGGAAATGCAGCAATAGTACGGGAATAAGTGGAAGAGGCTATATGTTCGATGAAAGGAGGGAAGTCACCGGGTGTGGATAATATCCAAGCAGAGCTCTTGAAATATGGAGGACCAGATATAGTAACAATCATGACAACAATTTGCCAGAAGATATGGAGTACAAAAAAATGGCCAAAAGAGTGGGCGCAGTCATTAGTAATACCACTTCCAAAGAAAGGAAATCTAAAAATGTGCAAGAACTACAGAACCATTAGCCTTATTAGTCATCCAAGTAAAGTGATGTTAATGATACTTTTGAACAGAATAAAACAGAAATCAGAAGAAATCTTGGCCGAGGAACAGGCTGGATTTAGACCAAAAAAAGAAGTACCTCAGAACAAATCTTCAATATTAGATTACTGATTGAAAAACATCTCCAGCATTAACGCGATTTATACCATAACTTCATCAATTTCACAAAAGCTTTCGATCGAGTCTGGCATGAAGGCTTGTGCCAAATAATGAGAAAATTCAATTTTGATACCAGCATCATAGATATCATTGAAGCACTATACAAGGACGCAAGCAGTGCTGCTTTTGTAAGCAATGACATAGGAGAACGCGTTTTGCTGATGATATCGATCTTATAGCTGGAACAGAATCAGAACTTCAAGACCTTACCTCTAGACTGGAGAAAGTAACAAGAACGTATGGGATGGAAATTAATATAGAAAAAAGCAAGATATTGGTGAATAGCCATAAGAAACATGTTCCGACAATAAATACGTTAAATGGGCAAACGTTAGAAGAAGTTAACACCTTTAAATATCTGGGGTCCACTATATGTAGTGATGGAAGATCAAGTAAAGAAATCAAGACAAGACTTGAGATGGCATTAGCTGCCATGACAAGGCTGAATGTGATCTGGAAAAGTAACATCAGTTTTCCTGTGAAGATCAAATTATACAAATCACTTGTATTATCTATTCTCTTGTATGGGTGTGAGGGCTGGACACTCACTGCAGATACGGAGCGAAGGATTCAGGCTTTCGAGTATAAATGTTATAGAAGAATTTTGCGCATTTGCTATAAAGAGTACAAAACAAATGTCTATGTTAGAGAGAAAATAAACACCTATGCAGGCCACTAAGAACTAATTTTTTCAGTAGTGAAACGTCGAAAGCTCGCCTGGTTTGGGCATGTAACTCGTCATGACTCCCTTTCGGAAACGATCCTCCAGGCAACAGTCGAAGGTAAACGGAGAAGAGGAAGGCAAAGAAAAAAGAAAATCCTGGGCTGATAACATCAAAGAATGGGCAGGGCACGGTTTTTCCACACTTGTACGCATTGCTGAGGATAGAGAGCAGTGGAGGACCCTGTCTGCTGATGCTTCCACCATGGCACCCCTACGACCCATGACGGGTTACGGGTTGAGATAATGATATGTAAACATGTTGTATATAAATGCAATGGGTCTTTTCTGATCACTGGGATTAACATTAATGCTCAGAGAGGGAAAAGCTCTGAGACAAATGGGATGGTGGAAAGAAAGGGTGGGACACCTGATTTTCGTGTCAGGAGACCCAATACTAAGGGGGGATATTTGTTTTTCTCTCATTTCATGATACTGTAGTACCAATTGGTGGTACTAATCTGTGGAACAAGTGTGTGGTATAATTGGCCTTTAGTCAAAGCTAGACACCAACATCAGACGGGTCTAGCAGACGCTGGACCATCTTCGTAATTACCCGACGTTACTACAAGGGACGTGTTACAACCACCAGACTTGACCAGTGACGAGAGAGAACAAGTCTACAAAGAACCAATATCGGCTGGAAGAGAAAAATAACGACACCTTACTGGCAGTTAAGTACCAACTTGAAGCTGACAAGTAAACTCTTTAAGCAAATTCCCTAAACTAAACAGATCATGACCTGTGATGAACCCTTAATGCTAAATTGTTTCTATGTCTGTACCCTTATTTACTTTACACTGTAAATTATAATTGATTAATAAATTTGTGATCTGTAAATATACAAATTTATAGTTTATTTAATCTTTTTTTGAGTGAACTGGACCCGTTTATCTCGGTCCTTTTGAATACACATAAACAGAGCTATTGAAGTAATATTTTACTGATTTAAATCAGTTGGGGGCTCATCAAACGAGCGAATTCTTTCTCCTCATAGAAGGTCTGGGAAGATAACAAGTTTATTACTTGATAGTATTAGCTGTGGTACTTGATTTCTAAAATTTGTATGAGGCTCCTGTCACGGATTGCCTCCTCTGCTTTGCAGTAGTTGTCCAACAATGGCCAAAACTCAAGAGTATCTAAATTGGGTCGTCAAATGTGTTTACCTTCGCACAAGATTACTCTTGGCATAGATGTAGATAGAAATGTAGTGGCGCTTCTACCTTGAGGGAGGATCCACAAGGTAATTCAGAAGTCAAGAACAATGCTGCTTAGCGCTGAAAATGTGTTAACTTTTATCTGTCCGTCGCCTTTTGTGAAGGACTTAGGCAGTGGTTTTTAGCCCCTTCAAACTCCCAGCGGAGTTAATTCAGCGAATTCCTCTTATAATGATATAGCTCTGTTTAGAGGTAAATATATGTCTATATATATATATATATATATATATATATATATATATATATATATATATATACATATATATATATATATATATATATAGATATATATATATATATATATATATATATACATATATATAATATTCTGGCTCATACGTTTGCTTTCATACATATACTCGTAAAAAAACTGAAGCGACTATGATTGTTTAGTTTTAAAACAATATGTAACAACTTTAATAATGGCTTTCTAGCTCAGTGGTCTATGGTTCGATCCCCAGATGAGGTGGGATTTTTTCAGGCCGCAAACAGCTCCTGTGTTGACCCAGCCCCAACTGGGTACTAGAGCAACTCTGGGAAGATTAAGGCGGCCGGCGTGATGTTGATCACGTCACCCCTAGTGTGCTATGGTCAAGAAAATATGGGCCTAACACCAAATTCCTAATATGCCTCAATGGGCGTGTAACGGGATCCTTCCTTTTAATAATGAATTAGTCTTTAACAGTTAAAATAAATATGGAAAGATAAGGTGAAATGTTGCTGTAAATACAAGTTTTTGTCACTGAGACGTAGGTGAGGATTTATCAAAAAGTCCGTTTTGCTGGTGCCTGTGGTGGATTTGATGTTATGAATTGTTGTAGGTATTATTATATTTATATTAATTGAGATTAACTATGAAGGTCCCTGAATTTACCACCTTGTTTTATCTCATTTAAAATGTATTTATTATTATAGTAAATGACTTCGTGTAGTGTCTAGGGTTATGAATGTAGAGTGTAATGTACAAATCAACAAACATACAAACAAATAGTTTATTATTCACAACAGCACACAGTACTACCACAATAACATACAAACGACACTTTAAAAGGCTATCTTATTTAATTATCCTGATTCAAATTTATTTGTAATCAGGACTGACAATTTAAAAGTGAAATCAAAATAATCATTTACATCAGTCAAATAGCACAACAGATCCTTTGTCCATATATAAAATACTTTTTTAATATACGTCTGTAGTGTTCTCCTACTTTAAGGTAATACTGGTGGTACCACTAGGTTGTTGTTTTAAATCATATCCTCTTCGAAATGTTTGTTTCTATTTTGTCACTTGTGGAACTATTAAATATTTGTCCCAGTTGTATTCACTGTCATTACATAGTTCTTTTAAAGTTCTGTAGTTGAGCTCTCAGGTGCCGAACGAGAACTTAACTTGGCCGTAGAATATAGGTTGAACCTTTCCTCTGCTCGCTTGACAATCTGTTCCCTGTTTGATAGGCAATGGCCACTAGCATGGGCTCGCAGTAAACAGACAGAGTCCTGAATCAATCAATTTTCAAGCGTTTGGTACCACATTAACGTCAGTACCCAGGACCTCTGAAATGTGAAGGTATGCATCCTTCGTAATATCTAGCATACACTAATAGTCCACAGTTAAGGACATGTACATTACAAACAAACAAAAGGATCATATCCTTATACAAACCTATACCACCATTTTCTTTTGATGTGACAATGTACACCAGTATTCCTTTCCCTAATAGTTACAACGCCACTGCAATTCCAGCTGTAATCTCTTCCATATAATAGGATAGGTGTTATGCTCCTTTATGACAATCATACATATTCTTGTATTTTACACCTCTCTGACAGTCTATCACATGGTGGATCAATCTTTAGGCTTTGCCTCATGGTCGCTTTAGACCCACTCATGCCCAGAAATATATTATTATTTCACATTCAATTTTTACAGAAAATAAAGGTTAATAAATGTCAATCTTACCACAATTTTCAATGAAATATACACAGAGACGATGACTGACACAGTTTCGATCTGTTTTATTGCCCAGGCTGCTTAGAACTTGTATTTTAAAGCACAGCCTGCTCTCATCTATAACTGTTGAAAATTTTCTTAGAAATGGCGTCCTCCCCAACGCTTATTCTGACAATATCGATTCAGTTAGCCAATCGCTATTAATATCACAAGGGTAAACAGTCATTTTTCAAAAAATATCATTCAAACTTTTCCTACGTTACTAGGTTATTTATGTTTATTCAAAGATCAGCCAATAATATTTAGTCTCACTTCAAATGCCACCCAATCAGATTCACTGTACTATCCTAGCCTATCTGTCACCTACTTTTTTCCCAAAAAATATGCGATCCAATCTAAGCAGATATGACTTGACCTGACAGTATCTCTGATCTCTATGTATTGTTTTATCAATATTTAATTAGTTAAGGGACTATTTATATAACTAATAACATATTCTTGGTCAGCAAGTCTTCAGGTACACGAATCTCCGATTTTTAAGGGGTTATGTGGTTTGGTTCAAAATTCTATCTTTTTTTTCTATGTTGGTTGTTTATTTTTAAGCTACCTCCTGTTCACTTCTTTTCTCGTGTACTTACGAGATAATTACGAGAGCTTAGGTCACTCATAATAAGAGCTTAACATGTTTACATGAACGTAGTGTCCACAATTCTAACTTTTTCATTGTATTTGGGGAAACCCCTAAGGCAAGGCGTGCCCCTGTGCTATGGTTGCTTTTAGTTTAAAATCAATGCGAAACGAATTAGCATTTCATCTATCCTTGCCCCTCCTCGTTCCGCAATGCATTTTAGGCAAATATTTTCTTAGAACTAGGAAAAGTGGGTGTTTATGTCAAGGACGAATTTGAAAAATTGGGGTACCGTTTTGTTCGGCTATTCGTTAGCAAATAATAATCTGAAGGCGTAGGCGATACCAACCGTTCTAGCAGAAAATTCTTTTGTACTTTCTTATCTTTGCTTTTATGCCCTATACTGTTATATACTAATTTAGATATTGCATTTAGAAGTCACTACACATCTCCCTGCTTTAGAACAGACGATCATATGTCAGTTCGTACTTCTAAATACACATAGATAAATTTACTATCTATGCCTGGGGACTACTCTGATGTTCGTCGTACGAATGTCTGCTTAAAAAATCAGCTCCCACATTAGTTTTTCCGGGAATGTACTCTATGGTAAACTGGAATGGCTGTAGGAGCAAAGACCATCGTAATAATCTAGCATTTTCATGCCTTGCTTGTGACAGACACACGAGTGGTTTATGATCTGTCTGGATCTTAAATGATTTTCCATAAAGATAAATCTGGAACTTTTTTATAGCCCATATGACTGCCAGACATTCTTTTTCACTTGTTGAATATTTTTGTTCTGCTGTGTTCAACTTACGGCTAGCATAATCTACTGGGGTTAATTCCCCATCAAGTGAATTTGACCGTTGTAATAGAGCTGCACCCAAACCGACATTACTAGCATCCGTTCTCAGAATGAGTTCTTGACTCAAGTCAGGTAATTTCAAAATAGGCCTGCTTGTGAGCTTTTCTTTCAATTCTTGGTATGCTAATTCACATTGCGCTGTCCAAATAATTCTATCAGGATTTCCTTTGCGCGTTAAATCAGTCAATGGAGCACATATGGAGTTAAAGTTTTTAATATATTTTTGATAGAAACCACATAATGAGACAAAAGATCGCACATCTTTTTTTGTTTTGTGGTCTTGGTGCTTTTTTTAACTTCTCCAGGTTCTTTGGGTGGGCCAAGGAATTCTAGCTCTTTCATCACACAGCATTTCAGTCAGGGGTCATGTTTCCCTGATGTACTGTGTGGGTCAAGAATTCCAGCTCTTTACATCCAACACAGCATTTCGTCGGTCTAGCTGTCAAATTGGTCTCTCTCAGTCGATCAAACAACATATTCAGAGAGTTAATGTGTTCCTCAAATGTTTCTGTTGCTATGAGAATATCGTCCATGAAGTTGGTGATGCATGGATTCTTCAGGGGATCCAGTAACTTTCTCATCATCCTCGAAAACACACTCAGTGCATTTTTCAGCCCGAATGGCAACATATTAAATTCATAATGTCCTTCCGAGGTGCTAAAGGCTAAATACGGTTTGACTTCCGGTTTTACTGGAATCTGATAGTAGCCTTTGCTCAGATCCACTTTGAAGAAATATTTAGCTTTATTCAGCCTGGCAAACAGCTGATTTGTATCAGGTAATGGATCCACCTGACCTACTGTGACAGCATTCAGCTTCCTGTAATCTATACACAGCCTGTGTTCTCCAGAGGGTTTTCTTAACAGAACCACACTGGAACTGTAGGGAGATTCACTGTGCGAGATAATCTCTTCTCTCAACAGATAATCTATCTCCTCCCTTAAAGCTTTTTCCTTAGCGAACGGAATCGAATAGGCTCTCATACAGATTGGTGTTGGGTCTATGAGTTTCATATCATACTCCAATAAATTTGTATGCCCCGGACGGTCCGTTAACACATCTGTATGATTATTCAGAACCTGTTGAACCCTCTCCCTCTGAATTTCCGTTAAGTGTGTGCTGATTTTTACCTGTGCAGCGGTTTCACAGTGATGTAAAGGATATTCATGAGAAGTGAGTGGTTCCTTTTTCATCTTCATTGCAACAGACAAGGTCAGTAGGTGTGTCTCTTCCTGGTTTTCTCTGTCCAGATATTTCTTCAGGAGATTCACATGATAGATTTTCTCTTTCCCTTTCTTATCTATCTTATAATTTGTTCTAGACACCTTCTCTAGAACTGTATATGGACCTTGCCATCCAATTTGCAATTAATTCTGGCTGCCGGGCAGTAGAAGGAGCACCTTCTCTCCCACAGCTAATTCTCGATCCTTCGCTTTCTTATTGTAATAGGCAGCATGCTTTTTCCTGGCTTGCCTCAAATTTTCGTTGGCAAGTTTCCAGCCAGTTTTAAGACGAGTGGTCAGCTCGTTCACATATTGATATGATGAGGTAATATTTTCTTCTGCCTTTTCATCGGTCTAGGTCCTTAACAATGCTACATATTGACCTTTAAATTTGTTGACCTGTTTTTCCAGGCACCGGTATGGTCTCTTCCCTTGGAAGCATTATAGTGAGGACTTTTCTTCCTAGAATCATCATTCACAAATCGACCGCTACCAATTTTTTTCTTGGGGTTTTCGCCCCACTTTAAATTCCTTGTGAGAGGTCTTCTCTCTCTTTTATCTTCCTCCAGTTCACATAAGTCCGACTGAGGGATTTTCGGCTTATTCTGGGGTAAGACATCTCTTTGTACTTGCTGCACAGTGGCCATAGTAAAACACTCGAGCGAAGACTGTCTGTGAAACGGGGGTTCCCATCCCCTCTGTCCACTTTATTATAATCATTTTTCTTTCCAGGCCTAATTTTGCCCCGTGGCGTGTCTAGATCCTGATTCATTTTCCCACGTGTCGGTGTTCCCTCTTTATTTTCTGGCCCAGGTTTTCCATAATGCTTCTCTCGCATTTGGTTATTATTTTTCCACCCTGTGGAATGTTTCTTATTGCACTGGTCGCAGGCCTCGACAAATTTTCTTATGTCTTCAACCACTCCTGGCCAGTAATAAGACATAGATGTCCTTGAACAGGTGCGACCCATCCTCAGGTGTCCACCGTCTTGAACATGTGTTTATCTCATAACTCGTTCCCTATATTTCAAGTTCACTACCAACTGTGCACACTCGTATGATCCTGCTTTATCCGTCCTGTAAAGCACTCCATCATCCAAATAGAATTCTCCTTTTCTAGGAGGGGTATGGAGGTTTTGGAGTTTGTCAAAACACGGCTTCAGTGATCTATCTTTAACCTGTGCCTTCCTACACTCGTTACGAGACATAATTTTTGGTGGTTCCTCCTCTTGTTTAGGAGTCGACCTGACCTTAAGCGTGGCCATTACTACAGGTCTTCTTCCACAATTTTCAGTGTTATGATTGTCCATCCGACAATTTTTACAATATAATCTACTTTGATGAAAAGGTTTTCTTTCATCATATTTCCTTTCATTGGATTGTGAGGTTTTATGTTCATAGTCATTGCGTGGCCTATCAAAATATCGCTTACCTTTGTTCTGGTCTCTATGGTCAAACTTATTAAAGTTTTGAGGTGCCTTAAAATTGTCCACCTGTTTCTTTTTATTACCAGCTACCTCTGCCTGGGCTGCCTGATACCTTTCAGCGACATTGAGTAACTCACCCAGCCTCTCTGCACCTTGTTCCATGAGAAACTTTCTCAGGTCTGGAGCCATGGACTCTCTTAGCTGCTCAATAAGGATCATCTCCTTAAGATCTTGGGTTTTCCCCAGAGCAGTCCATTTCTCCAAGTAGGTCTCTAACCGTGCAGAGAACTGGTGATAAGTCTCACCCGACAGTAGTTTGGCATTCCTAAATTTTTTTCTATAAAATTCTCCGTTCTTTTCGTATCTTAATAAAAGAGCCTGCTTTAGCATGTCATAATTGTCTTGGTCATCTCTGCTCATCTTGGCAAAAACTTCATAAGCCGTTCCTCTAAGCCCTTGTGATAACTTGAGGCTCCACCTCTCTCTCTCTAATCCATATGTAGTAGCTAAAAGTTCAAATCTACTTAAATACCCTTCGATGTCATCTTCTTTCTCAACAAAATGATCTACATGAAAACCCATAGCTGAGGTTGAGGCTCCCTGACTGGCAGTGGCATCTGAGGTAAAGGGGCTGGCACCATTTTCAGGAGCATGGCCTTGAAATTCTAACTCCCTTAGTCGTAGCTCATGCTCCCTCTGTAATCTTTTCTCCTCCTTTTCTGCTTCCCTTTCAGCAGCCTGTCTCTTTTCCTCTCTTTCAGCAGCCTGTCTCTTTTCCTCTGCTTCCCTTTCAGCAGCCAATCTTTTTTCTTCTCTTTCTGCAGCCAATCTCTTTTCTTCTGCCTCCCTTTCGACAGTGAATCTCTTTTCTTCTGCCTCCAATGCCCTAGCCTCCTTGTCAGCCTCAATCTGCAACCTCTTAATTTCTTTGTCAGCCTCAATTTGTAACCTCTTCTCTTCAGCTATCTTCCTATCCTCCCTTTCAATATACTTGTCGCATTCTGAAGTTACATATTGGATCAAAGCTTGACCCTCCATGTTCATTTCTTTCGCAGTCTGCACAGCAGCAGATCGACACTTTGCCAGATCAGCCATTTGTACTATGCAACATTTAAAATTTCTAACTATACAAATCTCTAATTATGGCTAATAATTTCTAATGATAACCAAGAACAACCACAGGCACTGATAGCTCAACTACTATTCAATTTCTCCAAAAGGAGTGCTTTTAGTTTTATACTATCTGAGATTCCCAATATACTTGATAATATTTTAAGAATTTAAAATACCAGAATCAAACTACCAAATATAGCTGTTGTTATAAGAAATTCAATCCCGAGGAGCGAGACCCCAATATAGGTGATAGGTTAAAATCCCGGACCAGGAGACCCCAATATATGTGGTGGATTTGATGTTATGAATTGTTGTAGGTATTATTATATTTATATTAATTGAGATTAGCTATGAAGGTCCCTGAATTTACCCAATAGTATTGTGAACTTTTCAGGGTACCTTTCCTCTACCACCTTGTTTTATCCCATTTAAAATGTATTTATTATTATAGTAAATGACTTCGTGTAGTGTCTAGGGTTATGAATGTAGAGTGTAATGTACAAATCAACAAACATACAAACAAATAGTTTATTATTCACAACAGCACACAGTACTACCACAATAACATACAAACGACACTTTAAAAGGCTATCTTATTTAAGACCGTGTTTGAAAGTTGTGTAAAGATAATTTTTTACAATTTTATTATCCTGATTCAAATTTATTTGTAATCAGGACTGACAATTTAAAAGTCAAATCAAAATAATCATTTACATCAGTCAAATAGCACAATAGATCCTTTGTCCATACATAAAATATTTTTTCTAATATACATCTGTAGTGTTCTCCTACTTTAAGGTAATACTGGTGGTACCACTAGGTTGTTGTTTTAAATCATATCCTTTTCGAAATGTTTGTTTCTATTTTGTCACTTGTGGAACTATTAAATATTTGTCCCAGTTTTATTCACTGTCATTACATAGTTCTTTTAAAGTTCTGTTGTTGAGCTCTCAGGTGCCGAACGAGAACTTAACTTGGCCGTAAAATATAGGTTGAACCTTTCCTCTGCTCGCTTGACAATCTGTTCCCTGTTTGATAGGCAATGGCCACTAGCATGGGCTCGCAGTAAACAGACAGAGTCCTGAATCAATCAATTTTCAAGCGTTTGGTACCACATTAACGTCAGTACCCAGGACCTCTGAAATGTGAAGGTATGCATCCTTCGTAATATCAAGCATACACTAATAGTCCACAGTTAAGGACATGTACATTACAAACAAACAAAAGGATCATATCCTTATACAAACCTATGCCACCATTTTCTTTTGATGTGACAATGTACATCAGTATTCCTTTCCCTAATAGTTACAACGCCACTGCAATTCCAGCTGTAATCTCTTCCATATAATAGGATAGGTGTTATGCTCCTTTATGACAATCATACATATTCTTGTATTTTACACCTCTCTGACAGTCTATCACATGGTGGATCAATCTTTAGGCTTTGCCTCATTGTCGCTTTAGACCCACTCATGCAAAGACATATATTATTATTTCACATTCAATTTTTACATAAAATAAAGGTTAATAAATGTCAATCTTACCACAATTTTCAATGAAATATACACAGAGACGATGACTGACACAGTTTCGATCTGTTTTATTGCCCAGGCTGCTTAGAACTTGTATTTTAAAGCACAGCCTGCTCTCATCTATCACTGTTGAAAATTTTGTTAGAAATGGCGTCCTCCCCAACGCTTATTCTAACAATATCGATTCAGTTAGCCAATCGCTATTAATATCACAAGGGTAAACAGTCTTTTTTCAAAAAATATCATTCAAACTTTTCCTACGTTACTAGGTTATTTATGTTTATTCAAAGGTCAGCCAATAATATTTAGTCTCACTTCAAATGCCACCCAATCAGATTCACTGTAATATCCTAGCCTATCTGGCACCTACTTTTTTCCCAACAAATATGCGATCCAATCTAAGCAGATATGACTTGACCTGACAGTATCTCTGATCTCTATGTATTGTTTTATCAATATATTATTAGTTAAGGGACTATTTATATAACTAATAACATATTCTTGGTCAGTAAGTCTTCAGGTACACGAATCTCCGATTTTTAAGGGGTTATGTGGTTTGGTTCAAAATTCTATCTTTTTTTTCTATGTTGGTTGTTTATTTTTAAACTACCTCCTGTTCACTTCTTTTCTAATGTACTTACGAGATAATTACGAGAGCTTAGGTCATTCATAATAAGAGCTTAACATGTTTACATGACCGTAGTGTCCACAATTCTAACTTTTTCATTGTATTTGGGGAAACCCCTAAGGCAAGGCTTGCCCCTGTGCAATGGTTGCTTTTAGTTTAAAATCAATGCGAAACGAATTAGCATTTCATCTATCCTTGCCCCTCCTCGTTCCACAATGCATTTTAGGCAAATATTTTCTTAGAACTAGGAAAAGTGGGTGTTTATGTCAAGGACGAATTTGAAAAATTGGTGTACCGTTTTGTTCGGCTATTCGTTAGCAAATATTAATCTGAAGGCGTAGGCGATACCAACCGTTCTAGCAGAAAATTCTTTTGTACTTTCTTATCTTTGCTTTTACGCCTTATACTGTTATATACTAATTTAGATATTGTATTTAGAAGTCACTACAGTGCCTTTTTATAAGGACTTAACTTTTATAAGGGAGTCCTGTCACCGCGTTTTCGTCACTTCTTGGTGATGAGTGTACTTCTTTCACACGAGTGGCGTAGTAACTTTAGTTCTTCGAACCGTCTGATATCTTGTAACCACGTACTTTTAGAAAAAATTGAAAGACAAATGCTTCTGCTAAGTACACTCAGTTGGAAGCTTAACAGGCGCATCCTCTCGTTGTGCACCCACCAATGTTAATCTCTCAGACGAATTAAATTATTGAGTTCACAACGTAGCTCAAGAAAGATGATTAAAATTCACCAGTATTCCTCTGGGTATTAACTGGGGAAATGTGTCTGGACAGAACGAATAATGATTTGTGCCTGAACTAACATTAACAAGCTACATATATCTTACAAAATGATATGCTACACTTGAGGCACATGTGATGTAATCATCACTCACCACTGCTCCAGTCGGATTCTGGGGTCACCTCTGCTGTCGGATGTTCAGCACGACTAGCCAAAAGCAATCACCAGCGCGTGCTGTAATGGTTTATGAATATACTATTTTCGTATGTTGAGGTAGCCAGCCTCATATATAACCACTAAGCAAGTAAAACAAGTCAAATTCAAATTTGTACAAATAAATGTTACACTTAACTCAAAATTGTGGGTTATACACAATCTTCTCGCACAGTTTTCAGATAGACACGAGCAATTTCGGTGCATATGTTCTCGAATCACTTGGTCTGGGAAAGTATAGTAATTCCTTTTTATGACGGGTGTTCTGTGATACACTTGACCTGGGAAACTAGTAATACCTCTTCGACGGGTGTTCTGTGATACTCTTGGTCTGGGAAACTGTAATAATTCCTCTTTGACGGGTGATCCTATTCCTTTAAGTGTCTAGACTCTGTATTTAAAGTCTTGATTCCTTAAGTTTACAGTCTTGTATTTATAAAGGCGGGGTTACTTTTTAAGGTTTTAAGTTTCCCAAATACTTCGATCTGTCACTTATAAATATGGAATTCTAGGTCCGATCCTTCTCTTTCTGGCTTTTTGGGAGCTGCTTGTTTGAAGTTGCGAAGCTGTCTGTTCCGTGTCTCTGAGTTCGCTAGATTTTATTGTCAGTTTCCAGTTCACATCACAGATTGTACTTCCCGACAAACTTGCCAATGAGATTCATTGTATATTCCGGTTCTCACTACAATCCAATCGTAAGCTCTTTTTTGCACTACGTGGGTTGGGGTATTTAAATTCAAAATATTCCCCACGTGTTTAAAATATTAATTTTAATATCCAACGCGTGACCTCTTTATAATAAGACGTAATATTTCCGGTGACATCTTGTGCACTCTCACAAGATACATGTGTGAACATGTTTGCCTGGTGTAATGTCTTCCGCCACGATGTCTACACAGACAGATTATCTGCGCTAATCACACACAGGGATGGCCCGTGAAACTATTATCTCATTATCTCCTATGTGTTCGTTCCTTCTTCAGACAGTTAAACAAAAGGGTCGCCAGTCGCTCAGACAAACAATATGGTTGTCCAACGAGGATCGTCTATTATAAAAGATTGGCTAGGCAACTCAAAGCGACGAACGTATTTCCGCTGACCGGTGACAATGACCGGGTATTGTTACGATAATACCACAGTTCACCTGGCGGAACGTAAATAAGTCTGATAAGCGGTAAAGCAAAAATGTAAGAGATAAAGATAGTCCGAGAGCAGATACTTCCGTAGGGGAGTGGAGGGTTAGAGACTTCACCCTACTAGATTCAGCATAGAGCAAAACAATGAATAAAAGGGCAAACAATTGCCATATAATAAGCGATCGGAGAGAAAAATGAAGAAGAAGAAATGATACTGCCGTAGAGTGAGCCACCAAAAGAACACGCACATACGTTTTGTCACAGCTCCCTAGAATTGAAACATCATTCTTTAATTCATATCTCTGCCAAGAGTAATCTTGAGCGAAAGGTAGATACCTTTGAAGACCTTTAGTAGACATCGTGAATGTTGGCCACTGTTGGACCATCACTGTAGAGCAAGTGCAGAAACCTGTGACACATACAAACACTGAACTGTCGATATGGCTCGTCCACATATGACGTCACTCAGTAAGGGATCATTTTTTGTTGCGAAATGTGACGTTAGGGGGAGGGGGTTTGCAAAAGTGTGACGTCACACAAAGAAATGAGTGATATTTTTTTAACCTAAATACTCAAAGTCTGCTTTTATCGGCAATAGTTAAGAACTACCTCATGGACGAACCATATTATTATTATTATTATAATCTGAAATATCGAATAATTGTTGTAACCAGGGATATGGAGTCGGAGTCTGAAGTCGGCTTCGTAAAGTCTCAGTCGTGGAGTCGGTCTTTTTTGTGGAGTCGGAGTATGTTGTTTTGTGCTGAGTCGGGTAAAAAACGTCGCGACTCCTACGAGACGTAAGACAAAGGAGATCTACGTTTGATCCATGTAAAGTCCGGGGGGGGGGGGGGGGGGGGGGGGGGGGGGGGCGCTTAAAAAAATTCAAAGTAGTTGTTCATTATTAAGTTAGTACATTTTGTCCGATTTTAGAGCAGCAATGAGGCTGGACCAATTAAAAGCGATCCTTTATTTGTCAAGACCAAGTCAATTTAAATAAAAAATTTTCATATTGTAAAACTTTTTGAGTTTTGTATTACTGTATGAATGAATGAATAATTAAAAATATAATGTACGAAAGCCACGTAGTCATTTATTCACACGTATACGATACATATAAGTCCATATAAGCGCCCGATTTATGCCAAATGACTAGTAAATATTAATCGGAGATGTAAGTCGGAGTCGGACTTCTAATACTTCTTTAGTTGGAGTCAGTCGGAAAAATTGTTGGCCAACCGCACAATCTTGGTTATAGCCTTTAATTGTTGTAAACCTTTTTTTTTTAAATTATACTTTTCCTTATTTTTAATATCTGCTTCTTCTTCCTTGTTTGTCCTGAAAGGGACGTTGGTTGCGTTGTGTCCGTTTACAGCGAAGCTGCGATATTTGCGCCTTTCGGCCGACACATCCGACTTCAGCACGGCATTTTTTGGGACCGGGTTTGCCTTCCCTCTTCGATCCCTACATTCTCAGCCAGACTGCAGTGATGCAGCCTGTTTCCAGGACCACCACTTGGAGGTGGAGTAGAGTCTTGGTCAGATCTGGTTCGCTGACCCTGACACAAGCAGTCAAGCTATGGGTCGCTGACTGCATTCATCTCTCTTGCTGCGTCTTCGGTCCCTTTTTTAATATAATGTAATATTAAAATTCAACTAAACGATGTTAATATGGGAAATAATGAATTTCTAGTTCGTCCAGTAAAGAGGCATCTTACTTTACCGTCAGATTTTTTTTTTTTTTTTTTTTTTTTTTGCGTTCGCCCGCTAATACTCGAGGCGAAATCTCAGGTTATTATTTTATGTCTAACCTGACATTGATTTTACGTGAGTATCCCTTTATTTCTTGTACAGAGACAGGTGTCCCTCGCCATTCAGGCAAATACTCGCCGATTTCGGAGGTACCCATTGCAGCTGGGTCGGCTCAGGAGCCGCCAGTCCCTGGTCGACGACACTCCTTCAAATGTACTCGCCAGGTCTCGAGTTAATCCAGTCCAAATCCCGGTCGACGAAAAATCTTCAAATGCCGTCGCCCGGGTTTGATCCTGTATCACCCGGTCGCCAGAGCAGTGTTGTAACCACTACGCTAGCGCGGCTCCCCTACCGTCAGATAATAATAAAGAAGAGATTTTATTTGATTGATAAGAAGTTCAGTTTTCCAGCCCTTGCATTTTTGTGCATTTTCTTTCAAGTTTAACATTATTTTTAAACTTTAAGTAAGAACTGAAGTTACTGATGTGTTTACTTTACATTTCATTTACTATATTTTTTTATTGTTTTAAATTAAATTGTGCCAAAAATGAGCAATATTTTTAATAAATTTAGCAGCATTGAACTAGCAAAGTAGTTATTGTAAAAGTCTGATTAATTAAAGCTCATATGGCCGACACCAGCTCCTTTCGTGGAAAAGCTTTACGGGGATTCAAATAGCCTCAAACTGACTACTGCTTTTTTTTAGAACATTCAAGTGGATGTCTGAGAGTGTACGAATAAGAAGAAGAAACACAAGTTTACTTGAAAAATTGTTATTTTGTCGTACTAGTTAACTAATTTACACTCGATTACATTCTTTCTTTTCAGCTGTTAAAAAAAATGGGGGAAAAGGGGAGGGTGGGCAAGATATTTGTGACGTCATATAAGAAGGGGTCTGGATTTTTGTGAGGAAGTGTGACAAAGAGTGGAGGCGGGTTAAAATGGCTAAACTTGCGTGCCGTCATATGTGGACGACCGCATATTTCGGATTATTGACATCGCGGATTATAGGTGGTCTACTGCATATGTTTATATATGCGTGCCATTGCATTTTTGTGTGTTTTTGTGTATCTATTTGCAAAATTATGTATGTACTTGTACATTTCTGTGTGCGTTTTCATGACATTTGTGTATGTGTGTGTTGCTGTCATTTTCGACGGAGTCATCTGTCAAGTTATTTGCTTATGTTTGTATCATAAGTATAATTGTGTCTTTACCTGCGATGTCAGGTTGATTAGGGGTTGTCTTCCCTTGTTTATTCATTCATTGTGTTTGACCTGTAGGGTCAGAGGTTGACAGTTCGGCGTAGGCCTATGGGAAGGTTTTTTAAGCGGGAGTGAGATATACTTCCGGGAAGCCGGGAGGTCCTGTTTTTCTGAAGGGACCAAGAGTCCATTGTTTTTTTCGGGGAGAATCTTCGAAGTAACTGCTATGGCAGTTTTCCCCAGTGAATCTCTGTGCGTCGGGATGACGACAGAATTCCTTGTGTAGTTCTGAGGATTCATTTACCAGGTAATACCGACCTTTATGCATTATTACGCTTTTCGGTGGCAGAACATGTAAAGGATTACCTAGGGTGAACAGCAGTTCACGGATCCGCCATTTCAGAACTTATATATTTGTGCTCGAGGTAGCCATCCAAGACTGTTAGTCTTATATTGTCCAGAAATCCAGTGACGAAGATATATTGTGGGAGCCGCAGATTGGCGGAACTTCTATCTACAATAAGTATTACTGCAGGGTTGATGATAACCTATTTAACAGAAGTACACGGCCGACGTTAGGACGAGGCCTGTGCTTCCGGCTATTATACTACAGCCTGTTATGTGCAATTGGCAGGGAGTGCCAAGTTGCACCTGTGTGTCAAGGTAACTAAGGCATCTGACGCGTTTAGTCAGAGACGCCAAGGGCGACGCTACGAACTGTCATTATGAAGAACTTTGCTATTGACCATGCACGTCTATTCTGATGTTTACCTTTTTGAATGCCAAATGTATACCTATCGATGTCAGGTCAGCATGACCTTGTTACACTGACTGTTCCTGTTGATATTATGTGTGTTCCCGTCAATAAATGTCTTGAAACATGCCTGCAGTGTCAAAGCATCCTTGATTACTGCATGTGAGAGTATGGGTTGCAGGATCTACATCTATACGAGCCTAAACACATTCGCGTCTTCATTCGCACCCACACTCAATTCATCATACGCTCGCACTACACATCTAACAACATGTATACTGTCTTGGGCCAGTGATCACCTCAACAAAGAAAAAAAAGACAGTTACATTTCTGGTGGACCAGTTACGTGGGCTCTTATGATACATTTCTTGTCGCCAATGTGGCCTAGAAACTTACATTTCTGATGGACCAGACCTGTGGGTTTAAAAAGAACAGAGCGAGCATTTGACATTATTGTTGACATTTATGGATCCAGAAATTTACATTCCTGGTTGGCTGTTACATGTATGATGTCTCCAGTTTTGTCGAGAAAGTTACAAGAAGGACAAGTACACATTACACTTCTGATCTGTGGGTCTAAGCTACACACGGGACAGCCGTAACACAGCACTAATTCTACACTTGCAAGTTTTGGCTACAACAGGACAGATATAGGTCATCAACGGTTGACACAAATAAACAGTACGAGCATTTATATTATAATGCTACATAAAGCATAACAAGACAAGTACTGAAGTGAACTACTAGGCATTTGCTACGTGGACCATAACTGCATAGAAGGCGGGTTCCTATTGTAAACAGTACTGCGGGTTGTGACACGTTTCATTCAACAACAGACTTTTCTAGGTCAGAGCATTCAAGCTACATTGTTGGAGGTCAAGTGTCTGTAAACAGTACGTGAAATTGTAAACATTCAATGTGCAAGCCCTAATTTGAGAAGGTCATAGTAACTTTGGTTCGTGAATACCACTTTATGTTACAGTGGATTTGACGTTCAGTGCGCGTTTGACATTTCGTTTCTGTGTTCGCAAGGAGCAAGAAATTTATTTTAGTTTCAGCTGTGACTGAACTTGTTCTGCAACACATTGAAATTGATTGCTATATGTTTATGTCACTTCTACTGTTTTTGGTGTATTTTTCTGCGGGTTTTTCGGTTGGTGGGTCTTACGGTAAATATGCCACTTGATCGAGGCTTACTGTAAGCGGTCTGTAGGTGCAAATTTTCTTAATTTGGAAATTTGCTAGTGACAATTGGTCGCTATTGATGTTAGCTGTGATGTAATTGTACTTAACGTTGTTTTTGTAATATTTTGTCTGTTTTTCAGTTTTGATTGTCGATTTGTTTTGTTTGTATTCTGTAGGTCTCTCCTTTCTTGTGTATTTCTCTACACATTTTTGGTTAAAACAGTGTTGCCATTTGTATTGTTTTGTATTTTTGTCTTTGTATTTTTTTTTTGGTTGTACTACATTACTGTCATGCACAGTCTACATACACATACTTGGTCATGTTTTGATATTATTGATAAGGTAGACTCTTCATATAGAGTTTGTTAAATAATATTATATATGATATTTATACAAGTTCTTTATAAAAAAAAAGACTTGTGCCCATAGTGAGTGGGATATAAGGGAATTTTTTTTTCCCACAGGTACTCAAGTGATTTTTTTGGGTACATTATAAACAAGAGGAACATACAAAGTCTTTGTCTAAGACTAAGACAGTAAAATAAAGTGAAGTGAGTATACAAGTCTATCATTTCAGACTTGTCTCCCATTGAAGTGGGATAAGGTAATTTATTTAATTTTTTTCAGGTTTCTGATCTCATTAGACAGAATGTCTACATTGGATTTCTTCATCCAGCAAGGGTTGACCCTTGGTAAGTCTGGTAAAGAATTGGAAGAATATTCATCTGCTCAATTCGCCATTGCATTAAAGTCAGAAGAAAAAAAACAAAAAGAGGAAATTAAATTGAAAGCAGAAGCTGAACTAAAGAAGCTAGAAGCTGAGAATAGAAGATTAGAACTTGAAGAAAGAAGGTATCAAAGAGAGGCTGAGGAGAGAAAAGCTCAAGCTGCTGCTGAGGAGAGGAAAGCTCAAGCTGCAGCTGATGAAAGAAAATTCCAGATGGAAATGGAAGACAAAAAAATTCAAGCTCAAGCTGCTGCGAGGAAAAAAAACTTCAAGCTGCTGCAGAGGAAAAAAAACTTCAAGCTGCTGCAGAGGAAAAAAAACTTCAAGCTGCTGCTGAGGCTGAAATTAGAAAAATGGAACATGAGGAAAGAAAACAGAAGATGGAACTTGATGAAAAACTCGCAATTTTGGAGTTAGAGAAATTGAAATTGGCGAGTACGGGTGCTCAGCAAACAACTTCGAGTACGACAAAGGAGTTTGTTAGTAGGATTAAATTGCCTCATTTCAATCCTTTAAAGGATGACGTAGCAGATTATCTAGATAGATTCCAATTTTTGTGCGATACGCATAACATAAAAAAGGAAAAATATGTTGAACAACTGATGCCATTTTTTACAGGTGACACAGTGACTACTCTTATGACAATAGACGAACATGAGAGGACTAATTATGATGTTGTCAGGGCAGCATTGCTAAAAAAATACCAATTAAAACAAGAAGACTATCGTCTTCGTTTTAGGACAATGTTGCCAGAAAATGGAGTAGATTTCTCTGATTTTGTTACAAAGATACGTCGTACATTTACACGATGGGTTGAGTTGTCTCAGATTGAGAAAACATATGAAGGTCTAATGGACTTATTATTGCGAGATAAGGTTTTGTCATCTGTTAATGATTCTTTTCTTGCATTCCTTCATGAGCGTAAGCCTAAAAACTTAAAAGAAATGGAGGAATACTGTTGTCAGTATGCCACAGCACATCCCCATGCTACAGTTAGCAATTCTAAAGTGAAAGAAGGGTTGCCAGCTGCTTCGGCAACACCATATGGCCCTAATTTCAGAAAAAAATTTCAGGGTGCTCAACAAAATTGGAATAGGGGAAGTAATCAAAATTACACTCAGAAGCGGAGTAATCCAACACATGATGGTTCTTCGTCTATGCAGTGGAGACAAGATGGTAGTTCTCGTAATTTTAGTGGTAATAATTTGAGACACTTTCGTAAAGGCTATCCAAATAATAACTATTCAAATTTTCGAGGTAATCATTCTCGACGTCAAGATTATGACGATGGTGAATTTAGAAACCGGGATTCAAACCGGAATGATGATTACAATAGGCAATATGATCACAATTACAGGGGAAATGATAGTCGAAATAATTACAGGGGAAATGATAGTCAAAATAATTACAGGGGAAATGATAATCGAGGTAGACCTAGGTTTAACAAGAAAAGACCTTACCAACAGGCAAACTCTGCGCAACAAGAGTTTGATGGAGCCTGTAATACAGTAAATGATAGTGGTAACTCTAGGGCTATCACTGGTTGTGCTTTCGATTTTTGGAGAGCAACTGAATGCCCCCAATGCTTAACATTGTTTGACTCATCAACTGTATCTACGCTAAGTTGTGGTCACCCTCTTCCTGCTCTACCTGCTACAGTTGCGCATGATGGGAGAGGATCTCTCATCTTACATAAAGGTCTAATAAATGATAGGCTAGTCTCAGTACTTTTCGATTCGGGATGTACTACCGTCGGGGTTAAGGAGTCTCTGATAGATCCTTGCTGTGCCACTGGAAAAACAATCAAATGTGTTACATTTGGTGGTACTATGGAAAGCTATCCTACTGCTATTATTAGGATTGACACTCCTTTCTTCACAGGAGATGTCCATGCATGTCTTCTTCCTAATCCTATTGCGGATCTTATAATCGGTCGTATTCATGGGGTTAAGGAATGCACCCCGCAACAAATTTCTAGTTGGGAAGAAAGAAACATTCAAACGGTCAATGCAGTGGTGACAAGAGCTCAAGCTCTTAATCCCCCAACTTCATCTGATAATAGTAATGAAGTTGATAGCCAAGACGAGCACTTGGTGATTTCCCATGACTCGTTTGTTAAACGTCAAGAAGAGGATCCTTCTTTGAAGAAATACTTCCTTCTTGCAAAGAAAGGGGATCCCAATCAAAATACGAATCACAAATCGTATATTACTATGAAGAATGGTATATTGGTACGAATGGTACAACACTCGGACAAGTCTATGCACTCGCAAATTCTTGTGCCTAAGTGTATGAGAGCCTTAATTCTTCGGCATGCACACGATTCTCAGTGTGCGGGACACATGGGTTTTTCCAGAACTAAAAACTAGAGTCCTTGCGTCATTCTTTTGGCCATTCGTGAATAAAGACATCCGAATTTATTGCCGATCTTGCAAAATTTGTCAAGAGGTCAAGTCTAGGGGTCCGAGACATGCTGCTCCTATTCAGGCTGCAGATATTCCGATTCGGCCGTTTCAGAAAATGGCTATAGACATCATTGGTCCGTTCAAAATTAAGTCAGCCAGAGGACACCAATTTATCCTCACTTGCGTGGACATGTGCACGCGTTGGCCAGAGGCTATTCCTCTGAAGAGCATATCAACTGTCGATATCGCTGATGCTCTTTGGCTCGTATTTTCTCGTCTGGGATTCCCCGGAGAAATACTGTCGGATCACGGCACTCAGTTAATTTCGGACGTTATGTCTCAGGTAATGGCTACGCTAGACATTAAAAGGTCTCTCAGTAGTATTTATCATCCAATGTCCAATGGATTGGTAGAACGTCTTAACAGGACACTAAAGAACTTACTTGGCAAGATAACGGAGGATCATCCTGAAGATTGGGACAGGGTTTTACCTGCAGTCCTCTTTGCCTATAGAGAGGTTCCCAACGAGCATACAGGGTTTTCTCCTTTCGAACTTGTCTTTGGCGCGCAACCGCGCGGGCCAATGTCCTTGTTACACGATTTGATAACTTCCGATAATATTGACGATGATACACAATCGTCATATGAATATGTTATAGCTCTTAGAGAAAAGATTATCGAATCGTGCAGGTTAGCAACTTCATCTTCCGAATTTGCGAAAGAAAAAGCTAGGCGATTTGCTAATAAGAAAAGACGCCTACGTCAACTTTGTCCTGGAGACAAAGCATATGTCTTACTGCCCTCAAGAGAGAATAGACTTCTCATTTCTTGGAAGGGTCCATACACTATAGTCTCGAAAATTTCTGATGTCGACTATATTGTCGATGTGGATGGAAGGCATAAAACCTTCCATATAAATATGCTAACAGAGTTTATTGAACGTCCAGACTATTTACAGCCTATTTTCCAGGCGACGGACGACTCTCCAGTTCAACATGGTCACATCTCATCCCTGTCCGTTATACAGGATGAGGAAACTATTTTTTCTGACGTGAACTTACCTCTTCCTACGATTCCACTTACTTCAACGGAATCGTGGAGAGACGTTACAGTCTCTTCCAACTTGTCTTTTGAGGAACAACGTCAAGTATCCTCTACGTTACAATCATATCAGGATGTCCTTACCGACATTCCTGGACACACAGATGTCATAGAACATGACATCATACTTACTGATCGTAATCCGATCAGAGTAAGACCATACCCAATACCTATTCATTTTCAAGCACAAGTCGAGAAAGAATTGGATGAAATGATTCAACTACAAATAATTGAACCATCCACTTCAGCTTATTCTTCGTCAATAGTTATTGTTCGAAAGAAAGACAATAACATACGTCTTTGCGTTGATTATCGCAAATTAAATCAAGTTACGAAGTTCGATGCTGAACCTATGCCGTTATTAGATGATCTACTTATTAGACTTTCTAAAGCTAAATTCTTTACTAAACTAGACTTGTCGAAAGGTTATTGGCAAGTCCCACTGACGGAACACGCCAAACCTCTCACTGCTTTTTCGACACCTAGGGGTCTGTTTCAATGGAATTTTATGCCTTTCGGGCTTATGAACGCCCCAGCGACTTTCGTACGCATGATGCGACGAATTCTATCAGATCGTGCAGATGTCATTGCATATTTAGACGACATCTGTCTTTTCAGCGATACTTGGGAAGAACACTATGTGGGTCTGAAGGAATTGCTATCTACTCTACGTGAGCATGTTTAGTGAAATTTCCTTCCTAGGTCATCGAGTTGGTCATGGTCTGTTGAAGACAGAGGACCAAAACATTTCAAAGATATTAAATATCTCGGTTCCGAAGACAAAAAAGCAAGTGCGTAGTCTCTTGGGATTGATACAATTCTATGGAAGATTCATTGAGAATCTGTCCTCCATTATGGCACCACTTTCAACGTTATTGAAAAAAGGTTCTCCTAATATGGTGCGTTGGTCCCAAGAATGCCAATCTTCATTGGATCAGGTTAAGAATTTGTTCTCATCTCATCCTATCTTAAGACTACCGACGATTGATAAGACTTTTGTCCTTCGTAGTGATGCCTCTTCCACTGGCATTGGAGCGGCACTAATGCAGGAATATTCAGGAACTCTGCATCCTGTAATGTATATTTCTAGGAAGCTGAATGCGGCAGAAAGGAATTACTCGGTTTTGGACCGTGAATTGTTGGCTATGGTTTGGTCCATTCTTAAGCTACAAAGGTTCCTTCTGGGCGCGCATTTCTTTATGGAAACCGACCAAAAAGCTCTTACGGCTATGCAAAGTAAGGATTTGAAGAGCTCGAGATCTACTCGTTATGCTATTGCTCTTCAGCCTTTCCATTTCACGGTGCGAGCTATCCGTGGTTCGGATAATGTGATGGCGGACATATTGTCTAGATGCCCACATGATTCCAGTTAAATCTTGTGTCCTAGTTTTTTCCTGATATACTTTCAGACTTAGGTCTGTCCTTCATATCATAATATGTTGTAATACAAATGTATTTGGATGATGTTTAGATAATTTAACAAATTTCATTTTGTCCATCCATCAGTGATATGTTGCTAAAATAGCATTGACATTTGTATATTGCTATGATTATATTATTTAGTAATGTTTGATATATGATTGGTATTGCCAGCAACTTAGGTTTCTTGAATGGTATCCCTTAGTTTGTTTGGCTTAAAGGAAATATTTTCTCCTATGTTGGGAGATGATTTGTACCCTCTTCTATTGTACCTGATATTAGGTTCATTGTTTGCATGAGCACAGAAGTGATACTGGTGCTATCTTGCTCATGAACATATTTAAAAAAAAAAATTGCATTTTTTTTTTTTACAGGGGGTGGTAGTAATGTTGCTGTCATTTTCGACGGAGTCATCTGTCAAGTTATTTGCTTATGTTTGTATCATAAGTATAATTGTGTCTTTACCTGCGATGTCAGGTTGATTAGGGGTTGTCTTCCCTTGTTTATTCATTCATTGTGTTTGACCTGTAGGGTCAGAGGTTGACAGTTCGGCGTAGGCCTATGGGAAGGTTTTTTTAAGCGGGAGTGAGATATACTTCCGGGAAGCCGGGAGGTCCTGTTTTTCTGAAGGGACCAAGAGTCCATTGTTTTTCGGGGAGAATCTTCGAAGTAACTGCTATGGCAGTTTTCCCCAGTGAATCTCTGTGCGTCGGGATGACGACAGAATTCCTTGTGTAGTTCTGAGGATTCATTTACCAGGTAATACCGACCTTTATGCATTATTACGCTTTTCGGTGGCAGAACATGTAAAGGATTACCTAGGGTGAACAGCAGTTCACGGATCCGCCATTTCAGAACTTATATATATTTGTGCTCGAGGTAGCCATCCAAGACTGTTAGTCTTATATTGTCCAGAAATCCAGTGACGAAGATATATTGTGGGAGCCGCAGATTGGCGGAACTTCTATCTACAATAAGTATTACTGCAGGGTTGATGATAACCTATTTAACAGAAGTACACGGCCGACGTTAGGACGAGGCCTGTGCTTCCGGCTATTATACTACAGCCTGTTATGTGCAATTGGCAGGGAGTGCCAAGTTGCACCTGTGTGTCAAGGTAACTAAGGCATCTGACGCGTTTAGTCAGAGACGCCAAGGGCGACGCTACGAACTGTCATTACTGAAGAACTTTGCTATTGACCATGCACGTCTATTCTGATGTTTACCTTTTTGAATGCCAAATGTATACCTATCGATGTCAGGTCAGCATGACCTTGTTACACTGACTGTTCCTGTTGATATTATGTGTGTTCCCGTCAATAAATGTCTTGAAACATGCCTGCAGTGTCAAAGCATCCTTGATTACTGCATGTGAGAGTATGGGTTGCAGGATCTACATCTATACGAGCCTAAACACATTCGCGTCTTCATTCGCACCCACACTCAATTCACCATACGCTCGCACTACACATCTAACAACATGTATACTGTCTTGGGCCAGTGATCACCTCAACAAAGAAAAAAAGACAGTTACAGTGTGTAATGTGCATTTTGTTGGTTCTTGAATTGTCAGTGCTTATGCTTTTGTATGTTTATTCATTTCAGTGATATTTTTTCGTCTGTATGTATGTGAATACATTTCAAGATGGTACGAGATCTCATTCTAACTTATGTTTCAAGTTTTTACTTACACGACAGTAGTCATTATTAAAAAGGAAGAGGAAATAATGCTAAATCCAGTAAAATGCCAACAAAACTATGGAAAAGATCAATATTAGATATAGAATAATTAAAAACAAAATAATCAAGGGAATTGTCAGGAAACATCCACAGAGATAGTTTCTACCAACAACTGGTAAATGTCATAAGAACATCCGGGCGACCGTAATCGAGGTTCAAAGTTGTGTGCAGGAGAGGCATGAAGGCACTGGACATAAATCCAGGAACCTGGGAGGATAAAGCTGTCGGTCGCACTAAGTGGCGATGCTTTCTACGGCGCCATCTCCAATGCCCTCATAACAAGCAGAAGGGAAAAGAACACGCTGAAAGACACACCAGAAAAAAAAGCAGCTGAAGTCTATCACGTTAAGGGCGCTTTCTCATTTTCATTTATGACTGAAGGGGGCTATTATTTTTACAAATCAGGAAATATCAAATATATATTCTCCGCATCACATGATGCACTGGAATCACGCTTGATCAAAGGATGAATATCAATATAGAAGAAGCAGTGCACAGAGTCAATAACTCGCCAAAAACATGATGATATTTGAAAGGAAATCGTGCAATCATCAATATTTCACTTTTGGCGCCCACTGTGCATTGGGACACCAGTTTATATAGTCCCTTTGAAGGAAGTCTGAACCAATACATTTATGTGCTATCTCAGGGCTAGTTTCTGTACTAATTTGTTAAACATAATGTGGTTGCCAGCCCACACACAACGTCATATTAGTATCTTCTTTCAACTTGTGTCAAGGAACAAAAGTTCTACCCTCTCTATGTCTCATCGATGACCTCCAAGAACTAAAGGACGCAATGACAAGTTATGAACGGACGAGAAAACACTAAGGAACCGTCTGGTTAAACACATTTTGTTAACTAGATTGAAAAGTAAATTATGCTTGCGGTAAGACTATACTGCTAGCAATAACAACATTTAATTGGACAGGATATAACATTAAACAACAATGTTACAGCAGCGCATGTAACAGCCAGATCAACGTGGAAGGAAGCCTGGATACCAGCTGTACCCGCTTGGGAACGTATTAAGCCAGACTGCAGAAAAACTTAAAAAAAAGCTGCCACTGGAAGTAACAACATCCGTAGCCGGGAGAGATGTACGGCACATAAAGGATAGCTTTACAGTATACACGGACAAGTCCAAGGGTAAAGAGGGATTAAAAAAAACAGGAATATAACACACAAAACAATTAAAAGATCTAGTATTACTGGAGATGCGAATATTTTAACAAGCTGATATGGTGACAAAACATACGGCTCTAGACATGGTCTCTCTGTAGTAAGAGTATACATATATATATATATATATATATATATATATATATATATATATATATATATATATATATATATATATATATATATATATATATCTATATATATATATATATATATATATATATATACTTCCAATTAGTTGGAAATGAACTTTAACACAACTTTCTAGATCACAGATAGTACTTAAAGTCTCTTACTCGTGGATTATGTTGTGTGACCGGCTGGCCTACACTAGCATTTATACGTGCTATAATACTACATAGAATAAGAATGACAGACGTTAAAAGCAGATAAGGCGTTTTTGCACAAAACGCAATATAATTTTAGGTTCAGATAGCAGTCACGACGGTGAGAGACATTGTAGAGCTGTCTCCGAAAATAATAATGAATGCGTGTTATGCGTGGAAAGTGTGAAATGAATGTTGTGAATTCTTGGGTTTTTTCCATTGTTTAGAGAGAGAGAGGCGTGTGAAAAAAAAGTCGAAAAACAGCGAAACGTGTGCAAATGTAGATAAATGTAACGTGTGGAAAAAAAGAGAGGCGTGTGAAAGAATTGCGGGAACAAAGAAGAAACTGTATAAAAAGGAGAGATGTGCGAGAAAGACAGATTAGATAGATATAAATATTTGCTAGGCAGTTTTTATAGTGTTTAGGTGAACTTCGTCTTTGAGATTATCAAGACAAGTTTATTTTTTTCTTCTGTTGGATATATTTTCATTTTGGATATACTCACTACGAGGCGTGTTCAAATGAAACCCGACCGTGCTGCGCCAAGTGGACATTCGTAGGAGGAGCATGATGACGTCACATCTGACGTAATAAGCACATACGAATGTACAAGAGTGTAAGTGTTCATTCTCCTAGTATCCATTGGTTGTGCTGCAGACCGTTAAAATAATGGCTGGTGTGATAAGGAATCCGTCCAAAAAATTCATGTCACAGATTTCCGCCGGTAAGGTTGTTCTGACCGCATTTTTTACCACGAAGGGCTTCTATTGGTAGACTTTAAAGAGCCTGGCGTGAACATCAATGTCATCCGCTACAAAGATACACTAGACAACCTGCATACAGCCATCAAGAATAAACGACCCGGCATGCTTTCGCAGGTGTGATTCTGTTGCACGACAATGCTTGTCCACATGTTGCGAACATTGTGCAGTAAGCGTTAGCAAGGAAAAGGTGGGAAGTTCTGCAACACCCAGCCTACAGCCCCGATCTGTCACCATGTGACTTTCATTTGTTCGGACCCTTAAAAAAATCTCTAAAGGGACAACGATTCGACTCCGATGCAGACGTCAGGGCCTCGGTGACCAAATGGTTCAATAAGCAACCAAAGTCATTTTTCTCGGACGGCATCCGCCGTCTACCCAAGCAGTGGGATGCGTGTCTGAATGTCTATGGTGATTATTTCAACAGGATCCCAGTGAGTACTTGCTTCATAACAATTTCTGTATTTAATTCTACTACTCCTGCTGATGTACCTTACATATATTTGTTATAAAGCCACTGGGACGGGTTTCATTTGAACACACCTCGTATTTTGTGTAAGCGTAAGTAACAGGTACTTCATCATTGTGTAAATACCAGTGCTGTTCGAATGACATGCAATAAACTCTGGTTGAATTTTCTGCATTGCTATTTTTATTGGAACGTTACAGTTGGATCATTTAAAAAACCATTATACGATATATTGCTTATCACTAAATCTAAAAGGGTAAGAACGAACCTGGAAAGGAAAATAAACATCAGTCAAGATTCTCCATCTCAGGCGGAAGGCCTGTAGCCACTTGAACAGAACATATTAAGGATTAGCTCTCGTCAATATAACTACCTGCGCAAGTAACTGATGCTGGCACAGTTGTAAATATTTCCAGAAAAGCTTTGATGACGCATTTCGTATCACACTGTGTAACGTAACAACAAAGAAAACGCGACCATGAAATTTTAACGGAATTCACACATCCAGCCTTATCATTACAGGCAAAATAATTAAAGATCTCTTACTTCAAAAATTAATATTATTAGCCAAATTTATTAACGTCCCACTTAAGGGACGCTAGCCATGAATGGGTTAAACTAATTCGCTTTCTGCAATCGAAGCTCGAAAAATCATACCTGGACGCTGCATACATGTTATTCCGCATTATCTGTCTTTTAATTTTCTTTGAAATCTTCTATGTTGGTCATCTATTCTTTTAGTTTAATTACTTTTGTTCTTCAATTTATTTCTGTAGATGTGTGGAGTAAACATTGCCAGTTTATCTTAACTTGTTCATATTTCTTGCCTTTGTCTGTTTGTGATTGTGGTCGATGAGGAGTAAACATAAAAAACGACCACTATTTTTGTGTGTAAATTTTTCCACAATGAAACTGACTTTATAAGTATTTATGTATATTTTTGTGTGTGAACTTTTCAACAATGAAACTGACTTTAGATGTATTTATGTATATTTGTGTGTGTGAATTTTTCAACAATGAAACTGACTTTAGACGTATTTATGTATATTTTTGTGTGTGAATTTTTCAACAATGAAACTGACTTTATACGTATTAAAGTATATTTTTGTGTGTGAATTTTTCAACAATGAAACTGACTTTCGACGTATTTATGTATATTTTTGTTTGTGAATTTATCAACAATGAAACTGAGACGTATTTATATATATTTTTGTGTGTGAATTTTTCAACGATAAAACTGACTTTAGACGTATATATGTATATCTTTGTGACCGATAAGACGAGAGTAGACTAATAACGTCTGTTTGACCTTCATAAGAAAACGCAGGGATGTGGGGTCGGAGCCGTGAAGTCGGTCGTTTTATAGTGAAGTCGGAGTCGGCGTCAGTAAAATATGTCCCGACTCCGAATTTTACGAGACTTAAGTCAAGCTCAGGCTAAAGACAATATATAGTGAACAGTACAGTCAGCTGGACAAGGAAGTAAAACGTCAAACCCGTGCTAACAAAAGGACATTTCTGGATGAACTTGCAAGACAGGCAGAAGAGGTAGCACTGAGAAATGAACAAAGCACAGTTCATAAAATAACTAAAACTATCAGTGGAAAACGAGGTGCAAACAACATAACGATAGTAAGAGACAGGCAAGGAAATCTCATCACCACAGCACAAGGGCAGGAAACAAGATGGACAGAGCACTTCAGAGAAACACTGAATAAGGAATCAATAGAGACTCAGCTAAATGTTCCTGAGGCTGAAAGTGACTTAGACGTAAATACAAACATTCCACGAAAAGAATAAATCATCACAGCTATCAAAGTGTTAAAAAATAGACAAACGCCTGGTCACGACAATCTAAATGCTGAGTTATTCAAGGTAGACCCTGAACTAACAGCAGAACTATTAGAACCACTATTTGCACATGTCTCGGAAACTGAGACAACACCAACAGAGTGGAGTAAAGGAATAATTGTCAAATTGCCCAAGAAGGGCGACCTTGCAGACTGCAACAACTGGAGATAAATTACTCTCCTCTCAGTTCCCAGTAAAATACTAGGCAGGATAATCACCCAGAGAATTTCAAAAGCAGTTGACCGTAAACTGAGGAAAGAACAAGCGGGTTTTTAGAAAGAAAAGAAGATGTGCTGATCATATCTTCACCCTCAGGAACATTATAGAGAAGTGCTCAGAATGGCAGAGACAGCTATACATTAACTTTGTTGATTTTGAAAAGGCTTTCGACGGCATACACAGGGACAGTCTATGGAAAATATTGAGGGCTTATGGAATTCCCAGCTGCATTGTTTCCATCATAAAAAGCCTCTATTCTAACTTTACATGCAGTGTTGGATTGAGTAATCTAACTTTCGAAGTGAAAACAGGAGTACGACAGGGATGCACCTTATCAACAACATTATTTTTGACAGCCATAGGTTGGATGATGCGCCAGACAACAGAGGGCAGTCCAAGAGGAATTAGATAGACAACGTTTTCTACACTGGAAGACCTGGAATATGCAGATGACATTGCACTACTCGCGCATTCACATCAACACATCCAAGAAAAAAACCAATAGACTGAATCAGTATGGCCAGCAGGTTGGTCTGAACATCAATCTGAAGGAGACAGAGTTCATGACACTAATTGTGGGCAATCCTGAGCCAATAACAATTAGGAACCAGAAGTTAGAACAGTCAGAAACATTCACTTAAATTAATAAAAAAAATTGCAGACCTAAGGGTCTTTTGTGTTTGTATATGCGCCCTAATATAACCGACTAGGTTGAACGGGACGCGCCTCGCCAAAACGAGGCAAAATTTATTTTTAAAAAAAATATAATTCACTTACCTACGATGCATAGTAACACCTGACGGCGGAACAAGCAAGGACATTAACAACAGCATGAACAAAGCGAGAACAGCCTTTGCGAGTCTCAATACCATTTGGAAGTCTTGCCAGTACCACACAAACACCAAATTAAGACTGTATGAGAGCTGTGTACTTTCTGTGCTTCTCTATGATGCAGAATGCTGGAGAATAACGGAGAAGGAAATGTCGAAACTGTCCTCCTTCCACACAGTCTGCCTAAGGAAAATTCTCCGAATCTTTTGGCCGAATACCATCATCAACCAAGAACTACTTATTCGGAGTAACCAGGAGGACATGCACACCATCATAGCTGGCAGACGCTGTAGTTGGGTGGGCCACATCCTCAGAAGGGACCCTAATACCATCACAAGAACAGCTATGCTATGGCCCTCGAGGGAAAGCGAAAGAGAGGCCCACCAAAACCAACTTGGCGGAGAACTGTGGGAGCCGAGATGCAAAGAATGAATTAGAGTTGGGGCACTGTACGAAGGATGCCCGCCGACCGAGCAAAGAGGAGTCAATTTGTTGCTGCCCTACAAGACGCCACCAGGCGTGATTGCCACAGACTGCTTTGACAGTTGGCGGCTATGGGGTCCAAAGCATAGCTGTTCTTGTGATGGCATCGGGGTCTCTTCTGAGGACATGGCCAACCCAGCTCCAGCGTCTGCCAGCTATGATGGTGTGCATGTCCTCTTGCTTGCTCCGAGTAAGCAGATCTTGGTTGGTGATGGTATTTGGCCAAAAGATTCGGTGAATTTTTTCTTAGGCATGTTGTGTGAAAAGAGGACAATTTCGACATTTCCTTCTCTGTAACTCTCCAGCATTCCGCACCATAGAGAAGCACAGAAAGCACACAGCTCTGATATAATCTTAATTTTGTGCTTGTGCTGTATTGAGAGGACGTCCAGATGTTGTTTAGGCTAAAAAAGGCTGTTCTTGCCTTATTCATTCTGATGTTGATGTCTTTGCCTGCCCCGCCGTCTGGTGTTTACTATGCATCCTAGGTATGTGAAGGTGCCGGTTTGTACCAGTTGTTGATTCCTTACTGATATGGGCTCAGGGTAGCTCACATTGAGCGTCATGACCTCTTTAAATTGATGTTCAAGCCCACCTGCTGGCTAAACTTATTAAGTCTATCCGTTTTTTTCTGGATGTGTTGATGTGAATGTGCTAGTAGTGCAATGTCATCTGCATATTCTAGATCTTCCAATGTAGAAAATGTAGTCCATTTTATTCCTCTTGGACTGCCCTCTGTTGTCTGGCGCATCACCCAATCTATGACTGTTAAAAATAGAGTGGTTGATAAGGGGCATCCCTGTCGTACTCCTGTCTTCACCTCAAAGGTTAGGTCTCTGCCCAACACTACACGTAAAGTTGGCATAGAGGCTTTTTATGATTGACACTATGCAGCTTGGAATTCCATAAGCCCTCAGTATTTTCCATAAACTGTCCCTATCTATGCTGTCAAAGGCCTTTTCAAAATCAACGAAATTAATGTACAGCTGTCTTTGCCATTCTGAGCACTGCTCTATAATGTTCCTGAGAGTGAATATTTGATCTACACATCTTCCGTTCTTTCTAAATCCTGCTTGTTCTTTCCTCAGTTTGGGGTCTACTGCTTTTGAAATTCTCTGTATAATTATCCTGCCTAGTATTTTGCTGGGAACTGAGAGAAGAGTGATTCCTCTCCAATTATTGCAGTCTGCAAGATCTCCCTTCTTGGGCAATTTGACAATTATTCCTTTGTTCCACTCTGATGGTGTTGTCCCCGTTTTCCAGATTTGCGCAAATAGTGGTTTTAATAGTTCTGCTGCTAGCTCAGGGTCTGTCTTAAACAGCTCTGTATTTAAGTTATCATGGCCAGGAGCTTTTCCGTTCTTTAACCATTTGATTGCTGTGATGATTTCTTCTTTTCGTGGAATGTCTGTATTTACATCTAGATCGTTTTCAGCCTCATTAACATTCAATTGTATCTCTGGTGGTTCCTTGTTCAGAGTTTCTCTGAAGTGCTCTGTTCATCTTGTTTTCATTCCCTCTGCTGTCGTGATGAGATTTCCTTGCTTATCTCTTACTAATGTAATATTGTTCGCACCTTGTTTTCCGCTGATGAATTTAGTTATTTTGTATACTGTGCTTTGTTAATTTCTCAGTGCTGCCTCTTCTGCCTGTCTTGCAAGATCGACTAGGAATTTCCTTTTGTTGGCTCGGGTTTGGCGTTTAACTTCCTTGTCCAGCTGACTGTACTGTTCGCTATATAGTTGCTTTAACCTGGGGGACTTCGCTTCTGTTTTCTTTCTTTTCATTTCCTTTCTCAGTGTTATGGTGTTTAATGTTTCTGGTGTTATGCAGTCTTGCTTCTACCTTTCCTGGAATCCCAAGCATGATTTACTGCTTTCCTCATATATTGTTGAAATGGTGTTGAATTTCTGGTCTATATCATCAGTCAATGTCTTTTCCTGACTTTTGGCAAATTGATATCGTTTCTTTATGTCAGCCGCAAAAGCTTTTCTGGTAAGGGGGTCCTTCAATTTGCTGATGTCAAACCTTTTCTGTGTAGTTACAGTTGGTCCAGCACTTCTTAGTTTCACTTTCAGTTTTGCTACTACTAAATAGTTATCACTTCCCACATCTGCACCTCTTCTTACCTTCACATCTTGTAATGCATGTCTCCATGATGTTAATCATGATGTGGTCTATCTAGTTTCTGTCCCTATAAGTGCATAATTGTATGCCATGTCACTAGTTAAAAACACTGTAGTTGGAGTCGGACTTAAAAAATATCCAGAATCGGAGTCGGAAAATGTTTTGGCCGACTACAACCCGGATAAAAAGTCAATACCGTAGTAGTTCCGTACCATTTTAAATGACGTTAAGGTAGTACATCGTGTAGCAGGCATGGTCATCTGCGTCTGCTGTGGCGGTAAATATTAACTGCGTCTAATTCAACCAATCAGTATCCTTTAGCTCTCCAAGGAGCATAGTCCTTCAACAAACACATGCCAAGTCCTTTTGTCACGTTACCATCATCCGAAGCCGTTTCCATATTTTCCTCATCTTTTTCACTTCTATCTCAAATTCTTTTCTCCATGCGTTTCTCGGCCCATCTCTTCCTTTTCCACCCCGGAGATTCCAGTAGAAGGACTGCCATGAAATGCTATGACAGGTTTATTGAACGTGTGTCCTATCCATTGCCATCGCCTTCTTCTCATCTTCATGATGAGACGTTGATCATTGGCCCGGTTCCCCCATCATGTAAACAAATGTTAAACCGCAAAAACTACAACACGCATAGACAAATAAACTAAGGAAAATAAAACTCGTCTATTTACACAACCAATATTTTGTTTCGTCCTGTAATGTAGATTAGTGAAGCTTTCATAACAGGCCACGTTAAGCGAAGAAATAGACCAAACTCATAACTCTGATCTTGTCTTTATTTTATTTTTTTTTTTTTTTTCGTATATTATTAATTGGACGCTCTCGGCGACGATTGTGAATTTAATTATTGCTGGATGTGATTTAATCAACTGAATTAAAATAAATCGAAATTTAATCAGAGCATAAATGGCAATCGCCAGCTGCTTTATCACTCTGGTATAAATTGATTGACACTGATGGAAATATTGGAAAACTGGAAATTAGGGTTACCTGACATTAGTTTTGTAGGCAAACACGCACATACACACACATACACTCGCACACTACTTACGAAAGTGTGTGCTATAATTTAAGGGGCCAGAGACAAGTATCATGTAATTAAACATAGGAATGAAAACATTAACAAAAACGAAGCTTGGGGTAGAAAATTCTTTTTTAGCCAAATGTACGGCTCAATTTCAGTTACTGAACGGGGCATAATGAAGTGGTTGGTCCTCGTGCATGAAACCTGCGTCACGGATTCACATGCTCTTGCAGAGATGGTTTCTGTTGCAATTAGTTTAACGTGATAACATCGCGTGCCCCAGTTCACAACGTCATATTAGTCGTCTTGTACGACATGCCGAAGTGTTCAGTAGCCCTCTTGTTTCTTGATCTCTTCAGACACACTCGGGAACCACACAGGACAAGAAGTAAATGCCCATTTCACATGGCTGTTTTTATTGACCATAGTTTTCAATACAAGATGATCAAACATTAGACAACAATCCTAACTTCACATAGAAATACAAAACAGTGGCAGTGGCCGTGATTTATATTAGCTTTAATAAATATAAGAGCCGAGGATAATTGTGGCCGGGCAGGGTAGTGGGGGGTTGCTGTTTAACTCGAGAGTATTAGATTTTGATTACTAGCTAGCCTGCTAGAGGTGATGATTTCTCTCTACAGACTTACAGGAATTTACCAGGTTCGGGGACAATCCTCTATGATGTTTTATTTTTAGAGCATATGGTTATTATTTGTGTTGCACCTGCAACGATTAGCTTTTGGCATGATCCTTTAATAATTGGTATGATGGCTAACTGCAAACATATGATTCGTCAACAGCATTTGTGTTCAATGAAACAAATGTTTATTCAATTTCCAACAAGAACTGGGTTAAGTCAAATGGTAACCACACCAAATTTGCACAATAGCATGTTGACATTTAAAAAACAAGCATAAAAAGTCAATGCATTATTTTAATGATGCAATATTCCTTATTGCATCTCGTAATCTTTTCAAGTTGCTAAAACATGGCGTGGCTCCTCTATCCTTCTAGTGTTCCTTCGTTTATTTGTTAATGTGGTCTAGATTTCACGTTTTTCTTATCTCTTCATTTCAATGAAGAGCCAAACTTTCTCTTATTCATTAGTATTCCTTAGTTTGACTTTCTCTCAGCTTAAGGACCTTCATTCTTGGTAAAAGGTTCAGATATATGCCTGGGTTTACAATTCTTTACCCAGTTTTCGAGCGTAGCTCCGTTTCAGTTATGACTGTGGGCTCTAACAGTTATTGCATTCAGTATTTAGCAATACTTACAGTTTTCATGAATTCACAAACAAATTATTCTACGTTTCGAAATTACTCAGTTGCATTAATTGTGCGAAGTCAATCTCCTCTATAGAATATCACTGAGCAAAGAGAATTACGTCTTGTCTCCACCGCTCTAAATTCATTACTGACTAAAAAAAAATGGCTTCGTCTCTTGTTCATTCCGGGGAAAAAAAACTCAGCCTAACCATTGGTGGGAAAATCACGTGACCAATGCTTGGCGTTACGAAGCGAAGCTTAGCCTAAAATAATGCGTGGCTTTTCGAAGCTAACCTGGTTTAATTAAACATCTGCGCCAAGACTTTTTTAATCTTCTGTTTCTATAAAAATTTATTTTATATGTTAATATAGCCTGTATCTGAAAACTTACGGTATACGCGGTTACATAATGACAAGTAGAGGATTGATTCATGTACTGTCCTGAAGGTGGGAGTGTGGAGCACAGGGCTTTAGAAAATACACGCTCAATCTTCCAGTTCTGTGTTACCTGTTCAAGATCGTTCTTTATCTTCTTTTTTACCTTCTTGTCTATGTCGAATTCGCTTCTTCATTTGGTTTTTGGTGTTCCTCTATGTTTCATGTCTTTGCGGTTCCAAATCTTCTTCTTCTTCGTACACTCTCAGACGTCTACTTGAATATTTTTAAAGAAAGCAGTGGTCAGTCTGAGGCTGTTTGCATCTCCATTGAGTTTTTTTCCAGTAATGGTACTGGTGATAGCCATAAGTGCTTTCTATGTTCCTCATATATTGGGCATCTTTGAAGCAGAATTTTAGCAGTCATTTTATCAGTGCTACATGGGAGCCGCGCTGGTGTAATGGTTACCTCATTGCGCTGGCGATCAGGTGTTCAAGGTTCAAGCCCGGGTGTGGGCATTTGAAGAAGTCTCACCGACCGGGATTTTGACTGAATAACCTAAACGGCTCCTGAGATGGATGGGAAGGAGCGAAGCTCCTGACCGGGTTGGAAGGAAAGTCCGCAGGCTCCCCAGCCTCGCAATGACATGTCATTGGGCCGAAGGGTTGAAAGTCCAAGTGCCGCTTGGTTTTAAAAAAAAAAAAATCAGTGCTACATTTATCGGTAGTTCATATGTTTAAGCTGGCTGAATAGATGTGTGGCTTCGCATCCCATTTCTTTTTATATAATTGATTTTGATAAAAACTCTTTATCTCTTCGAACGTTTTCATGTTGAGGGGTCGGAGTGGCTAAGAGGTATGGTGTCCGCCACTAATTGTAAAGACACCGGGCTCGGTTCCCAGTACAGGGGATATATTTGATGGAATTGTTTTTCAGAACCAGTAAAGGTAAAGATCGTCCCATAGCAGATGCTGCCGTAAGGGACTGAAGTGTTAGAGACTTCACCTTACTAAGTCCTGCATCGAGAGGTGGGGTGACCATTTTCCTTCCTCGCTGCCTTTTCCTTCTCTAATTCAAAGTCAGGTACCCATTTACAGCTGGGTATACTGGAGCGTGTCGGTACCGTGATTCGAACCCTGCACCTTTGCCGCGAGAGACCAGCGCTCTAGCCACTCTGTCAATCGGACTCAGAAACAGTGGGTCCTAATAATGTCATACTCCTACCTGATCTACTGGGTAGTGAGATGATCGGATGGGCTAGTCTTCTCAGATAATGGCGAAAAAATAGGAGGTCCCGTGTGTAAGTTGCGCACGTTAAAAATCCCTTGGCAGTTGGAAATCGTGAAGAGTAGGCCAAACGGCCGCTTCCCTGTCAAAATTTACAAAATAAGAAAACCTACCCACCTCAAAAATATTTATAGAATGTGTGATTCCTGTATACACACATTGGGATCCTCGCCGGTGTTACGGAGTTCGTGCGCTGTGCTGAGATCCTCCTTGTGTGATCTAAGACAACAGAGAGGAACCCTGATGGCGTTGACCATGTGTAGTGAAGATGGTTCTTAAAAACCAAACCATACGAAACGTTTGCCAGTACGGGTCCACATTACAAAAGAAGGATTATATTTTAATGTTATAAATTGGTTCTCTCAATATGTTGTCTGTTGTTGTTATTGATTCAGCGCCGCATGGG
>JAMPIV010013918.1:0-15000 GCA_024509875.1 Oreohelix idahoensis | reverse complement strand
GCAGTCTGTAAGACAACATCCACTGGACCCCGGCAAGTCGGCAGGACACTCTGCACGAGGAAATTCGCCCCTGGTCAGGCACTTCTGCGTCGTAAGGCAACGTCACAGGCGTAGGCTTAGGAAGGACACGTCAGAGAATTTCACCCCTGGGTGGGCACATCTAAGCAGCAATGACAGGGCCATCAGCTCATGACGATAACTTGAGGTACCAACCACTCTAACAATCTCCTATCACTATAAACACTCCTACCAATCAACTCTTACCACCCTAATACCAAGGTTGACCAAACTAACTCCCATCTGGCATCTGCACATGCCGCCTGGGCCCCTAACTGAATGGTACCAACACCCCAAGCTCCGCTGCTCCACTTGGATCAATGTCAACAACCACCAAAAAGACTCAAAGATACACCAAACTGACTGTCGTGACGCACGCTGTAACACTAGCCTAACAGTTTAACAATAGTACACGGACTTGCAAAACTACCAGAGCAAACATTTGCAACTTAACTACGCCTTATTTCACCGGAGAAAGACTGAAACAAACAGAAAAGTAGCCATTACCCCTGTGATGCTGAAAGTAGGTCAGCGCCTGAAATCGAGGTCAGGTCACGCGACCATAAACAATACCGTAACAGACTGACACACTAGCCTTTCACTGACCTGACAAAAACAACTCACTCCCGTGAGTTGGAGAAAAAAAAAATATGAAGGCGCCAACCCAGTGGCCTACCACCTTCTATAATACTGTGTGCACTATTCTTAATGGCCTTATTCTCACAAATACAGGCTCTAAAGCCTTAATACAATAAATCATATTTAACGTCAGCAAGCTGGGAATACCTATTAACTCATACAGGCCCCACGGCCTTACAAGACGAGTCACACCAGATGTCCGAATATATTATATAGAAAAAATATCGGCCCCACGGTCCAAGGAACGGACGAGCCCGCAGCTGTCAGAACAACAATATCTAGATGTTGCTGGATCTAACCCTATTTGTACTGTGGATTTAACATATGGCTCATTGTCTACAGATAGGACAACAGCAAACAATAGCTGACATTAATAACCAAGAACACCTGGAATAGGTACTGGCCCTTTAATGAATACTGTATACACACAAAGCCACACATGGCTATCAATACGCATGAACAAGCAGTACACAATGCAATGAAGAATGCCCAAATAACCAGCTAAACACTGTAGCTCAATATAATAGCAAAAATAGTTACCGACATAATCTAACCAGTAACTACACACTGACTATCGCTCACAGGCGGAGTCCAGTACTAAAGTAAAGCAATACATAATAGCAAGATTGACGTAAATAATATCCAGGAAAGAACTACTAGGAAAAATCACATCACCAATCTAGTAATCTATCAGTAATCCTGAACACCTGAAACAATCGGCAAGCAATGAGCAAAAATGGCATTCATATAATCTCCCAGCAAAACTGCTGACAAAGGCCACAAACGTCCGAACAGGACGGCAGACATCTCGTAGAATTAATTGCGCCAAAAGTTTCGTATCGTCTTCCGCTTTGGCCAAACTGACCAAACCGATTTTTCTCTATTCTACCAGTGTCGCCACTTTCCAACGTGACCAACGCAAAATTTCGGCGAATGTCTATGCTGTGACACTTATTGAAGGATGGACTGGGGCCAATTTGGGTCAAACGCATTATATTTTTTATATTCATAATAATTGTATTTCCAAGGATATCACCAAGATTAGGTACGCGTGATTGAGGGGCCCCTGTATGTCAGAGAGAGAGAGAGAGAGAGAGAGAGAGAGAGAGAATATTTTTTTTGTTTACAGGATCGTACTAACCTGGATTTTGCTTGAATATCGATTACTTTACTGGATAGCATTTAGTAGGAACTGTATTCTTTTCTTTACTGTCTATGCTGTAACATAGTGATAACCTTTGACCTTTGGGTTATTAACGTTTTGGGTTCTTTTCTCAAGAGGGGGAGGGCACAGTTATTCATTTAAGTTTCTATGTATGTAAATCTGATTTTATTTGATTTGTCTTTAGATATTCGATGTTGTCAAGTTTAATGATAATAAACAACAAAAGAAACTTAACTTTGTGTGTTGGTCAGACCCATACCCAATTAATCATAGTTTTTTCACGTTTGTGTGTCTTGTTGTCACATAGTTGTGTGTGTATGTAGTTAAACTTATATTTACATGTATAGGGAGAGAAAGATTGTCTTGTACTAAATTATAGTCGTATAGATAGGCTGGACTAGAGAAACCACTCATTCCAGAGACAGATCTTCTCCTTAAACTATTCACCCGGGAAATCTATTCTCACACTTTTATTTCTCACGTACTTATCAACATCCACTCTACTCAGAGGTGACCATAAATAACTTTCAAACCTATCTAATTATGACACTGAACAAATGTAGTTCATTTGTTCTAAGTTATGTTAAATCTGTACAGACATTCTTAAACAGCGCTTGTGTCAAGAGTCTGTGCCCTTGAAGATTTCGAATATGCTTGTTGGGAAACGAACAGACGGACTTGACAGTTTGTGTTACCAGTTTGTTTCGTGATGATAATAAATGTCTGTACATCATTTGTTTAGAATACTTTTTGAGATATCAATGAAACCATAAGAAGATTTACATATATTTGTGATGAATGACCTTATACGGAGTACCAACGTGGGAAGATATGACAATGTCTGGTCAATATTTAATTGATAAAGATGTTGCATTTGACAATGCAAGTGTTGTGATCAACTTAACAATATGTCAATTTTACATGAAAGTAATATGGTTTGGCTTTAAGGACAATCTTTATTGCACTCGGACAACTCCATCAGTGCTCCGATCTACTCCCTTAGGTCAGACAAGAAGTTCTCAACACAGAGCACGAATTCCATAGCACACTGGTGACGATCCCAATGTGTGTATACAGGAATCACACATTCTATAAATATATATATATATGGTGGGTTGGTTGTCCTATTTTGTCCAATTGTCAGAGCAGCAGTCGTGTGGTCTTGAAAGTAATACCAACGATGAAGGATTGATGCAGTTGCTGGAATATGAGAAAGAAGCAAATGTTTAAAATACTCAGTAAGTATTTAATTTCATTCTGAACTTCTAATTCTCCTTCTTCTTTGATCCTTAGCCGTCGACCGTCAAAGCAGTCAGTGGCCATCACGCCTAGTGGCGTTTTGTAGGGCAACAACAAATTGATTCCACTTTGCTCGACCGGTCTACTTGCTACTCTGGGCAATAGTACTATGGTAGAAATGGTAGACAACAAATTGATTACGTCTGCAACTGCACCCCGAGGCAATGACGTAACTTCCTGTTACCACGGACTACCGATGATAAACAAACATGAATCCTTTGTCGAACCATTTTGATATCGACATACACTTTATGAATTTTACTCATAACATTACTCCCTCCCCCGTAAAATAATGGAAACGAACTTTTCATTATTTCCGTGGTGTAAGTATAACATCACTAGAGTGAAAGATGGTATCATCAAATTTCACTGTTAGTATGAACTAGCATAGCACCCAGGTTTGTGCCACATAGTAGACAAATTTAAACACTCAATGTGTGGACATTAGTAAAGAACACTAAAGCTATTGACTACAAAGGACATAAATCGTTTTAACAGCAATGTGAGGTCACCATACCAATAGCACTCAACATATTAAAAGATGATGGTAGCAATCCATGCACTCTCATACCTCACATCGTCCAATAACACCTATCTGTCAAGTCCAGTATCAGTAGTCAATTAATTTCATATTAATGCATAGCCATAATGCAAAGCATGAAATTAATACAAATATGTAATAGAAACAATAGATGAAATGAGGCAGACAATCAACCAATAAAGAGAATGACTGCAAATTTATCCGTTAAAAGATAAAAAGTATGTGTACCTATACATTACATGTTATCAACATAAGATAGTGATGTTCAGAGAACAAATGTCATCTTGTATCTAACACACTGGTGTGATCAATGGTTAATAATATGTCTGTGTGTTGTACGAATTGATAATAACATTGAATATTAGCCATATATTGATTCACATATAGTATGAGTGTGAAAATGATTTGTATCAAAGATCAAACCAAGTCTGGCGAATTACAATTAAATGCCACTCAATACTAAGTACAGTTGTTTTCATGTGTAGTGTAATGGTATTCTATTCATTAACAAAATATTACCCAAGGTCTCTTGAAGTATGTCTAAATAAATTAGTGTCACAATCCATGATTGTCTTCCATGCAATAGCATGTTCGTACGAATGCAAATGTTAACATCCAAAGACATTGCGAATCGAAAAGCCATCATAAAGGAAATGTTTTTGTTATTTCCCCTGATTATGCGAGTTATCATAGAGTTATGTCCCTTCATCTGTAGACGTCGGTATTCCAATTAAAAATGACATTACATGTCCGTACGAAATATTTTCAAGTCACAGCATTTTCAGCATTGCTCATAATTTGCGTGCGTTAGCTTGTAGATCGCATATGAGCGCTGTCATTAAGGCACAATATATGTACGTATTGCGCTGAGTTGAAAGAAATACTACATCATCTTGAGCATTTCAGCATTCATCAACATCATGTGCCGTGTGAACTTATTAATCGTATAAATACGGTCACATAAGTCACTGCAAATTTTGTCTTTAAAATGCGAACATGTAAACTAGTCCTCAGCATTGGTAGCTTATAGTATGTTATGGCATCCTTCATTCTTGAACTTTTTGTGCAAATGTAGTAGTGTCAAGGCTGTACCCCTTCACCTTACATTTTTAACATTTATGCCGAGAATATCACGAGAAACGTAAGAGAGGACGAAGAACGCACAGACTTTTACCCATTTAACGTCAGCGGGTACACTTGCTCAAAACCGTTATGCATTTAGAGCAGCTGTAATGGAGACTACGCTCTGGGGAGAATACGTTACATGATGATGATGATGATGATGATATATATAATATATATATATATATATATATATATATATATATATATATATATATATATATATATATATATATATATATATATATATATATATATATATATGTATATATATATATATATATATATATATATATATATATATATATATATATATATATATATATATATATATATATATATATATATATATATATATATATACATATATGTATATATGTATATATGTATGTATGTATATATATATATATATATATATATATATATATATATATATATATATATATACACACACACATACATACACGTATATATATTTTTTCTCCATCAAAAAGTCCGAAGTATATAAACATCAACATAATCTTGCCTATATCCTATAACTCTAATATAGACTTTATAACTTAATCCAGGAGATATCTTCCGACTCATTCAATGCTTCCACACGGATTGTACATCAAAAACATTTTGAAGTCAACAACACAATAACATGTGCACCTAAAACAGCTGAAATGCTCGACAGCACTTGAACTCTTTCCATATGGGTCATCCAGCGCTTCAACCAACATGCACAGCTCTTAACACATAGTTTTTTTATTGTTTTGAAACGGTTGGTTTTGTTGCTGTATTATCCCCCTGACGTCCATAAGAACACTACTATCTGTTGATATTGCCTATCTTGCTTAATGAGCACTACTATCTGCTGATATTGCCTATCTTGCTTAATGAGCACTACTATCTGCTGATATTGCCTATCTTGCTTAATGAGCACTACTATCTGCTGATATTGCCTATCTTGCTTAATTTAATTCACCACCAGTTTTTTTTTGTGTCCTTTTTTTAATTCCATCCCTGGTTATTTTTTATTGCTTGTATTCTCTACGTTTGACTGGTAGAGTGGTAAAAGCGATGGTCTCTCGTGGCAAAGGTGTGGAGCTCGAAATACAGTGACGTTACGTCACAGTCCTCCCAGCTAAAATGGGGTACCTGATTCTGTCATTAAGTTAGGGAAGGCAACGGCAGCGTGGAAGGGAATTGGTCACACCTCGAAGCTGGATCTAGTATAGTGAATTCTCTAACACTTGAAATCCCTACGGCAATGTCTGTTACCTTTAGCCTTTATTCTCTGCAACAGTAATTCCGGTTTCGGGTGTAAAGAAAGTAAACTTCAGTATATGATGTATGAAATCATAACTTTCCATTTTCATTTCCATGTTCCAAAAAAAATAAATAAGTAAATAAAATATTTAAAAAAAATAATAATAAAACTGAGCTCAAGAGACATGTGGAAATCGTTTGCTCTGCCCAAAGGGGCTCAGTTTCGGATAATTAAGATACAAATTAACAACTCTGGTTGACACAACCTCATATTAGCCGTCTGTATGATAAGCCTGAGGGAATCAAACGGGGTGTCCACAGCATGCTTTCAATATACATAGCGATTGCAACATTTTTATTTTCCTAAGCACATACATTTTTGTTAAAGGTAAATTGTTTTACATTATATAAAGTGCCTATATAGGTGCTAACAAAAAAGAGGACGTTTTCTGACTTTTTGACAAAAACTGGAAAATACAAGTCAAAAAAGTTGGACAAATGAAAAGAGGACTTATTAATTTATATCAATTAAGGCATGACTGTGATGACTAGAGCTAGCTTTATACAGGTTGGAAAAAATAGAAATCAAATATCATTTAAAGTGTTTTAACCTTAGAAATTAACTTTTCACATGTTAACAATTAGTGATACAATTATTAGTATTATTATTATTATTATGTTGATATTAGTTATTTATTTATTTTGGCCGCTTTCTCTTCTTCAATAATTCAGTATTTTTTTCTTTTACACAGTCATAAATTTGGATGTACAACATTTTCTTTAAATTACATTGCGGAAGCAAATTCCCGTTGATGGAATCCACATAGAAACAATTTCTGCGTTGTGCCCAGTAACTGTCCATCAATGACATACGACTGTCTATACGATTGTAATGTGACAAGGTGCCGCAAAGAAATATTGTGCGACCATTAGAAGTTCCATCAACAACAGAATGAACAAAGCAAGAACAGCCTTATTTTGGCCTAAACAACATCTGGAAGTCCTCTCAATACAGCACAAGCACAAAATTAAGATTATATCAGAGCTGTGTGCTTTCTGTGCTTCTCTGTGGTGCGGAATGCTGGAGAGTTTCAGAGAAGGAAATGTCGAAATTGTCCTCTTTTCACACAACATGCCTAAGAAAGATTCACCGAATCTTTTGGCCGAATACCATCACCAACCAAGATTTGCTTACTCGGAGCAAGCAAGAGGACATGCACACCATCATAGCTGGCAGACTCTGGAGCAGGGTTGGCCATGTCCTCAGAAGAGACCACGATGCCATCACAAGAACAGCTATGCTTTGGACCCCTGAAGGAAAACGAAAGAGAGGCCGACCAAAAACAACTTGGCGGAGGACTGTGGAGGCTGAGATGCAAAGAATGAACCAGAGTTGGGGCACTGTACGAAGGAGGCCACCAATCGAGCAAAGTGGAATCAATTTGTTGTTGCCCTACAAGACGCCACTAGGCGTGATGGCCACTGACTGCTTTGACGGTCGACGGCTAAGGATCAAAGAAGAAGGAGAATTAGAAGTTCAGAATGAAATTAAATACTTACTGAGTATTTTAAACATTTGCTTCTTTCTCATATTCCAGCAACTGCATCAATCCTTCATCGTTGGTATTACTTTCAAGACCACACGACTGCTGCTCTGACAATTGGACAAAATAGGACAACCAACCCACCATATATATATTTATAGAATGTGTGATTCCTGTATACACACATTGGGATCGTCATCAGTGCTATAGAATTCATGCTCTGTGTTGAGAACTTCTTGTCTGACCTAAGGGAGTAGATCGGAGCACTGATGGAGTTGTCCGAGTGCAATAAAGATTGTCCTTAAAGCCAAACCATATTACTTTCACATAAAATTGTCATATTGTTAAGTTGATCACAACACTTGCATTGTCAAATGCAACATCTTTATCAATTAAATATTGACCAGACATTGCCATATCTTCCCATGTTGGTACACCGTAAAAAATCATTCATGACAAATATATGTAAATCTTCTTATGGTTTTATTGATATCTCAAAAAGTATTCTAAACAAATGATGTACAGACATTTATTATCATCACGAAACAAACTGGTAACACAAACGGTCAAGTCCGTCTGTTCGTTTCCCAACAAGCATATTCGAAATCTTCAAGGGCACAGACTCTTGACACAAGCGCTGTTTAAGAATGTCTGTCACAGATTTAACATAACTTAGAACAAATGAACTACATTTGTTCAGTGTCGTAGTTAGATAGGTTTGAAAGTTATTTATGGTCACCTCTGAGTAGAGTGGATGTTGATAAGTACGTGAGAAATAAAAGTGTGAGAATAGATTTCACGGGTGAATAGTTTAAGGAGAAGATCTGTCTCTGGAATGAGTGGTTTCTCTAGTCCCGCCTATCTATACGACTATAATTTAGTACAAGACAATCGTTCCCTCCCTATACATGTAAATATAAGTTTAACTACATACACACACAACTATGTGACAACAAGACACACAAACGTGAAAAAACTATGATTAATTGGTTATGGGTCTGACCAACACACAAAGTTAAGTTTCTTTTGTTGTTTATTATCATTAAACTTGACAACATCGAATATCTAAAGACAAATCAAATAAAATCAGATTTACATACATAGAAACTTAAATGAATAACTGTGCCCTCCCCCTCTTGAGAAAAGAACCCAAAACGTTAATAACCCAAAGGTCAAAGGTTATCACTATGTTACAGCATAGACAGCAAAGAAAAGAACAAAGTTTCTACTAAATGCTATCCAGTAAAGTAAACGATATTCAAGCAAAATCCAGGTTAGTACGATCATGTAACAAAGAAAAAATATTTGCGCTCTCTCTCTCTCTCTCTCTCTCTCTCTCTGACATACAGTGGCCACTCAATCACGCGTACCTAATCTTGGTGATATCCTTGGAAATACAATTATCCTGAATATAAAAAATATCAGGCGTTTGACCCAAATTGGCCGCAGTCCATCCTTCAATAAGTAAGATTAACAAGGTGGACGCCTAATTTGGTGATTGAGTCCTGGATAGACAAATGTCACCTCGAATAGTTTGTGTAGAAACCGAGATCTTGTGTTTACAGTAAACATTAGAAAATACTTCCAGTATTTGAAACATCATGTTGTTAAAACTGTTACAATTGATAACTGATGGTAATCCTATCGGCCGATTCTGAAACAGAGTAACTCTTCTGGATACAATCCACTTGGATACGACTGTCAAACGTCGAGAGTAATGTTATTTGTTTTACGCCCCCAGTGGGTTGATAAAATTGAGCAAACTATTTCTGGGTTTTATAGTCCAGTTAAATTTACTAATTAAATGTTTATTTGTCTCTTTGGCCAATCCTGTTCACAAATGAACTTGTGGACGTGTAAGCCAAGAAGAAGACATCATTCACCAATCAGTAAAATGAAGAAATAAAAAAAGACCGCTGGCCGCTCTTGTGATCAGGTCTGCTTAAGAATAGAGAAACATTATGGAAAAATGCTACTTTTATATCTACATTTATGCACACGGAAGGGACAAAGACAATCTCTTATCCACTCCTTCAGTCTTAATTAAAGTTAACCGGCACGCGGTGTATTTAGCCTATACTATCGCGCGTCGCTTAGCGAGGGCAGGTTTGGTTGAGGTATGCAGCCTTTCCCCTATTGCCCCGGTCAACGATCAGCGTACAATGTCAATTATTATTTAATTATCCATACGCGCACTTACATAAATATCGCCTGTCGTTAATAGCTATTAAATTGTCTGCGTCTGTTTGTCGTCGTATGGTATTAAATAATAGTCATTTACTAAAATTACACAAAATTAAATATAATGTGAATTCTATTGTCCTTATCAGTCGCGCCTAGCATATAATTATTAACTAAAACGTCTCTTCTTGTGTGAGAAAACGGGTGGTAAAAATTAACATTAAAGCTGAACAACTAGAAAGAAAATAGCTACGCGTTATTTTTTACTCGTCTTAACAGCTAGAACTCTAAGTGAATTATAATGGTAAAAACTTTAACACTTTAACACTTAAGCACACATTTATATTTCCAGAAAATCAGAATGAAATTCACACGAATACTATTAACACATCTCCTACAATGGTTCTAGATTACGTGTTTAGACTATCCGAAAAATTATGAGCGACAACTGATAACTGGTTTGGGAAGACACAGTTTATATATCATCATGGTTATCTGCTCTCTAGAGGATGCTCATTTTCACACTATTGTGCGTAGCAGAGAAATCAGAAACCTAAGTTCCCAAGATAAAATGTTTTCACGGCCGCTCTCTGGGCGTTGCAAATCGACAACAGAGACTTAAAAACCGTGTCACGGGTTATCGTAGATTTAGCCCGCTTCTGGAGATCACAGAGTTAACTCCCCCTGAGTGTACGAACATCAAAAGGGTACTCGGGGAAATATGTTTGCCCGAGCGACTCACTTCAAAAGGGTCCGGTGTTATTCCACGTGTGTCTGTCTGATATCATATGAGTGACAGATCAGTTCGCGTGAGAAACTCAGGTAAACAAACCACATTCGCTCCTTCTTATGACTGGCAGGTCGCTGAAGTTGGTAAACAACTTCGTTAGTTTTTTATGTTCAAGGAAAGAGGCGTGGAATTAAAAGTGAGTAAATTCAGGCTGTAAATGCATGTTTTTTTCTAGCGAATCATAGAGCGCTACGAGGTCACGAAAGACTGACAGATACTGTAGGCTATTTTTAGATTATACGTCACCTTCAGTTATTTACTTGTACAAATACTTCTTAAAGAATCCACTTGTATAAATTAGATCTAATGTAAGACATATTCAGACTCCGAAATAGCAGGACAAAATATTTCTTAAAAATCAGCCGGACGCGCAATCTTAAGGTGGGAATGAGGACAAATCCGGGGAAGAAAGGACAGATGTTATCCTATATATGTCTAAAAGTCTGTAACATAAAGTGGTGTCAGAAGTGAGATCATCTCTTCTGTCACACGTTTTTGCCAAAGTATCAGTTATCTACAATCCAAGAAGTTCGAGGACTCTACTGTCGAAGAAATTGAGTCACTGATTACGAAGTTCAAAGTGTCGGTGGAAGGTCAAACGTGAGAAAATTCATCCAAGGCAAGCTGGCCAATCGAGTGCGCATGTCAGCATTTTTAACGTCAAGATGATTTCTGCATCCATAGGCAGATGTGTCTGTTGCGCACATATTCTTTTGTGTGACGCACAGATTACTGTTGGTACGCATACAAATGTAACAAGTAATTATTTGTCTGATAAAAATATATTTATCTTTGAATTCACGATTCTTAGTCTAAGGGACAGAACTCAGATTAGTCGATGTGTATTCATTCTATGAGTTATCTATTCTTGTATCTTTCCTGAATATCGAACTTGGCGTTTGAATCTAGACTTATGTCATATTTTGTGTCGGGTATGGCCAGAAACAGATTGTTCTGGCTTAGGTTTATGCAGGAATGTTTATGATCCGAATCTATGTTTACTCCTTGTCTGTTTGAGACGATTCGGTCTTATATCGTGTTATCTTTGTATGTCTATGTCGGACTATTTTCGTTGTACTGTACTTTGGGGTCAGGCACTTTCGGCGCAAGAAGATAGGTTAGGGAGTGCTTCGGTGATGGAGGAGCCTGGCGGGATGTCATGTCTTTAGGCCTGCCCAAAGTTTGTGATCTCTTCGATTTATTATGGGGACGAAGATAGTTTCTTCTAGGATTGTTAAGTCTATGAGTTCCCCAGTGTTGATTCAGTAACGCCAGGAGAGCGTTTGTGTTTGCTAGTGTATTTCCTATGCCAAGGTAAAAGAACTGTTCACTGAACTCTTTCATTCCTAGGCTCAAATGGGCAGACGTCTATATGAATTTACCTATGTCTATATGTCGGGACGACATGTTATCTAGCAGCACTGAATATGTTTATATGCAGCAATTATGAGGACAGAATATGCTGATACTTGTAGAAAATATTTGTGTTCATGAACTGAACCTTTATTGAAGCTTCATTATGCATCGTTATCGTGAGTGATGCTCACAGGACCAGAAGCCATTTTGGAATCCTATTTATTGTCGATCATCAATCAGAGAACAGGGATGCCCCTTATTATCAGGTGATGATAAAGCGATCACACTTATGAAAGGAAAACCTACTATTGGTGGTTTAACATTTTCTCAGAAAAATATTTGCTGAACTTTATTTAAAGGAATCTTCGCTAGAGTGCAAGTTACGTTTATGCTAGAAGAGGTTCGATCTAGGAATCAGGTTTGAACATTGTCTATTAACTGACATGATCAGTCAGTAAGGCCTGATGAATATTTGTATAAACTATGGAACTCTGAATGCTGTCTACTGACGTTCCATTGTGATTTTCTTCAACATGAATGCCAACTTCTTATTGTAGACCATTGATCAACAATATGACGATATGTGTCGACCTGTGTTCCTGTAACTATACACGTAGTCTAAGTGTGTGCGTCCTATTAAGCAGTATGAAACGACCACAGTAGTCCAGCCATCCTTGACTTCCACCTGTGATTGGAGTGAGTGTCCTGTGAACCTGTCGAATTGCCATCCATTCGCGTTATCGTTATTGATGTTTACACTCACACATTGCATCAGAATATACGCACTTAACAGTACACCTTGTCAGGGCCCCAACAGTCGGTAACCTGACCCATTTACAGAACATTGTGACTGGACGAGCTATATCACACAAAAAAACAGTCCGTGTCAATCTGGTGCAAGAAATAAGATTTATCAATGTGGTAGGCCAGCTTTCTGGGTCAATCTGCACAGTGGACATTTTGAGAAGTCAGCTACTGAGACCAGACCGTTTCCTGTGGCCTGATACGACACACCAGCAGTACTACGCTACAGTCGATGTCAGCATGACCTGCCCTATCGATCGTATGCAGTAAATAGGTCAGCGCTCGTTGAACAGACGGTGTTTACATAAAACAGACAGCATTACACATCAAAGTTGGAGCGTATATTTGACTGTGTTTGCGAAATGTACGGTGCAACTGAAGCGAGAAGTCCTACTTGTGATTCATAGGAACTGTAAACGGTGGATTTTCCTGCACTGCCATAGTTTGTGTTGAACTTTAATAATTTAGGCCAGAATTAATTGTTTAATAAAGTACCATAATACAGTACCATTATAACTGAGCCTTCTATCTGCAACACATTCTATCTGCAACACATTTCATTATATTATATGTATTTATGCTATATGTATATTGATGTTTACATGTTTATATGTGATATTTGTGTATATTTCTGTGGGCGGTTGGTGAGGTGACTAATATAGGGTATACCGAGTCATATTGGTCCTATATTAGTGTTCTGTAGGGAGCAATTTTCTTAATTGAAAATTTGCACGCAACATCCGTTGCTATTTTTGTTAGCTGTGATGATCTGTCCCATCGTTGTTTTCGTAATATTTTTTCTGTTCTTCAGTTTTGTTTTGATTTATTCGTAATTGTGAATCTACCCTTTCCTAAAATTTAGTTCTATACACATTTATATTTATACACTGTGACGTCATTTGTGTTGTTTATTTCATTGCGGTTATCATCACAGGTTCTGTGATTATTTTTTCAGTTTTCTATTTAATTTAGTTGATTTCTGCAAATGTTTTCATGTTGTCTTTTATAATTGTTTTGTTGTGTTTTTGATCGACATACACTATATGAAACATATTTGATCATACACTACTAGCTGTGTAGTGAACTTATGAGAAAGAATCAACTGAGGATTAATTGCTGTTATTATAGGTACACAGTTGATTATACAAGACCTTATTTAAAGGCTTGTTTCCCACAGAGATTGGGATAAAGGGTGCTGATTATTCAAGCTATTAAGAGCTTGTTTCCATTTATTTGGAGATAGATTTCATTATTGCTATTTCAGGTATCTAGTCGCATATTGGTATACATTATGTCGACTTTAGATTACTTCATTGAGATAGGGAAATCCCTAGGCAAGACTGGTGATAAGTTAGAGGAGTATGCTACCACTCAATATGAAAAAGCACAAAAATTGGAAATTGATAAACTGAAAGCTGAGATTGAGCAAAGAACTTGCAGATGCAGGTGGAGGAAAGAAGATTCCAGATGGAAGAAAAAAGATTAGAAAGAGAAGCTGAACAAAAGAGATTAGACAAAGAAGCTGAACAAATGAGATTAGACAGAGAAGCTGAGGCTGAACAAAAGAGATTAGACAAAGAAGCTGAACAAAAGAGATTAGACAAAGAAGCTGAAGCTGAGGAGAGAAAGGCAAAAAGAGAACATGAGGAAAAACTGTTAGCATTTGAGTTAGAAAAATTTAAATTGACAAATATGAGTAATGTTAATCAGTCCTCTAGTGGTAATGGTAAACCCTTTACTTACAAGGTCAAGGTGCCAGCGTTCAATCCTTCCCGTGATGACATAACATTCTGGCTGGATAGATTTGAACGCTCTTGTCGAGCTCATAAATTCTGGAGGGGAATGACGTGGAAATCGAGCAGCTCATAATGGTGGATAAATCCCCAATATCCCCTATATGCTAAACCAGTTATCAGAAAATTTGAAAGGTGATTCTCTGACTAGTTTAATTTGGTTGAAGAGGCTGACAAGGATAATTATGATGTTATTAGAGCAGCCTTAGTGAAAAAAATATCAATTAAACAGAGGAAGGTTTACTGTATTTTGTTTTAGAAAATGGTACTGAATCAGGGGTACAATTCTCAAGAATTCATTGCAAGGACTCACGTCTTACATTTAATCGTTGGATTGAGTTGTCCAAAACAGAAGAGACCATATGAAAGCACTCTTATGGACTGTATTGATCTCAGAGACAAGGATAATGTCAAGTATAAATAAAAACCAATTCCTTTGAATTTCCTACATGAGC
>JAMPIV010013917.1:0-57589 GCA_024509875.1 Oreohelix idahoensis | reverse complement strand
TACAGTTCCCGGGTTCCGAGATCAAAACCCGGCAGCGTCACGCTCTAGCCTTCTTCTTCCTCTTCTTCTGGTCAAAGCAGTCAGTGGCTATCACGCCTGGTGGCGTCTTGTAGGGCAACAACAAACTGCTACCACTTTGCTCGGTCGGCTGCCATCCTTTCCCTGACGAAGGCCTTGTGGCCGTAACGTTGACTATTTTCTTTGTCTTTTGTCCTCGTAAGACGAATCACCTTTTTTCGATTTTTTTTCACACTTATCCATTGTGATAATCTTAGCACTGTTTGACAGTAAAAAAAACTTTTGTGAGCCGGTGATAACGCTTAACACTGCAAATCAAAATTGACAGCGACCATCAATATATATATAAAATCCCTGCTTTTTCTGTCACTAACGCTAAGGGATGCCACTTTGGTTGAAAGTTAGACATTAATTGTATTGTTTCCCTTAAATCTACTCTCCCGAAAATATTAACACTCGACAAAGAAAAGTGCGCAAATGACGGTGTGCACAAAAATATTTATAGAACTGTGGTGATGCACAGTGGGTTTTAAAAAATACTTTTGAATAAGTAAAATTGCCGTTAGGTATTGGTGCTTTTGAATTTAACTAGTTTTTTTTTTTATAAATGCTAAAAACGGCATCTTTGACAAAATGAAATAACTGCCAGTGGTAAACTTCGTTTGTGCAGAGTGCCAGCTATGTAACTACCCCTATGAAACTGTTGACCACCACCTCTTTGAGCGCCCATTTCTCGATGATGTTCGGGAAATGCTCCTTCCTCCGAGGCCAGATAAGTGGAACACCTTGAACAGAGAAACAATACACATTGCGAAAACATGCAGATATCACTATATGGCTGTCACGGGCGATATTTTACTCTAGTTCTCTCGATAGATTTTTCTCTCGTTCTCTCTTTTGTCTTTTTCAACTTCTGCATTAAATCTTCTCTACACGCACATTCCAGTTATATGTTACCCGAAAATAGGATGATAGTATCACTTTCACTCACCTGTGCAAATCGTTTGCCCAGAACAGGTCATCGGTTTCTTGCAGTCATTAATTGGATGTATTTGATATGGCGACTATTTTCGCGGTAGTAGAGAATGTAATGAGTTTTTACACTCCACGGTAAAGTAATGTATCTACCTGAGACAGAATTCAGATGAAAAGAGTGCCCACGAGTTATTAATATAAGATGGGAAATGGTGTAGGAAAATGGGTGTGTGGGTTCCCATAAATCTGTCTATAGTAAAATTGGATTTCACTGCTTCTTAGTATTTAAGATTTTAACTAACCAGACCACGGCACTGCAATCTAAACTTTGGTCATGAAAGAACCTATCTCGCATGAAAGCCACCTAGCGCGTAAGACTTCCTTTTGACAAAAGCATAGCTTTTTTGCAAAAGTACAACCGAGTGGGTGAGTGAGAGATATATATATATATTCTTCTTCTTCTTCCTTCTTCCTCGTTCGTCCTGAAAAGGACGTTGGTTACGTCGTGTCTGTTTACGCCGGAGCTGTGATATCTGCACCTTTCGGTCGACACATCCAACTTCAGCACGGCATTTTTTGGGACCGGGTTTGCCTTCCCTCTGCGATCCCTACTCTCTCAGCCAGACTGCAGTGATGCATCCTGTTTCCAGGACCACCACGTGGAGGTGGAGTAGGGTCTTGGTCAGTTCTGATTCGCTGACCATGATGCAAGCAGTCAAGCTATGGGTCGATGACTGCATTCTCTATTGCTGCATCGTTGGGTCCCATATATATATTGATTACATTCTATTACATGTATATAATATCATTTTAGATGGTTATTATTCACGAGTATAACTGATTTTTTTGGTGTTATACATATTTTATGACTTAACTAGTAAGATTGAATTTTTTGTGCATTCGATAGACACATATCCCCCCCCTTGAGTGTCATAACAGACTAGTATCTAGTGGGATGAATTATCCCCCCTTGATGTGATTGTTGACTATTATCTTATGGATAAGTTATCTCCCCTGTGTTTTGCCATTGAATGGAATTTAAAGTATATATATATATATATATATATATATATATATATATATATATATATATATTATATATATATATATATATATATATATATATATATATATATATATATATATATATATATATATATATATATATATATATATATACAGTAGAACTCCATTTATCCGAACCCCATGGGACCGAGCATCGTTCGGATAATCAAATGTTCGGATAATTGGATTACATGATGTATCGAGTACATGTACACATATTTCTAAAAATAATTAACAATCACAAGGAAAATACACTATAAAACATATTTACTTGTACTGTAATAATAATACCCACACTGTATTAGATCACTGTATCGCCAAAATCTTTCATTACACTGCAGTGCATGTACTACTTGTATTAATTATTTTGTTAAGAAAGAGAAATGTTTTCAAAATAACATTACAAACGATTCAAAACCAGGCGCAACTTACGATTCAAAACCAGGCGCAACTTACGTATACATGTACTTGCACAGATGTAGCCCACTATTTAAAATAATGAGGAATCCTCTTTTGCACCAAACTGGATAGTCTCCTTTTGGCTGCTAAGTCCCGCATTCTCTTCAACAGCAGAAGCTGTGTAGGACAGCTGTCATCTTCTTGCACAAAAGACAAAATTTCTTCGTCATTCAAAAACTGAAAACCAGAATCATTATCATCTTCTAGCCACATGTGTGCATCATCTTTGTCACAGTCCGAAAATCCGGGCATTGCTTGAAACAGTTCCACAACTTTATTTATACAATCATCATTTGTGTCCACTGCAGTAGTTTCATTTCCTCCTTTTTTCCCAAGCAATCTATTCCAAGCCTTGTTGAGATTATCTTGTGACAGGGTGGTCCAAGCATCAGCTTACATATAGCAGCAGTCTTTGAGATTAAGCTTTTTGGAAAACGCCACCACATTTTCTTCATCTTCAGCCAACAATAAACGACGCAGGACTTCCTTCTTGTACATCTTTTTAAGCTTTGCTATAACACCCTGATCCATTAGTTGAATCAGTGCTGTTACATTGGGAGGCAGAAAAATTACTTTAAAATTTGCATCAACTGCATTCAATGTATCCGTCTCTGGATGAGATGGTGCATTGTCCAGTAGAAGAATTACTTTTCCAGTTTTCTTTTCTTGTTCTTTCAACCTCTTCACATTTAGGATGAACTGATTTGTATACCAATCAAGAAATATTTCACTATTCATCCAAGCACTCTTCTGTGCTTTGTAGCACAATGGGAGACATGTCACATTCTTTAAACAACGTGGTTTTTTGGCTTTGCCGATCATTAGCACCGGTAAACGATGACTTCCACTGGCATTCGCGGCTACCAAAATTGTTACTCTCTCTTTGCACTTTTTAAACCCAGGGGCAGCTGCTTCGCGCTGAGATGCAAGTGGTTTTTGAGGCAATGATTTCCAGTATAAGCCAGTCTCATCGGCATTATACACATCATCTAGTAAATAACCTTCTTCTTCCAAAAAAGCCAAGAATGTTTCTGTAAAATTTTCAGCGGCAATTGCATTGCTAGATAAAGATTCCCCTTGAATCTCCAATTCTCGTATGCCATGACGAGATTTAAAGTTTCTTAACCATCCCTGCCTAGCCTTAAAGTCAGGAGGACCGTCAAGTTGATTGTTGAACTGAAGTGCCTTTCCACACAATAGAGAGCCAGAGATAGGTTCCCCTTTGCTTCTTCTTTGCACAAACCATATATACAAAGCCTCTTCCAATTTCAAATCTTTCGGATTTCTCGTGGTTTTATGTTTCTTCGACCCATTTTCACTATCCAATTTCGATGCAAAACTCATAATTTTATCCTTGTTACTTTTGATGTCAGAGGCGGTAGCTTTCCCAACATTAAAAATCCTCGCAAATGAAGACACAGTTTCACCTTTTCCTAGTCTCTTGATAATTTCTGTTTTCGTTTCAATTGACAAAACATTGCGGTTCCTTTTTATATGCTTTAGGCCTACTGGAAGATGCCAGATCGCACAGAGAAATACGTATACACCAAAATTATTCTGCTGTAGTAGCAGACACAATTATTTTAAGTTGAACTGTCTGTTTAGCCAGTGTTCTGCTTAGAATGCACACGTACACTGGATTGGTAAACAAGATATTAACTGACTTTATGATCTAACTGACTTCCTTTACGTAAGCGACCGTCCATTAGCCCATCTCATTGTCTACAAATTGTTCGCACACATTTTAAGCTTGCCGCATCAAAAGATTCAGAACTGTAGTCTAACGTGACTGGTGGCGCCTGATTTTTTTTTTTTTTTTTCTGGAAAAAGTGTTCGGATAATTGGATGTTCGGATAATTGGGGTTCGGATAAATGGAGTTCTACTGTATATATATATATATATATATATATATATATATATATATATATATATATATATATATATATATATATATATATATATATATATATATATATATAGAGAGAGAGAGAGAGAGAGAGAGAGAGAGAGAGACAGAGACAGCAGAGACAGACAGAGAGACAGAGACAGCGTATTTGCTAACATTTGGGTGTGCTGAGTTAATATCTTAATGCTCTAATTTTGTAAAAGAATAACTCACTTCCAAAGTATATTGAGATAGAGAAATAAGTGCAGTTGATGCATTTTTAATAATAATAATATTACAGAAGTATGAATAGCTTTGTAAGATTGTACATTTCATTTCTCGATAATGAGTAGAGCCAGAAACATCGTATACTGATTGTAAAAAGAGATTTGATTAACTGCAATACTTTGGTGAACATAGTTGAAATTAAGCAGACAGTGTAATGAAGGACTATTAGTGATGGTGGCTAACTGTTGATGTAGAAGACGTCTTTTATGATGTATCTGATTTATTGACTTAAGCAATACGGTAAATAACCTTATGGCGTACGTATTGTTTGTCTCACGTGATTAAACTGTTGAGCCAGCAGTACAAAAGACACATATTGGCCAGTACTGTGAATTATGACGGACGGGCGACACACAGACTTGATAATTATTCTCTCCCAAATGGAGGATTACCGAAGTCGTATTGTATCTTCCCCCAGTTCTTTAGGGTAGTCTACACTAGGAACTTCCGTCTTCATTGATGACGTCGAAACCTGGATCAGGGAAAGAGAACTTCAAACCCCTGAGATAGATCTGCACCTAACCCACAACCCTTTTCTTACACCTGGAGAAATCAGGGAGTGACCGGGATTGCAGTCATAGATCCAGACATGTTACACCACCAAGAACCAACCACTACATTCAATCGAACTTCAGAAATGTCCTTAATGATGAACTGTCAATAGTTTTGTAAACGCAACTGAAATCAACTTCTTCAAAGTCCTAATGCTGAAAGATAAATAGCTTTTTGTTTACTAAACTCAAGTGAAATTACGAGTATATAAGTCCTGTGACAAATTGTGAGTAACTTTATAGACACTATTGCACTGTAGGCATTTTGATTATCGTAAATTTTATACATATTTGATTGATACATATTCTATACATATGACAATTTTTTTTAAATTTCCATCAGTAAAGTTGCATTGTAATTTTCTAAAATCAAGATTAGTTTTGCCGACTTTTCTTTAGTGTTATAGTGATGTCTAATACTGAAAGATTATGTCATATTTGTATTTAATCAATGGAGGCTCTTTCTAATAATTCAGTACCTTAGGGAAAAGTGTGACCTGGATACCTACTAGCTCTAGTCTACTCAGACGGTTCTCAACCTGCTAAGAGACAGTTAATTTCCAGTATCCCTATAAATAGATCTGCCAGCGATTCTCACTCTATTTTCTTCCTGCGGAACTTATACTTATATTTTCCGCAGATTTTCCTCGAACCAAATTTCAGTGAGATTATCTAGGACAGTTCTGGTACTTGGTCATACCTTCACCTTTTCCATCTATCACCACATCAACATCAATATAACCAGCCACAATGGCATTGGGCTGAAGGGCGAGATTCCAAGCGCCGCGGGATCAATAACAGCAACAAGAAACTCCAATAAAATATGCCAGGTCTCCAGCAAACCAAAAACACCAAAGGTTTGCGAAGGTGTTTTGATAAACTGTTCACTTTTATGTGACTTAAACCTTTTCCTTTTTATTAGTTTTGTTCATTTTTCAACAATTTTATTTACGAACAACTCCGCAGTCAACATATTAATTGATTGTGATTACTTAATATTAATCATTTCAGTTCTTTATTAATAAAGCCTACAATCATTTTAAGTATGAGCCGTGGTAGCATAGGGGAGTCGCGGTAGCATAGCGGTTAGTGCACTGGCTTCCTAGCTGAGTGGGCTATGGTTCGATCCCCAGATGAGGTGGGATTTTTTTAGGCCACAAAGGGCTCCTGGGTCGACCCAGCCCTAAATGGGTACCAGAGCAACTCTGGGAAGGTTAAGACGGCCGGCGTGATGCTGACCACATCACCCCTAGGGGGAACGACTAAGTAAGTAAGCAACTAGAATATTATCGAAGTATAATTTCATACATGAATGAGTGTAGATGTTAAAAAGTAAAGAATTATAAGAAGATGCTTTTATGGCGTAGCGGATAACTTCAAGAATTTCAGCATGACAGTAGTCCGTATCTCACTGTGGGCGTTATATAGAAAATGAGTAAGTAAAAGCTATGAGCGACTCATCATGGCACACGCTTAAAGGATTCGAAAACACAAAAATGCCGTAAGCCGACAGTCCAAATGATGAATACACAAAGATTTGGGGAAAAAAAAAAACAACCAAAAATCATCAATAAATGCGTGTAATCGATTTTTTTGCCGCGGCCTTGCTCTGTAATCGTGGCCTTGCTCTGTAAGAGTGGCCGCCCAGCTAAATGTGGAAATCGAATGCGCAGGTGTACCTGTGAAAAAATCCCTGTAGTTTCAGCGCATAAAGCGTAAAATAAGTGGACATTACACGGCCTAGGTTTCAAACAGAAAAAAAAAATACACTAAATCTTTCGTCTAAGAATTAACACTAAGTGCAGTATACAATTTTACTGAAAGAATAATCAATAACATATGAAAACTTATTTACAATCGTGTGATTCTCCGATTTATATATACTTGTTTTTCATTTTATATATTGATGATATCCTTATAGTATTATATGAGCTAAATGCAATTCGCACATTTATTATTTTTTTTTCCAGGTCGTACATCGAGGATTCCTCAGCAAAAAAGAAATTGGCAAGAAGACTAAGATGGCTGTATACCGCTCCTTCTATATCCCAGTCTTGACTTATGGATGCGAATCATGGGCAATGACTACAACTCATAAAAGCCAGCTCCAAACCTCAGAGATCAGGTATATGAGGAAGGTAGTTGAAGAGACATGATCCGTGACCAGACGATTACGTCATGGCCTCCAAACCCATCCCCTGCAGACCCGAGTTGAACAGTCTCAATTACGATAGTCTGGTCATGTATGCAGAATGGGAGACGATTGGCTCCGACGACAAATATGGAAAACCAAGAGCCAGGGATCCAGACCTCCAGGACGACCCAGAGTTGGCTGGGAGGATAACATTAGACAATCTCTAAAGCAGGGGTTCTGAACCTTTTTTTTTTTGCTCACCCCCACCCTTTTCTGAACCTCATTTACCTCTGAAGTCCCACTCATAATCGCCGTTTGCTGGAAAAAAAGGTACTTTACCATCTAATTGTGTCCCTCTAGAAATATGACATGGCCCACGCTGAGAACCGCTGCCCTAAAGGACTAGATTGAAACCAGGCCAGGAGGAAGGCCGCCGATAGGATAGTATGGCGTTCTCTCTGGCAAACCTCTACACCCCAGGGTAGAAAATGAACGACTAAGTAAGTATGTATTTCTTCATAACTCTATTTCCACATATAGTTAATACATATAGTTAATACATGTAGTTAATACATGTAGTTAATACATATAATTAATATATATAGTTAATACATATAGTTAATATACATAGTTAATACATATAGTTAATACACATAGTTAATACACATAGTTAATACATATAGTTAATACATATAGTTAATACATATTCATTCATCACTCATCAGCTCCCAGATGAGCATAGGCCTTCAACAAACGTTTGTCAAGTACTTCCTGTCTCGTCAAATACTTCCTGTCTTGTCAAGTACTTCCTGTCTCGTCAAGTACTTCCTGTCTCGTCAAGTACTTCCTGTCTCGTGCTAACAGCTCAAAGTCTTACCACGTCTTTCTCACCTTTTTTTTAAATTCTGTCTCCAGTTCTCTTCTCTGTGTGTCTTTTTGGTCTCCCTCTACATCTCCTATAATGGAGATTCCAGAACAGAGTTATGTCTCTCAATGCTATCAACAGGTGTCCTCAATGTTTGTCCTAGCCATCTCCATCTGCTCATCTCGTTCCACTGGTGCGTTATCTGGTTCTTTCCGTTAGTTCCAAATTTATAAAAATCCAATCAGACCAAACGGTCCTTTATATTTGGACATGCGCCCTAATATAACCGAAGGACCCTGTGTCTAGGTTGAACGGTTCGCGCCTCGCCAAGTCGAGGCCAATTTTTGTGTGTTTTTTTTTAAGTTCCAAATTAGTGATCTTGTCGTACAACTTTAATCTTTTCATTCTAGGCAATCATCTATTTTATTACATACTGAAAAACTTAAATTACTCTGCAATCCTCTAATTATGTATCTTCATTCTTGATCAATGCGAAACGCCCAAATTACAAAAAAGAATGAATCAATTAATTAAATCATCAACGTATTTGTAAAAAGTATATTCACTAAACGTATCTTAAAGATACGTTCATATATTCAGGAAATGGTTTTTCGTATTCCGCTGTTGAGGTTTACCAAAAACATTTCATATGACGTAAATATTCGGTGTCACTGAAAACTCAATGCGGAATAACTGAACAAAAAAAAAACAAAAAAACATCTACACTAGAAGCAATGTTTAACCGTAGCTTCCAAAAACAAATTCCCAGCATTTGCATAACAGGCCACGTCAGAAATGTATCCTGGGAAAATCAAAATGCGATATACAACAGCATTTACAAAAGTGGTAAAGGCAGTCCCAGAGCAGATACTGACGTGGGGAGATGAAGTGTTACAGACTTCACAATACTAGATCCAGCTACGAGAGGTAGGGTAACCGGTTCTGTTTCCTCGCTGCCTATTCCTTCCCTAACTCAAGAGCAGAGTCAGGTAATAATTTACAGCTGGGTAGACTGGAGCGTGATTTCACAGCGTTTCGAACCCAGTACCTTTTGCGCGAGAGGCAAGCGGTCTAACCACTCTGCCAGGCGGACGCTCAGGAAAAATATAAATGATTAATTTCTACGCTGGAGTACGGAAAATTATAAATGGTAAAGGTAGTCCCATAGAAGATACTGCCGTTGGGGAATGAAGTGTTAGAGATTTCACTACACTAGGCCAAGCTTTATGAGGTGGTGTAACCAGTTCTCTTCGCTGTCTTTACCTTCTCTAACTCGAGAGAAGTGTCAAGTACCCATTTAAAGCTGCGTAGACTGGAGCGTGACCATAACATTCCGGAACCCAGTAACTTTACCGGGAGAGACAAACGCTACAATGGCTTAGCAGCTAAGAGGTTTTCAAACTTTTTTGGTCCGCGGCTCCCTTGACCTGTGCAGAAATCACCGCGGCTCCTCTCTATACTATATTTATTGATTGACTTGGCTCATAATATCCAGCCCAACACTTTTCCCAAGCCACCGCGACGCCCTTAGCCGAGGGAGCCGCGACGCACAGTTTGAAGACCTCTGCCTTAGCCAATCAAACGTTCTGTATTATAATTATTTTACATAATTGTCTGCTATCGCTGTGAACGTTTTAATGAAATTTACACTGCAAATCTGTATCTACATAATTAAACAAATAAAGTGGGGAAACCCGAGACCTGTAAACAGTAAATAAATAAATATTACACACATAAAGGTATGTTTCAGGCGCTCGTGAGAAATAAAGAAGTAGAAAACTAGACAACAGAAAATAGAGAGGAGTGACTTAAAGGAGAATCGAACCGAGGACCTTCCGAACGGCACCCACGCTGGATCGCCCTAGGTACATACCCGGCGTTACATGATGCGAATCCGGGATTCGCTTCTGTAGCTAGGCTAGGATGCCGTTCGGAAGGTCCTAGGTTCGATTCTCCGGTAAACCACTCACTTCTGTTGTTTTTCTGTTGTCTAGTTGTCTGCTTCTGTATTTATTAATTTAAGTATAAATATTATATCTGGAAAGTTTATGAGGTAATCAACATTAAAAATCAAATTCGGACAATACAACGTGAAATTCACTCAAACTTACCTGAAAACAATTTCTTTAAAAAATATGTCTGTTCTAAACTGTACGCAAAGGTTTCTATTAATATAAAGTCATATGTTAGTACATTACTTAATCAAATGCTCTAGCAAAGTTCATATTATAATAATGATGGATGTGTAATCGAAGTTTTAAAATAAAGCACTGTATATGTACACATCGATTTCAATTACGGAAACAGTAATCACAGAAGAAAACTAATCAATACGTGTCTGCTTATGTTACGACTATTGTCATTCAATGTAGCCTTAACCAACCCCAGCTTCAGGCTATTTCAGGCCAAAGCGTTTAAAATTTCGCAAATGGAGAACACAATTCTCAACTTCAGCTCAGGCATCCTACGCGCGCGTGGTTGCACCAGCGCCGTCTTGCGTACAACTCGTTCAACCTTCGACCAGATTCCATAACGCGAAAGGCAGGCTAATGTGACGGTACTTTAAAAAAAAAAAAAAAAAAAAGGAAAAAAAAAAAAAAAAATCGATTGTCGCCTACTGAGAAAGACTAAGGCCTGGTACGGAGTCGATTTAACAACAATAAAATACGATGCGATTTATTTTTTTCTTCAAAATGAAGTCATGGCAACCCTAGAAGTTTAACGCGAATCAAAATTAAGAAAGGTGGACGGAAAACAAGGAAATGCGAAACTGACGGGATCCCATATGCACTAATTGTGTAATCCCACTAAGTGGGTGAAACTCCTGTAACGAGCAGCGAAAAAATCCCCCAGCTTTTCGAGAAAATACGGAAAATGTGCGCACTGCAAAGTGAAAACTAAATTCAACGCTCATTAAAAGAATTCGCAAACCTTGAGATCTTTTACCGCGGCATTTTCGGGAACATATGAAAACTGCAGGCATTGCACCGTGAAAGCAAAATTGAGCACACAGTACAAGAGAACGCAGTCCTTACAATTTGTCTTGGTACACTGACCATTCATTGACGATAAGTCACGATACGCTTGACTACAAAGATCTAATGAAGTTAGAATGGAAAGGAGTGAAATGAGATTTAGTGCCGTCATCACGGCATGCAGCAGTAGCAGCATAACACAATTATTTCCGGTTGTGTTCTGGCGGGTTACTTACTTGTTGGAAATAGAAAATCTGAGGCAGGCAATTATTAAGTATTGTTGACTTTCATGTACGTATTCACCGCACGATTCCAGCCGATGAACACACTATTCTAGCCGAATAACGCTCCATTCCAGCCGATGAACGCACGATTCCAGCCGATGAACGCACGATTCCAGCCGATGAACGCACGATTCCAGCCGATGAACGCACGATTCCAGCCGATGAACGCACGATTTCAGCCGATGAACGCACGATTCCAGCCGATGAACGGGTTGTATTATTTTCATGCATTTTTCATTTTAGCTCTAGCTTTCTTTCCCTGTCTGTTTTTGTTTGTCTGTTCCCGACGACGGCCTTGTGGCAGCAACGTGAAGTATTACTCCTACAGCGGCATGCATTCTTTTCCGATTATTTATTCGAAGAATGTGCAGCTTTGCATATAAATAGTCTTAATTTGTCATTACAGGAGTTTAACTACTTTATATTTTAACATACAAGAGTAATAACCCTTGCGTATACTAACTTAATTGTAGGCCAAATTATACTTTGTTTCGCATAACCTGGGTATTCTCATTTTGATTATCCGGACTATTTGATTAACCGAACCAACTTTTGTCCCAATTAGTTCGGATAATTTATAATCGACGCTCTATTGTATTACCATTTTTTTTTTTAAACCCATCGTTGACTTTAGTCTTGGTGAAATTTCTGTGCAATTTCAAAATGACGTGATTTCTATTAGTTCAATCTCAGAAAATACAGATTTCTTTAGTCCAATCTCAGAAAATACAGATTTCTCTTTGTTAAATCTCAGAAAATACAGATTTCTATTAGTTCAATATCAGAAAATACAGATTTCTATTATTTCAATCTCAGAAATACAGATTTCTTCTAATTCGTTGCAAAGGGAACGGGTTCGAAACATGGTCACGCCACGCCCCATTCTACCTTTACGTAAAAAATGGTTACTTGACTATGCTCTTGAATGAGGGAAGTCAACAGTAGGGAGGAACGGAAATTGTCGCCCTGTTGCGTAGCAAATGTTGCGTAAGTATTATATGTGTTGATAAATGTTCTGTGGAGGATGTCAGCATTTTGTTTCTCACACAACGTTGAGGTGTTGTAACTTTACATCTATGTATTATATGTGTTGATAAATGTTCTTGAGAGGATGTCACATTTGCCACTAAAGGTATAACAATCCTGGCCTTTGCAGAGTAGTGTGCCACCCTCAGACACCAGGGATGATGAGGCGTAGTAGCATGGTGTCTTTTGTCTGGTTTAAGTGTGTAGGATGTAGATGTGTATTCAGACAGTGAGCATTACAAGCAAGGCAATCCACACAAGGACGTCACGTTAACTCACGACGTGAAAAGTCAATGATGCTTGCAACAGCTAGTGACGGTTTTGTATAATTTATTATAAACGCCACAATGACGAAGTGTGTAGACATAAACAAGCAGGTACATCATAGGTACGATCAAACAGTCATTATTACATATGTAGACAATTCAACTGGCACAGCAGACAGCATCAAAATAATGTGCATCATCTGCCTTTTAGGATATCGTAAACCCGCTGTACATGTAGTCAGGTAGTAAACTTCCCCTTTCCATAAGAGCTAGAAGATATCAACTAGGAGATTAAAGATGGTCTCCTCGATTTGACCTCAACAAGACAGGCATGTCTTTTGAGCGCCACATTATCGTCCTCTATTGTCCAGCAAACAGCAAAGGTATCAAACCTAGATCCATCAACAAAGTTCAGGAAGCAAATAGTCCGTAGGACAGGCATCAATCGATGCGTGACAATCTAAGTGGATCATGAGCTGAGCAAACTAGTCATATCGTAGACTTTAGAATAAGGCAGGCTAAGCAAAAGTCAACATCACAAGATGGCGATAAAGTTACTCAGCCAAAAAAGGGATTTAATTACCTGTTCATAAGGAATTAAATGAATAATCACATATGCCTCCAGGCATTAGGAATAACACAGAGATATATCATCTCAAGATAGGAACAACAATCATGAGGACTCCTTCCTGAATAAACTAAGCGAAGACTAGCACATAGCTACGTCTCGCCTTCACAGCTTCTCAGCACAGACTGACCTGGGCGGAAATCGTTTTACCAACGCCACAAAAAGGGACATGCGCAGAAAACGCGAATCGAATACCTATCCATCAGGTTAAGAAATCATGTTCTAAGACAGAGATTCTTAACCGGGGGTAGCCATACCCCTTGGGGTAAGGGAACCAAATGATGGGGGTATGGGACTCGATCTTTGAACAATTTAAAAAAAAAAACTTGTTAGATTATATTATTAACTATTACCATTATCAATGCATTATTGAACTTGAAATCAAAGTGCAGAAATCGATTTGATGTGTCAGATGACATGCGAGTAACATTGTCAGTAACTGTACCTCGATTTCATGTATTGATTGCACAAGACCAACAGCCAAAATCTCAGTAGTTGTAGCTAGCTTGTGCATTGGTGATTTCTCGTTTTAATTAAAATAAATATGATAAAATCTATATGATGTTCTTTCAGCTGTTTTGTTCCTAGCTATCCATATGTAAAGTATTTGAAGTCATACTGGTACCTTATTGGACTGGTGATGATGATGATTTCGACAATTTGGCGAAGGGGTTATGGGGACATATTTGGCAATCCGTTGGGGGTCTGTAATCGTAAAACGGTTAAGTACCCCCTGTTCTAAGAGTTCCATTTGAGAACCCTCTACGATGGGTACGAAGTTTACAGTTGTCTGGCAACCCACTATCAACGGAACACCTAATACTGGATGACAACCCTTCAGAAGAGGAACGCCTAGTTCTGGCTGGTTCCGGAAAAATACGATTCGGGTTACGGTGCCTAGCAACGCTGTTAAGTTGTCAGTTTCACGACTAGCTAGAACATTGCTCAGGGGCTCCCAACTTTTTTTCGGTACAGTATCCCCTTGGCTTTGAATAAATATGTCTGTACACCCAATCTAATTTGAGAGGGAACAAATTCGATAGTTTACCAAGTATAACAAAGTAGTCTCATTAATAAACTGCTGTAGCGGAATGAAGTGACAGAGACTTCAGTAAATAAATATTAGACAAACATAAAGGTATGTTTTCAGGCACTCGTAAGAAATAAAGAAGTAGAAAACTAGATAACAGAAAAACAACAGACGTGAGTGGCTTACCCAGGACTCGAACCCAGGACCTTCCGTGCGACAACCCCGCCTAGCTATGCAAGCGAATCACACTATCCTCCCTGCCATCTAGGCATCAGTAGAAATGATGCTTCGATGACGGGTCACTAGTGCGACCCGCAACCCATAAAACCGGAAATTTACTATGGGCAGCACCATCTCAACAATAAACAAGGAAAGAAGCAAGTCATACTTGGGATTCCAGGAAAGAAAGAGCCAAGACTGGATAACAACAGAAACGCTAAACACCATAGCGAAGAGAAAGGAAACGAAAAGAAAGAAAACAAAAGCTAAGTCTCCCAGCTTAAAGGCAATATATAGTAAACAGTACAGTCAGCTGGACAAGGAAGTAAAACGTCAAACCCGTGCTAACAAAAGGACATATCTGGATGACCTTGCAAGACAGGCAGAAGAGGCAGTACGGAGAAATGAACAAAGCACAGTTTATAAAATAACAAAAACTATCAGTGGAAAACGAGGTGCAAACAACATAACGTTAGTAAGAGACAAGCAATGAAATCTCATCACCACAGCACAGGGGCAGGAAACAAGATGGGCAGAGCACTTCAGAGAAACACTGAATAAGGAACCACCAGAGACTCAGCTGAATGTTTCTGAGGCTGAAAGTGACTTAGACGTAAATACTAACTGTTGCAAGTGGATTTTATGGAAGGGGGAGTAATCTTTAGAATGTTTTGGACAAATTAAATTTCGAGTTGCAACGCTTGATTAAGCGGATACTTGTTTGACTTTAGGATAGAATTATCTTTTCCTATTTTTCGAGTGACAGAGTACAGAAAAGCGTGTGAACGCTGTTTAATCTCAAATGTAGAGATGTATTTATTCTGTACTGTTTTGAGCCATGTGAATAGCTCGCAGCTAGTCTGCATGTATTATTGAGAGCGGTGTTCAAAACAGCCGAGTCTCGTGACGGTTTTTTTTTTTTTGGCGGGACTAGTGTGTGTGATTTAAGGGAGTTGTGTTTTGGGCGTGGACCGTGTAGGTCGAGTCCCAGTGGTTTTTGGATAGTGTATGCTTACGTAGTGCTTAAGAAAATGTCGACTTATATATTTCGCTGTGTGTACAGTCTATTTGATAAACTGCAGTAAAGATTTGTGTAGGCCATATGAAGATTATTATAGCTGCCGGGTGAGCAGGCTTTATTGTGTAATGGAGTATTGTTTAGGCCATATGAAGATTATTATAGCTGCCGGGTGAGCAGGCTTTATTGAGTAATGGAGTACTGTTTAGGCCTTATGAAGATTATTATAGCTGCCGTGTGTGCAGGCTTTATTGAGTAATGGAGTATTGTTTAGGCCATATGAAGATTATTATAGCTGCCGTGTGAGCAGGCTTTGTTGAGTAGTGTGGAGATTTATGAAGCTGTGATGAAGCGATTATAAGGCCAGGATGTGGACAGGCCGTATTAGGTATTGATGCAGTGTGGAAATTATATAATATGATTCGATGTACCTGTATTCGTCTATGTCTACGTGATGATGTGCTGTGAGTGAATAAACTATTATTAAATATCATCAGTCGTTCCATACTCGATGACTCCCGTGTGCGCACCTGTTGTGTGAACGACTTTGCCAGTACACAATCACACTCACTTTACCTATATCAAACACGACTATTATCATTTGGTGGCCAGTATGGGGAAAAAAAGAAGAAATCATCACAGCTATCAAAGGGTTAAAAAATGGAAAAGCGCCTGGTCACGACAATCTAAATGCTGAGTTATTCAAGGCAGACGCTGAACTAGCAGCAGAACTATTAGAACCACTATTTGCACAAGTCTGGGAAACTGAGACAACACCAACAGAGTGGAGTAAAGGAATAATTGTCAAATTGCCCAAGAAGTGCGACCTTGCAGACTGCAACAACTGGAGAGGAATTACTCTCCTCTCAGTTCCCAGCAAAATACTAGGCAGGATAATCATCCAGAGAATTTCAAAAGCAGTTGACTATAAACTGAGGAAAGAACAAGCGGGTTTTAGAAAGAACAGAAGATGTGCAGATCATATATTCACCCTCAGGAATATTATAGAGCAGTGCTCAGCTTATGGAATACCCAGCTGCATTGTTTCCATCATAAAAAGCCTCTATTCTAACTTTACATGCAGTGTTGGATTGAGTAATGTAACTTTCGAAGTGAAAACAGGAGTACGACAGGGATGCCCCTTATCAACAACATTATTTTTGACAGCCATAGATTGGGTGATGCGCCAGACAACAGAGGGCAGTCCAAGAGGAATTAGATGGACAACGTTTTCTACACTGGAAGACCTGGAATATGCAGATGACATTGCACTACTCGCGCATTCACATCAACACATCCAAGAAAAAACCGATAGACTGAATAAGTATGGCCAGCAGGTTGGCCTGAACATCAATCTGAAGAAGACAGAGGTCATGACACTAAATGTGGGCAATCCTGAGCCAATAACAGTAAGGAACCAGCAGTTAGAACAGACAGACACATTTACTTACCTAGGATGCATAGTAACACCTGACGGCGGAACAAGCAAGGACATTAACAACATAATGAATAAAGCGAGAACAGCCTTTGCTAGTCTCAACAACATTTGGAAGTCTTCCCAGTACAGCACAAACACAAAATTAAGACTGTATGAGAACTGTGTACTTTCTGTGCTTCTCTATGGTGCGGAATGCTAGACAGTAACAGAGAAGGAAATGTCGAAAATGTCCTCTATCCACACAATCTGCCTAAGGAAAATTCTCCGAATCTTTTGGCCAAACACTATCAGCAACCAAGAACTACTTATTCGGAGTAACCAGGAGGACATGCACACCATCATAGCTGGCAGACGCTGGAGCTGGGTTGGCCACGTCCTCAGAAGGAACCCTGATACCATCACAAGAACAGCTATGCTATGGACCCCCGAGTGAAAGCGAAAGAGAGGCCGACCAAAAACAACTTGGCGGAGAACTGTGGAAGCCGAGATGCAAAGAATGAACCAGAGTTGGGGCACTGTACGAAGGATGGCCGCCGACCGAGCAAAGTTGAATCAATTTGTTGCTGCCCTTCAAGACGCCACCAGGCGTGATGGCCACTGACTGCTTTGGCGGTTGGCGGTTATGGATCAAAGAAGAAGAAGCAGAAGAGAAGAAGAAGACTCTTGACAATATCATGAAAATCCATCGGCCAACAGCAATGGGCCAACACTCATTTTGACCGTTACACTTTATGAGATCAATGGAGAATCGACATATTCTGTGTGAGTCGGTCGCAGTCCGTACATTGTCATAATCATTATTATCCAAATAGCATCGCCCATGGGATCCAATAAAGATATAGATGCTGTTAACACATCCCCGAATATCACATATGATAATCTAAGCGGACACTAGCGATACATTTTAAAACACCACCATCTTGGCTGGCTAATCCAAAGTTCTCTCCCCATTGTCCTGCAAGAGCACTCACGTCATAATTCTTACGCGAAACGACGCGCTAAGCGACGTCCTTTTGAGCACCACCAAGTTCCAAAATAATGGACGCTTTGTGGTGTGCAAAAAGAGGTGCAACTCCTATTATCAGCTATCTAGGTGAGATATGTCATCATTTTTCAGCTTACGCACTGGACACAACATGTTGAGATACCATCTATACCACAAGTTCATAACTGGTGCATCTGTGGCATCAACCCCATGACAGGGCAAGTCGTTTCACCAAAATTAGCAAGTCTCGAATCGAGTCGAGTCGCTAATGCCTATATCGCAAGTTGTCTCGGAGTTGAGTCGCTGTGGTGACTTAAGTCCGATTCGAGTGCGAGTCGACTGACGAATGTGGTCATTAATGTGGAAGTCTAAAGACGAACAAAGAAGAAGAATCTGTCTGATGAGACTAGGACTCGTCGATCTATCCGCAAACCCCAACTTTTCTGACTTTTTGAAATTTTGGGAATAATTCAATAGGATAATACAGTCTCTCTCTCCCCCCCCCCCCCCACCTCATTCCAAATTTTCCCTGTACCAACCTTGACAAGATTCTCGTATTCCTGGAGGTTTGCGTTCCCCAGGTTTGGAACCCCTGGAATAGTGTGTTGCCTTTTTTAAAAAGATAGGAAAGTTGTGTTGTTGCTGCTGTGAATGAGCACGTAAGTATGTAAATGAGCACGTAAGTCTGTGATTGCGCACGTAAGTATGTGGATGAGCACGTAAGTCTGTGAATGCGCACGTTTTCTGTGAATGCGGAAGTAAATCTGTGAATGCGGACGTAAGTCTGTGAATGCGCACATAAGTCTGTGAATGAGCACATAAGTCTGTGAATGAGCACGTAAGTCTGTGAATGCGCACGTAAGTCTGTGAATGTGCACGTAAGTCTGCAAATGCGGACGTTTTCTGTGAAGGCGGACGTAAATCTGTGAATGCGGACGTAAGTCTATGAATGCGCACATAAGTCTGTGAATGAGCACGTAAGTCTGTGAATGAGCACGTAAGTCTGTGAATGCGCACGTAAGTATGTGAATGTGCACGTACGGTAAGTCTGCAAATGCGGACGTTTTCTGTGAAGGCGGACGTAAATCTGTGAATGCGGACGTAAGTCTGTGAATGCGCACATAAGTCTGTGAATGAGCACGCAAGTCTGTGAATGCGGACGTTTTCTGTGAATGCGGGCGTAAATCTGTGAATGCGGACGTAAGTCTGTGAATGCGCACATAAGTCTGTGAATGAGCATGTAAGTCTGTCAATGAGCATTCTGAAACATATTCCTAATACTACTTACTTAGTCGTTCCTCTTCCATCCTGGGAATGTCTCCCAAAAATATAACAAGGTAAAGCTAATCCCATTACAGAAACTGACGTAGGGGAGGGATTTGTGAGAGATTTCACCATACAAGGTGCGGCTTTAATGAGGTGGGCGTGACCACTTTCCGGTTGAAATGAACAATAGTGGGCCGTCTGTTCGATACGGCCTTACAAAAAATCACAGACGCTGTAAAAAGGGGTAAGATATCCTAAACCCAACCCTAAACCCTAATCCCTAACGACGTTGGTGACTTATTTGGATGACATCGAAGAACACGTCCGACGGTTCTTCATGTTAACCCTAGTTCCCTAATTGATGCCGTTGCGTTCCCTAAATTAAACAGCGCTACTATGTTTCGGGAACCGCGGGTAGCACAGTGGTTAGCGCACTGGCTTCCTAGCTCGGTGGTCCTTGGTTCGATCCCCAGTTGAGGTGGGATTCTTTTGGACCGCAAACGGTTCCAGGGTCGACCCAGCCTCATGAATTGGGTACCAGAACAACTCTGGGAAGGTTAAGGCGGCCGGCGTGATGCTGACCACATCACCCCTAATGTGCCGATGGTCAAGAAAATACGGGCCTAACACCGTATACCCATTATGCCTCAATAGGCGTAACGGGATCCTTTACATTTTTTTTACTATGTTTCGACTACTATGTTTCGATCCTGGAAACCGAGAATTATGCCCGAGAGAAAAGCACTTTAACCGCTTAGCCAGTCGGACACAAATCGAAAGAGTAAGGCACCTGGTCGATATTGGAATCTGCCCCAAAAGTATACCAGTATACCACAAAATATCACGTGACAACGTAACAGTCTAACTCGGATGCCACTTCCATTAAACAAACATCACAGTACGTCCACTCAATAAAATGTGTCTGTTGAAATGAAGTACAGCGGGTCTAGTTCTTCGATGTCACCAAAATAAGTCGCCAACGTCGAAAGGGGTAGGATTATGGCAGTGGCGTAACTAGGGCGAGGCAGGTGCCCTGAAGCACATTTTTTGGGGTGCCATTTTTATGGTTAACAAATGCAAAAATTCCACTTCTCATTTATAACAATCCAACTGATCCCACTCCACATTTATGTATTAGACTATATAGGCCCCCAACATATATCACCAAGAGTTTACGCTCTGTGATATGGTGGTGTGGTTTGGTTTTTTATGAACTATCTTCACTGCACACGGACATCTCCATCAGTGCTCCGATCTCCTCCCTTAGATCACACAAGGAGGATCTCAGCACAGTGCACGAGCTCAGTAGCACCGGCGAGAATCCCAATTTATGTATATAGGAATTACACATTCTTTAAATATATTTGACGGGTAGGTTTTTAATTTTTAAATTTTTAGCCACGGCAGCGGCCTTATGGCCTACTCTCTACGATTTCCAACTGCCGTGGGATTTTTTAACGTGCGCAACTTGCAGACGGGACCTCCTAATTTTTCGCCTTATCCGAGAAAGCTAGGCATCCGATCTCACTACCCATGAGGCCAGGGGGGAGTAGGAAATGATTAGGACCTCTCGTTCTGAAACAAATTTCCATAAATTATTTTCCTTCTACTGGGAATTGAACCCGGTACGGGACCTACCTAAGACGCGTCAAAAGTGAGGAATGCAGTCAGCGACCCATAGCTAACTGCTTGCGTCAGGGTCAGCGAACCAGAGCTGACCAAGACCCTAGTCCACCTCCAAGTGGTGGTCCTGGAAACAGGCTGCATCACTGCAGTCTGGCTGAGCGAGTAGGGATCGAAGTGGGAAGGCAAACCCGGTCCTAAAAAATGCCGTGCCGAAGTCGGATGTGTCGGGCCGAAAGGCGCAGATATCGCAGCTTTGCTGTAAACGGCGACACAATGCAACCAACGTCCTTTTTAGTACGAACGCAGAAGAAGAAGAAGAACCCGGTACCTCTAGAATATATATAGGAGCCATTTTTGTATTCGTCCTGGGGGCCATCAAACATAGGTACACCTTTGGATTATGGTTAGGTTTCGGATTGAACCTAACCGTTACCTTTTTTTTTAAACTGCGTCTCTGAACTGCTTTTTAAGACTGTATCGAGGGAGCCGCGCTGGTGTAATGGCTACGGCGTTGTACTGGCGACCAGGTTTTCATGGTTCAAACCCGGGCGTCAGCGTTTGAAGGAATGTTTACGACCGGAAATTTGACTGAATAACCCGAACGGCTCCTGCACATAAATCCCGTGTGGATGGAAGGAGCGAAGCTCCTGACCGGGTTGGAAGGAAAGTCCACTGACCCCCCCCCCCCCCCCCCCCCCCCCCCCCCCAGCCTCGCAATGACATGTCATTGGGCCAAAAGAGCTAGAAAGCTCGAGTGCCGCTGGTTAGAGAAAAAAAAAAAAAAAGGCTGTATCGAACAGGCGGACCACTGTTCTTCATTTCAACGAAATGTGTCAAAACAAATAAGGATCCCATTACACACCCATTGAGACATATCGGGAATACGGTGTAAGGCCCATATTTTCTTGACCATCGGCACGCTAGGGGTGATGTTGTCAGCATCACGCCGGCCGCCTTTAACCTTCCCAGATTTGCTCTGGTACCCAGTTCATGAGGCTGGTTCGACCCTGGAGCCGTTTGTGGTCTAATAAAAATCCCAACTCAACTGGGGATCGAACCATGGACCACCGAGCTAGGAAGGCAGTGCACTAACCACTGCACTACCGCGGCTCGTCAAAAGAAAAGTGAACAGAATAAAGCGCCGGGAGAACTGAGACAGATACACACACATACACACACACATACACAGATACACACATACACACAGAGTAAAGATAAACACATCATCATTTCCTTTAGCGCTCCTTATGGAGCAAGGTACCGTCACTGCAGCTGGTTCCCTTGCAGGAAGCCTGCATCAATCATCCATATACTCTTGTAAGCCTGCATCAATCATCCATATACTCTTGTAAGCCTGCATCAATCATCCATATACTCTTGTAAGCCTGCATCAATCATCCATATACTCTTGTAAGCCTGCATCAATCATCCATATACTCTTGTAGGCCTGCATCAATCATCCATATACTCTTGTAAGCCTGCATCAATCATCCATATACTCTTGTAAGCCTGCATCAATCATCCATATACTCTTGTAAGCCTGCATCAATCATCCATATACTCTTGTAAGCCTGCATCAATCATACATATACTCTTGTAAGCCTGCATCAATCATCCATGTACTCTTGTAAGCCTGCATCAATCATCTGTATACTCTTGTAAGCCTGCATCAATCATCCATGTACTCTTGTAAGCCTGCATCAATCATCCATATACTCTTGTAAGCCTGCATCAATCATCCATATACTCTTGTAAGCCTGCATCAATCATCCATATACTCTTGTAAGCCTGCATCAATCATCCATATACTCTTGTAAGCCTGCATCAATCATCCATATACTCTTGTAAGCCTGCATCAATCATCCATATACTCTTGTAAGCCTGCATCAATCATCCATATACTCTTGTAAGCCTGCATCAATCATCCATATACTCTTGTAAGCCTGCATCAATCATCCATATACTCTTGTAAGCCTGCATCAATCATACATATACTCTTGTAAGCCTGCATCAATCATCCATATACTCTTGTAAGCCTGCATCAATCATACATATACTCTTGTAAGCCTGCATCAATCATCCATATACTCTTGTAAGCCTGCATCAATCATACTTATACTCTTGTAAGCTGGCTTCAATCATCCATATACTCTTGTAAGCCTGCATCAATCATACATATACTCTTGTAAGCCAGCTTCAATCATCCATATACTCTTGTAAGCCTGCATCAATCATACATATACTCTTGTAAAGCCGGCATCAATCATCCATATACTCTTGTAAAGCCTGCATCAATCATACATATACTCTTGTAAGCCTGCATCAATCATCCATGTACTCTTGTAAGCCTGCATCAATCATCCGTATACTCTTGTAAGCCTGCATCAATCATACATATACTCTTGTAAGCCTGCATCAATCATCCATATACTCTTGTAAAGCCTGCATCAATCATACATATACTCTTGTAAGCCTGCATCAATCATCCATATACTCTTGTAAGCCTGCATCAATCATCCATATACTCTTGTAAGCCTGCATCAATCATCCATATACTCTTGTAAGCCTGCATCAATCATCCATATACTCTTGAAAGCCTGCATCAATCATCCATATACTCTTGTAAGCCTGCATCAATCATCCATATACTCTTGTAAGCCTGCATCAATCATCCATATACTCTTGTAGCAATAGTTTCTGTGGCTATTTATTTTTACACGATGGGGTTACCAGGATTGAAATGAAGAATTGTAGAGGCCGTGTGTGTTCGATACTGCACACCAAGAAAGAATTCAGCGACGCCGTAAAAAGGGGTAAGGGTTAGGACTCCTACACCGAACCCTAAAACTTATCCTTAATCCTAAACCTAACAATGTGGGCGACCTATTTACATGGCATCGAAGAAGACGTCCCACTCCTCTTCATCTCATCCGTTTGCCAGCGCCATGTACAACCTCATATTAGTCGCCTGGTACGACATGCATGAGGGTACTATAGGCCTATTCTGTCGTTGCCTCTGCAGAGACCCCCGGGAGCTACACGGAGCGAAAAATAAATACAGTGAATAATATTTTGAACACCACAATCTAAATTAGATAGATATAGGCCTATATAGTGTTGTATTGGTTTTTTTAAATTTATTTTATTTTAAGTATCGTGACTTCTGGCTAGGCCTTTGCGGATTTATTTGAACACGTTTGTCTCGAAAGAATCCTATAAATGACACTCCAGTACTCACCACTGTACACAGTAATCCAATACACGCCTTGTCCCTGTTGGAAAATAGTTCACAAATGGGTCGGAATGTCATTCTTCCTATTTCCTTCCAGACTGAACAGTTACTCCTGAAGTCACAGGTACACGCGTTAAGATGTGTGCACACGCCAGGGACAAACATCTGTGATGTACGGGCTGGCTAACCTCAGAGTTGTTCTATTTAGAACTGGGTCACGCTCTCGCGCTGTGAAAGTTAATCGGTGCACTTCCGCTTGCTCGATATAGAAGGCAGGGGTTATTTATGTTTTGTGAACTTAGTTCAGAGTTATCTCGATCGCAGTATTAGCGTGTCAGAGTTATCTCGATCGCAGTATTAGCGTGTCAGAGTTATCTCGATCGCAGTATTAGCGTGTCAGAGTTATCTCGATCGCAGTATTAGCGTGTCAGAGTTATCTCGATCGCAGTATTAGCGTGTATACACACACAACTTCTTCAAGCAAGTTCCATGCACGATGGCGTAGATGATCATGCCTCTCCACAACTTCTTGTCTCTAGTACTGTTTATCAATTCTGTTGTTGACTTATTTCCATGCTACGATTTCACACTGGTCAGTTATCCTCTCTCTCTGTTGTCCCCTGTCCCTCTTTTTGCCATATATCTTTCCTTTTTGATACATGATTGTGGGGTTGTTAATTACTGAAAGGGCTGATCGTGAAAAGGACTGCTTAAAGCAAAATGTTGATCTTGTTCTAATCTTCAGGGTAACACAAATAATCTTTTAAGTGATACCGTTGCCTTCCCTAAATTAAAGAGCAAAGTACCCATTTACAGCTGGGTAGACTGGAGCGTAATGCTACCATGTTTCAACTATCATGTTTCGATCCTGGAAACCGGTAATATAATCATCATCATCCTTGAGTTTACCAAGTACTCTAGGCAGGGCCGGATATAGGCATAAGCTACAGCCTAACAGACTGAAGGGGCCTTTCTAACAGTGGTGAAGCGAGGTTGGGGGAGGGGAGGCTTAGGGGCAAAAAGTTATAGAAATAGTTATAGTAAGGTTAAAATAAAATGTAAAGGTAGTCCCATTGCAGATACTGCTGTAGGGGAGTGAAGTGTTAGTGACTTCCCCATACTAGGTCCAGCATCGAGAGGTGGGGCGACTAGTTTCCTTCCTCGCTGACTTTTCCTTCCTTAACTCAAAGAGCAGAGCCAGGTACCAATTTACAGCTGGGTAGGCTGGAGCGTATCGATGCCGAGATTCGAACCCGGCATCTTTGCCGCGATAGACCAGCGCTCTAACCACTCTGCCAATCGGATGCTCAGTTATATTAAGTCTATAATGTTAATTTCCACTTATAATGACAGTACCGCTGTACATCATATATGATGTGCCTAAATGAATCTGATAGTAGCAAAAAGCTCAGGGGAAAGATCATTGACTGATCATGGTATTTCCCGTGCCAGGTAAATATAGGGGAAAGATAATTGTTTTATCACGGTATTTCCCGAACCAGGTAAATATAGGGAAAAGATAATTGATTGATCATGGTATTTCCCGTGCCAGGTAAGTATAGGGGAAAGATAATTGTTTTATCACGGTATTTCCCGTGCCAGGTAAGTATAGGGGAAAGATAATTGATTGTTCATGGTATTTCCCGTGCCAGGTAAGTATAGGGGAAAGATAATTGATTGATCATGCTATTTCCTGTGCCAAGTAAGTATAGGGGAATAAATCATTGACTGATCATGGTATTTCCCGTGCCAGGAAAGTATAGTGGATAGATCATTGATTAATGATGGTATTTCCCGTGCCAGGTAAGTTTAGGGGAAAGATAATTGACTGATCATGGTATTTCCCGTTCCAGGTAAGTATAGAGGGAAGATAACTGATAGATCATGGTATTTCCCGTGCCAGGAAAGTATATGGGAAAGATAATAGATTTTTCATGGTATTTCCCGTACCAGGTAAATATAGGGAAAAGATAATTGATTGATCATGGTATTTCCCATGCCAGGTAAGTATAGGGGAAAGATAATTGTTTTATCACGGTATTTCCCGTGCCAGGTAAGTATAGGGGAAAGATAATTGATTGTTCATGGTATTTCCCGTGCCAGGTAAGTATAGGGGAAAGATAATTGATTGATCATGGGATTTCCTGTGCCAGGTAAGTATAGGGGAAAAAAATCATTGACTGATCATGGTATTTCCCGTGCCAGGAAAGTATAGTGGAAAGATCATTGATTAATGATGGTATTTCCCGTGCCAGGTAAGTTTAGGGGAAAGATAATTGATTGATCATGGTATTTCCCTTGCCAGGTAAGTATAGGGGAAAGATAATTGATTGATCATGGTATTTCCGGTGCCAGGTAAGCAGTGACGCACTAGAAAGAAGGGGGGGGGTCGGTTCGAGGGGCGGTCCGCCGCGGGTGACAGCCACGAAGGGGGTGCCATCGGACACTATTTATGATGGTACTTACTGTTAAAATATACTTCAATCAATCAATCAATACCCTTTAGCTTCCCTAGGAGCATAGGCCTTCAACAAACACATGCCAAGTCTTCCTGTCCCGTGCCATCCGCTCAAGTTCTTTCCATGTTTTTTCTCATCATTTTCACCTCTGTATCCAGCTCTCTTCTCCATGTGTTTTTTGGTCTACCATGTTACATTTTTGTTACTGCAAGCTACAAACTCCTTGAACAATTATTTGTGGCTTTTTAGTGCATTAAAAGCGTGTGTTTAAAATGTTTTATTTTATTTTATTTTATTTTTTTCATTTTAGTGTTATTTTTTGATACTTCGAATTCCTCATTTATATCTGGTTGTGCACAGTCTGTCGGAGCCATGACTGAAGTGTGCACAGGAATGTAATGAATGCCTGATGTTGCATTATTTGAATTGAATTATCATATAGTCGGGAGCTTGCTTCCACTATTGTACATACAAGGGATTCTTGGGTACTTATAATGTTATTCTTAGGAATTAAATCAATATAATCAATGGTGTAGTTGACGTTTTGAGTTCCAGTTGAACGTTTGTATACACAGTGAAGCTTCTGAAAGTTGTCGCATTCAATTATACACGCTCTGCCATTTGTTGCACTCGCCCCTTTCGGACTACATGAGTGTAAATAGGTGAAGTAAAATTTTCCATCGTACGTCATTATTCCCAACGATTTTGATGATGCTATCAATATACCAGCATTATGATTCTCAAACAATTTCCGAAGTCCTCCCATTAAAGTTAGTCCTATGGTTTATATGTTTGCACTGTTGCAAAGGCTTCCATAAATTGTTGAGCCATTGGCGTATTGAATTGCAAATGACTGATTTTGCAAATTGAACATGATAAAATCGTTCTTTATAACGTCAAGATTCGTACATTGAGGTAACCACTCCCATCGATTGGATGTGCATTCTGTCTTTCAGTAGATAAATGACGAATTTCTTGGTACTTTCCATCTGCTTCAATCATATTGCAATTTTGGGACCCCAAGATGCAGCAATAGTGAATGCAGTCAGCGACCCATAGCTGTACTGCTTGCATCAGGACCAGCGAACCAGAGCTGGTCAAGACCGCACTCCACCTCCACGTGGTGGTCCTGGAAACAGTCTGCAGCAGTGCAGTCTGGCTGAGCGAGTGCGGATCGCAATGGGAAGGAAAACCGGTCCCTAAAAAATGCCGTGCTGAAGTCGGATGTGTCGACCGAAAGGTGCAGATATCACAGCTTAGGCGTAAACAGACACAACGCAACCACCGTCCTTTTCAGAGCGAACGAGGAAGAAGAAGAAGATATTGCAATTTAGAGTGTTTGTGTCCCATTTATTTGGTGTAAGAATTGTTGCTCTCACAATATTCACCAAAAACATTGTGCAACATTGTACCCCTGCATAGTCTGAATGAAAGATGTCCTGATTCGCTTGATGCCATGATGTATGTACGATCCTTGAAGCTTCTCTAATTGGTGTGTAAATTATCGTTATGCGCCCGATATATCTCGACTTTTTCTGTTCCACCAGCAACTCGAATGAAATCTTATTTGTTTAATTGGACGCCAGTGATGTTATTCTTAGGAATATGGGGGGAGTTTCAACATTTCTCTGTTGTTGTTGTTGGAAATGTTGTTCCAATGTTGTTGGAAAGAATACACCTAGATTATTTGCAGTTATCGCCCATTTCCGTGCCGATAGAATATTCAAAAAAAAAAAAAAAAAAAAAAAAGGATTATTAATTTTAATTTTATTATTTTTACGACTGATTATTGTATTGTCATGGGTAATACACAACTATGCCAAGTTTCAGAGCATTGCTTATCTGGAAGTGATTGAAAAATCGATTGCAAGATTTGAAGGTGACAAAAGAGTGACATACAAGGCAAGTTAAAGAAAAGCGTGTAAAAATGAGCTACGAGTAACTATGGCACAAGACAAGAGGTCAGCACTTATCAGTGTTTATCATGTTATAGTTTGCAAATTAAATATCATTTTCTGGCAATTACAAATATACAAGAGTATTTAACCCCTAGGAATTAAATACAATCAGTCACTTGACTCTCTGGGAACAAATTTGAAGTATTTTTTTGTTGTTGCTATAATAAATATCTTGAAACCGAAAAATTAAAGGCAAATTTCTAAAGCTTTAATGGAGCAACCCTTCCGCCCACCTCGCATGGATTTGTTATGCATCCTGGCGACATTCTTGCCAAGTTCAGTTGTTGTTACTCGGCCTTATTCTCTGTTACCAACTGCCAGATAGGGCCTGCACAGCTTTCCATAGCTTAGGGCCTCACCACGTCTAAATTTGGCCCTGACCACACGGTCTTTTATATTTGGACATGCGCCCTAATATAACCGATGGACTATATGTTTAGGTTGAATGTGGCCCGCTCCTCGCCAAAACGAAGCAAAACTCTTTAGAGTAAAAAAAAAAAGTCTTTTAACTTGAGTCCTATCAACTGCCGTTTGCAGATGCTTACGTCCATGTACAAGATATGTTAACGGCGGCTATCGATCTTCTTCTATGTGTAGGTTGTGGTGAGAATGAGGAGAAGTATCACAAAAAAATAATAACTGGTGCTGAGAGCGGCCGATTAGCTAAGGGGACTATGTGAGTAGTAGGGAATGTTGGAAACGGTTAGGATTCTGGAGGCGCCATGGAGGCGCGCATGGAGGCGCGTGACTTTTATATAGCAAAAACGCCTGGAGGCGCGTGACTTTTATATAGCAAAAAATGGCGGCGCGCTGGAGGCGCAAGATGGAGGACTTGAGCTAACAAGGGGAGGTTATTTTTAGAGGTATTTTAAGATAACAAGAAGAGGAGGGACAAGATGGCGGACTTGAGATAACAAGGGGGAGATAATAGGAAGAGGTATGTTTATATAAGGAAAATGTTGCAAGATGGTGGTTTTTTAAAATATTATTAGTATAGCCAACTTAGGTAGTGTTAGACAAGAAGTCGTTGAGACTTTTAGATAATAGGAAGACAATAGGAAGATAACAAGAAGATGATATATACATATACATATTTTACAACAGTTATACAAACAGTTAGACGAACAATTAGACGATATAAGTAACAAAAAAACGTTTTAGTTAATATAGTTTTTATTTTTTTTTTCAAATACTAAAGGACAACTCTCAGTCGCTTGGTAGGTTTCTTCTTCTTCTGTGGTGGATTAGGGACATCGGGTAGGTCTGTGGTAGGAAACCAACTAGGTTCTGGGGATACTGGACAGCTAGACTTCATGATTTCGTCAAACAGGTTAGTGGAAGGCTTCTTCGGGGGTAGGACATCGGCCAGGTCTGTGGTAGGAAACCAACTCGGTTCTATTGGTTGGTAACAGCTGGAATTGATGTACTGATCAAACGTGGTAGTGTTAGTAGGATAGGTATCCGTGCTTGGTGGCTGTAATCGGTCAAATTCGGCGAGTATTTCGCTCTGTAATGTCAAGAAATGTTCAAACTCGGGTCGAGTTAACGTAATGCCGTGTTTGGTAGGAAATTTGAGGTAGGATTCACCAAAATATCTTCGCACGTGCAGTAAAGGTTGGCCTCGGTAAACACTTACAGACGCAGCCTTCAGACCACTAGCCAAAGGTTTAAGCATTTCATCACTTCTCTTGATGTAGACCCAGTTGGTGGGAGCAGTCATTTTCAACGAGATGTATCTAGTGTGTTAATAAAGTGTCTTCCAAGTGTTTATATCGTATAATCTGGTTTTTTTAAGCGTGCCCTAGCTAGGATTTGATTCGTCGAACATCGAGCGTGTGTTAGGCAGGACGTGATTCGTCGATATATTGCGTGGGAACAACCACACATGGCTGTATTGTCGTGAGGGAAAAAATACACCTGTCTATTGATTTCGTCTCTTGTTTATCAAAGTGGGGTTGAGTTTCACTAGCCAGGGTCTGACTAAGCGTGTAATTAATCGATCGTTGGCGTGTTGTCTAGCCGAAAACGGTAGTAGGACCCGCTGCATAGTACCACCTCGTGTTTTGATCAAGATGAAATAAATGGCGTAGAGCCCGCAAACGTTGGTGACTACATCTTGTAAATGTCTGCCGTTGTAGTTAACAGGTCGAGTAGAGTTTCTGGCTATAAAATTAATCAAGTCCGAGTGTGTAGGTGGTAGGCCAAAAGAATCAAAATATTCAAAAGTACCAAGTCCGTTATAATATAGGGCGACCCAGTGGTCACCGGGGCGATAGCTAGGATCAGTGTTGATGACGAAAGCAGCCGTCTTGGTCGGATCGATGCGTAGAGGTAATTGGTCACGAGCTAACACTTTAACGAGCCCAGTTCGTTTAACAAATATGTCCGACAGGAGGATGGTGCGTATCTCGTCTGTGTTCATTGTCTAAGTGGTGTAGTCTGTCAAAACTTGGCGCGATTTCGAGATCTCCAAGATCGAGTCTTGCTCGGCGTAGACGAGAACCTGTAATGGTTCGGGTGTGACCTCGGCGAATTTAAGTTCTACTGAGACTGGGCCCGACTTGGCCATCTCAAACTGGTCACCGTCTAGTAGACTGGGGGTGAGGTCAAAGGCGTATAAGGCGTAACCGTGCTTAAAATGTCTATACTCGAGGTCGTTGCCGGCGTCTTTACCAACCAGGCCCATAGCTAGATTCGTCGCGAAGAAGGCTCTCACGTACTGGTTGTGTTCATAATCCATGGACAAAGGCTTGCCGCTGACGGTTCTGCCATTCGCGCTGACGTTCAAATATATCAGACCAAAGGTAGCGAAATTGAACGGATTAGCCGTGTACGACCCGTTAAAAGCTGACGAAGTGACTAGTCCAATCACGATCCGTGTAGGTGTTTGACTGAGAAACAGATTATCCTGCATGTGCGATAGCATACCTCTAGGGATAGAGAAAGTTTTTAGCACAACGCGTTTCAAGGGGTACTTGGCATTACCTCGCACCAAGGCTTTCTCGTGGGCTAGCGAGACGGCGGGATTTAATTTAGCTTTCCGGACAACCAAGACCGCATAAGTTATAATAGATTTATATCCAGCGGTGGGGTCGTGTCCCAGCCCGTTGAAGGCATCTTTAGACGGGGTGAGTTTTACTTTAACTGTCACACCGTTTAACAGGTAACGATCTTGAGCAAAGATATCTGAATGTAAACGACCCATGATATCAATCTCCTGAGAACCAGCCGCTATATGTCGACGCAGTCTTAACCCGTTGTTATTGTCACCAATTGTATCCGTAATAAAATTTGGCGTGTCTTTGTAAAACAGAGCCGATGTCAGATGACCTCGTTTGGGTTCCTCCCCGTAATTCAACGTGGCTTCGATGTAAGCTCTATAAGGGTAGGTGTTCTCGCTGGGTGTAATCAGCGTATCGTTCAGTGAAACGTCGACTTGGGAGAATAAACTGTGCAGGTAATAGTTGATCGGGGCCACCTCCGCGTCAACGGGTAATGCGCCGCCATTAGCTAACGTAACTTTGGCGCGCACGTGTAGAAAAGTATTGAACAAGTCTAGATATTCTTCACCGTTTCCCGAAATTACAAATTTCCACCGGGGCTCCGGGGGCTAAGGCGGCCAACGGATGTATCTCCACAAATTGTCCCTCTTCCACGGCTGTCTGCGTTGGTGGTACGCTAAACAAATCTAGACCACTGTGAAGACATTCGCACGAGCTGGGGTGAATAAGCGCCATCATTCAAATATATCAGAGTATCTTCGCTTCTTCTGGTGAGAATGAGAAGGTCGAGCTCGGTTACTGCGTTTTATGCGTTTCGGCTCGCCAGGTGGGGCAGCTCTCGTTTTTCTTTTTCTTCTTCTAAGTCCGCTACCCGATTGGTTCGTGGTGAGGTGTTCAACCGCTCCCTGTAATAAACGTTGACCAGATTCTTTCGCTCGTTCACGAAATGCCTCGCCAACATTTCTGCCGGCTAACGCATCGCTCGCGACCTGTAGACCGGTCCCAAGCCCTTCTCTGAGTAAAGCTTTGCCTCCAGTTTTTAACCACGGGAGAACCATACGACCGAGCCCGCCGAAAAAAACTACCCAAACCATGTCCTCTTTGACTTCTGCCTCCGATAAACACTGGCATCCCGTGGCCAGCTTGGTTGCAGTAAAACTCCTCATACATCTTGGGGTTTCGTCGGATGGGTACGTGTCTGACCATTATGTTTCTAGTCAAAATCAAACCGTCTGTGAGTTCGGAAGTGTAGTGTCAACACCGAAGCTCCGCTAGTGAATGGGATAGTCTTACCCTGATCGTTAGTTAAAAGGATTTCCACCGCGTCAAACGAAAAACGGCTCAGGGGTACGTAGTGTGGTTTGTCGTAAATCCTAAAAACAGAAGCATTAGTCCTATCCAAAATAGGCACAATCCGTAACAAAGGGACAGAGGCATCTCCAACCGGTCTCGCCGCTACGAGATCGCAGTACACGTACACATTTTTCATGTCGCTATCCATTTGTACTTCAGTCTCACCTCGTAGTATTGGGTCAATGTCTGTGGCGAGTGAGGCAGGAAAACCTAACATGTGTTTCAACGTCTCGCTAATTCTAACTTCAACCTCCGGATCATACAGATTCAAGGTGGCCTTATTATTGTTAAAATGGAATCTAACTCGGGCTTTTTCATCCACATCCGTGGCTAAAAGCAAACGATTCAACTCGTCGATCAGCGTGTCGGGTGACGTGTATAGACCAGCTGGTAACGTGAGTAGTATAGACTCATCTTCTTTGTTGGGAAAATAATGTAGCCATACATCATCCTCTAGCACGTTAAAATAACTTTTGGGAAATTGAATCTCAACCAAACCAACCTCATAACGTGAAGTCAAGTCTATAGTCTGTGGCAATTTGACGAAAAAGTGACCGGAGTTATTGTTTGGGTATATTTTCATCGAGGCATTGCTGGGTAAAGTCACGTAAAAACTCATCCTATCTTGGGGTTAGGTAACATGTAACCCAGACAACTGCTCATTAAAGCGATCCAAAACTTGCCGTCTGGTCCCTCTGCGTTGCTCCGACTCAGATTGAATAATGAGACACCGATGACGACATATATAACAATCATCTGACAGATGAAAACGATCTCTAGTCGCGGGACTAGTTTCCCAAAAAAAAGGCCAGAACGAGGTTCTCGCGGTCTTGGGAGGGGGTGGCCTCAAAACTGGGGTGCTCACGTCTTCTTCAATATCCATCAGTCTCGATATCTCGCTAGCTGTTTGGCTGAAATCCAGCTGTTGAATGACGAGTTATATCCGAACCATTTGACTAAATATTCTTTTACACCCCTGCCACCACGGCGTTCCTCCAAAATGGACTCGATTCGATAAACTATCTTGTCACCGACTCGTTGCAGTTCTTCTTGGTAAAAAGAACCTTTCAGTTCCTCACCCGAATCATCTTTAAGGACGTACGTAACCGGTCTTGTTTGGTTTAGTCGACTGATCGTAAACAACTCTTCTGTCCAAGCCGGCGTATAACCCTTTTTAAAAGTTTGTCTGGCTTGGGCGATCCGCACGCGATCACCAGGTTTAAAATAGACTTTTCTACCGACGACGTCAGGGGTCGAATACAAAGTACGCCACACTTCTTCTTGATTGTTCGAGGTAACTTCCACCGGTGCCATCTTAATACTCCGATGATACGAGTTGTTGTAGTTGTGGACCAGTTGTTGTATCACGTCGACGTAGCGAAGACTATTGGTTTTGGTAAAGTAACGCCACGTTTGTTCTTTGAGGGTTCGATTAAACCGTTCGACGACAGCTGCTTTGGTGTCTTCATTCTCCGTAGTGAAGAAATGGACCTTTTCGTTTTTAAGAAACTTTAAGAATGTTTTGTTGACAAACTCACTGCCTTTGTCTGTTTGAAAATTTATCGGTTTGCGACTGTTAAAAATTGTCTTTACCGCTGCTACTAACGCTGTCCCAGTCTTGTTTTTCAACGGAACAGCCCAAGCGAATTTACTAAACACATCAATACACGTTACTAGATAGGAAAACCCATCGTTGAATTTCTTTAAACCACGCAAGTCAATTAAATCAGCCTGGAACTGTTGGTCGATACCACCTGCAATGGTCGTACGTCGTTTAAATTTTCTGCGCACCGGTTTGTGTAGGGTGTAGCTGTCCTGGTGACCTAACCACTCTTCAATTTTCTTACGACTAAGTTTGGTGCTACGTTGTAAGGGGGCGACTCCTCCATAAGCTCCAGGTCGTTTTGGGTCGTAGTAATGTCGTTTTAAAATCACTTCTTTGGCCATGCTTCCCACTTTGGCGCCTTTTTCCTTCTTCTGAGCGAATACGACGATGTTTCTCGCACTTTACTAGCCACCTTTTTTCGATTAGTGGGTGTGACGGGTGGTGACTGAGGCGTTTTGTCCACGATCTCCTCTTTAAGTACAGTGGGTTGTTCGCTGGTTTGTGGTGGTTGTTTAATATCCACGAGACCTAGAGGTACGTGGCTGTACTGTTCTAGTCGAGTCAAATAACGCTGTAATGTTTGTTGATAGAGTCTAGCCTTGTCACCGATTGGCAGATCTTGTCGATCCAAGACTAGTTGCATTTGAGTGTCCAATTCTCCCAAGTTATCTCTTAGAGCATCGGGTGGTCTATACGGTTTTTCTAACAAACGAGGATCCATCAAAACCATTTTCTTAGCCATTTTACAAAAAACCTCTTAGTACAGTTAGTAAAGGTTTTAACAGCACACTAAAAAAACCTCCAGTTTGTAAAAACTGTTTTCGTCTTTTGAGCGATAATGTCCTCTTGGTAAGGGATCGCAGGATGTTTTTGTAACGACGCATACGTCTCTTCTGATTGAGAGTTAGTGTAACGTTACCTTTTAATACGTTGTGACAACATTCACAGAGTGTTCCTACCAGCTCGGGTGATGCTGTTTTCATAACAGCCTTGATGACTGGTGGTTTGGCTGTACCTAGAAAATTTAACATATCAGCATGTTTTTTTACTTTTTCTCCCATTTCGTTACTTGGGTACGTAAACAATATGTTGTTCCTCTGGGAAGATTCTTGAACGAAGCCTTAGATTATCTGGTGTATCTTGACGGAGATCGATTAGCAAATAGCCGTGTGCAACCGATGTCGCGTCCTTAAAACTATCTTGCACATAGGCAGTTTGACCTGGGTACATCTGTTTGGCTAGATTAACAATCTGCGATCCATCGCGGGGATTTTTGAAAAGCACTATGTAATGAGAATTCAAACTAATGGTTCTGTGTTCTTTGTTCTTGCCAAATAAATTTTGCACGAGATAAAATACGCTTATATTTTTATGATGAGACTTTTTTGTAAATAAACTAGTTACACGTTCGTCTGTTTCGTTCATGAAGTCATCGATAATTACCAACCGTCTCTTATCACCTGTCCACTGCTCAATATCGGGTAGTCCTTCAACGAACTGAACACCAGTGAGTGACTTGTATAGAGGTTGCCATTCGGAGTAACACCAAATAATTTCATCGGGTACGACTGTGACCATATCCTTGATATGTGTTAGGAAACGTTGGACAAAAACAGTCTTTCCAGAGCCAGTCGGCCCTGAGATTAACGCTGTAAAAGGATGTACAAACCTCGTGTCCATATTTAATAATGATAACTTTCACTTACAACCAGTTATTTTATATCAAAAACCTTACACATTGTGAGAACAAAAAATGTGACAATTACTGTTCAAGAATTTGAGAACCACTGTTCAAGAGTTTGAGAATCACTGATCTACAAGGTGGGAAGTGTAAAACATTGTGAGAACCTTTGGAGTAACGTGAGAATCAAGAATTTGAGAATCACTGTGTAACAAAATATAAGAACTCAACCAACATGTATTGAGAATCAAGAATTTGAGAATCACTGTGTAACAAAATATAAGAACTCAACCAACATGTATTGAGAATCAAGAATTTGAGAATCACTGTGTAACAAAATATAAGAACTCAACCAACATGTATTGAGAATCAAGAATTTGGGAATCACTGTGTAACAAAATATAAGAACCTTTGGAGTAACGTGAGAATCAAGAATTTGAGAACCTCTGATACCAACATATATTGAGAACCAAGAATTTGGGAATCACTGTGTAACAAAATGTAAGAACCTCTGATACCAACATATATTGAGAATAAAAAAACGTAAGAATCACTGGTCAAGAATACGACAACATACACTTTTAAACAAATTCGTGTGTTAAAAGTTAGCATAAATATCTCTTTTTTTTGTTTTCTATCTCTCTCTCCTTTAATGTTTTAGTCTATAAATCTCTCTCTCTCTCTCTCTCTCTCTCTCTCTCTCTCTCTCTCTCTCTCTCTCTCTCTCTCTCTATCTCGCTCTCTCTCTCTGTCTCTCTCTGTCTTTCTATCTCTCTGTCTTTCTCTCTCTCTCGCTCTCTCTCTCTCTATCTCTCTCTGTCTTTCTCTCTCTATCTAGCTCTCTCTCTCTGTCTTTCTATATCTCTCTATCTCTCTCTATCTCTCTCTATCTATCTCTCTCTCTCTCTCTCTCTCTCTCTCTCTCTCTCTCTCTTTTTAGTTATTTTAAAGCTTGCTTTTTTAAAGACATGATTTGTATCTTGTTCTGGATATATTTTTTATATATTAGTATTTTCAAACAATATATTTTTATATACAGAGGGACATTGGTGTTTCGAAAACATTTGATAAAATGTGCCAAATGCCTTTCTCTTTTAATATATATGGTTTAAATAAGAAGAAATGTGTCTCAATTTATTTCAAACTACTTAGATATTTTTTATAAACCGATGTTAAAATACGGCTAATGCCTTTTCTTTCTCGACAACCAGTCATCTGTCCGTGTCACAAACAAAATGTTTGCTAATTTTATCTTGGTACGTGTCACAAATGTTTGCTAATGTAGAAACTCCACAGTCAAGTTATAAACAGCTGTGTCTGTGTAAACGAATTGTCGATATTCATCAATAATTGTCGGTGGCAAACGAACGACGAATGAGCAACAGCACTGTTTGTTTAGGTATCTTATTACCAGGTGAAACAGGCTGTTTCAGAACACCTGCACAGCGAGTAAACATTGTGAGTTTTCGGTACGTGACAATTTACGAGAAACTGTTTGCGGAGCAATAACAGATGTGTAAGGTCGTTGACCCTGTTATGCGCATTTTATTTTGCCATATAATGGAATGTATTGTCTTGAGACATCATTCAATCATCAGAAACTGAAGCGAACACAACTCTGAAAGAAAGAACCAATTGTTTTGTCATAGTACGTATTCGTTTGCTAAATATTTTACACGTTATATAGTATTTAAAAGACATGTGCCCGTTTTATTTCTTTTTTCTTTGTTAAATTTATTTGTTAGTTACAAAACAAAAAAGACAACTAATTTTCGTTAGGATGTATATCTTTAAAAATATCTGTTTTTTTTTTCATGTGTTAGGGTGTAAAATTATTTAATAAAATTATAAAAAGTTGATTGTTTGTATTCGGTACTCTGTGTTAGGATGTTAAATTATTTCTATTTAGAGAATATATAAGTTTTAGTTGATTGTTTGTATTCGGTACTCTGTGTTAAGATGTTAAATTATTTCTATTTAATAGCATTATAAAAAGTTTTAGTTGTTTGTGTATGCGTGTGTTGTGTTAGGATGTATATCTTTAAAAATATAAGTGTATTCGTTAGGAGACCATAAATAACTTTAAAAATATCTGTTTTTCGTGTGTTAGGGTGTTAAAATAATTATTTCTATTTAAACTTATCCGTGTTTCTCCCCCCTGTTGTTAGACAAGTTGGTCATTTATGTGAGATTACTCAACCTGGATTTCAACTGATGGTGCAATACTACAAACTAAACTCGAGCGTGATGAATATTTTTTTTTCACATAATAAGAAAATTAAAGAGAACATAGCATATTTTTTAACAGTACTATACATGTAAAAATATAGAGATAATACAATCAACATATTACATTAAGTCACCCTGATTGAAACACGTTCATATTTATATCTCCATTATCTTAAACGTCAGGGCGTCACCTGTTTCGTGAGCGCGTGGTTTTAAATCGATATCTTTCTGACAGGGCGCCCGCGGGGTAATTTCTTTCACATAGAATAAGAAATAACACTGTGTTTATTCTCTCTCTCTTCTCTCATTCTCTCGCTCTCTTTCTCTCTATCTTTCTCTCTGTCTCTCTCTTCTCTCTCTCTCTCTCTCTGGCTCTCTATCTTTCTCTGTCTTTCTTTCTTTCTTTCTTTCTATCTCTCTCTCTCTCGTTACATGTATGTTGTTGTATTTAATTTTATGTGTGAGTAATGTGTTTTCGTTTCTATTTCACAGAAATGTCAGCAATCCAAAATGTTTGTGACCAATGCAGCAAATCTTTTACTCGATCCCGTGATCTCGCGAGACATATGCGGACAGTCCATACAGACAAGAATCATCCCTGTCGTGTGTGTCCTGTAGTCTTTGTAGGACCTGAGGCACTCCAACAACACATTGAGGTCTTTCATGGCCCAGCGGCCCCGAGATCCCCCACAGCGGAAGCCATTGCACCGGGGGCCGCTATAAACCCCTCAGTGGGGACCACCACTGCACCATGGGCCGCTATAAACGTCCCAGTGGGGACCACCACTACACCGGCGGGCGCTATAGACAAGCCAGTGGGGACCACCACTGGACCGGCGGGCGCTATAGACAAATCAGTGGGAACCACCACTGCACCGGGGGCCGCTACAAACCCCTCAGCGGGGACCACCACTGCACCAGGGCACAGTCTCACGTGTCCCCGCTGCAACAAAACATTTAACCGACGGGACAATTTAGCACGTCCACGCAATGCCTCGTTTTAGCTGTGACATTTGTAACAAAGACTTTACACGTACTGATAGTTTACAGGCCCACAGAATCCAACAACATCAGACTGTCCCAGCACCAAAATCAGGTGCCCCAGCGGACTCATCATCAACGGCGCACCAACAGACATCACCTGCAGGGACCACCACAGACTTATCATCAACATCGAGATCGGGGCACCAACAGACATCACCTGCTGCAGCAGGCACCACACCATCAACGAGAACAGCAACAACTTCCACCCCACATACAGGACCCACTTCAAACCCCATCCCAGCCCACCCACCAAAAACAGGCCAGACCAAGAAATGCCCCATGACCAGCACCCAAACCCATATAAAAAACCCGCTTGTCGTCAGAAGAAGACTCTTTAGAAGACTTACAGGATGACATAAAACAAATCTACATCGATAACTGGCAAGCAATTAAAACACACTCCAATAAACATAAATATTTATCAACATTCACTTTTTTCACAGACCAACAGAAAATATGGACTGGGATCGTCTCTTGCTCCCTGTCTTCACACAACAGACAAAAAGATTCAAAATAAACTACAGTTTCCACATTATCCTGAGGCACAGAGAAACAAATGACCTTCGCTTCTTTCACGCTTCCTCGAATAACACAGTCGTCTTAGATCAGCCACACTTAGTCAACAACATCACAGATTTCAAAGCTTTTCTCTCACAGTTACACGACAGCGATATTGTCACACAAGCACAGTTAAATAGACCAAACACAAAATACTTTGTCGAAGCCATCCCAGCTACATCGTTCTATCTGTATCATATCCAAGACTTTCCCATCGGTTGCTGCATACAAGACATTCCCTCTTTCATCACGAACAATCACCACATCCATACACTACAACACGACTCAAGCTCCAAACCATACAGTGATAACTTTTGCTTTTTTTAGATGTCTAGCCGTTTTTAGGGGTGGTGCCGTTACAGATGTTAGAATAAGCACGCGCCGACTAGTCGAACAGTGGCAAACACAGCAGGGACTTAGGTCCCTCATCGATTTCCCCGGGGTTAGTTTAATCGATATGCCCCAATTAGAAAAATGTTTTAACGTGAATATTGACATTTTTGAATTTGACGATGAGGAAAACCTGACCCCCAAACTTAGAGGTAGTGACACTTTTACAGATACGTTGCGTCTGTTAATGTTTAAGAACCACTTCATGTACATAGCAGATATTGATAGGGCCAGTAACTCTTTTTCGTGTCCCGATTGCGGTAAGTTGTGGCAGGAGTATTACCGACTGGTGCGCCATGAAAAGCGCTGTACCGGCTCTAAGCGAAGAGAAACATTTAGAGGTGGTGTGTATAATCCCCCAGAGACCATTTGGGACTTAATCGAGGAGGAGGGGATAGACGTCGACACAAAATTCGTCTTCCCTTATCGCGCCACATTTGACTATGAGTGTTTTTTTGAGAACACTCTAGAGTCAAGTGGTAATGCCACTACCTACATAGCCAAACACGTCCCCCTGTCGTGTTCGGTGGCTTCTAATGTCCCCGGTTTTGAAGCCCCCGTGTGTTTTATCACAACGGGTGATCCACAGGAGTTGGTCAATAGGATGGCTGACCATCTGCTCAAAATTGCCGCGGCCTCTTATGAGATTCTGCGTGCAAATTTTTACGACGTTTGCACCCAACTCAAGGCTTTAGAGACGATCGGTAATTCAGACGGGCTCCTTACTAGATTAGAGGGTTATTTGGGGCAGCTACCGGTGTTAGGTTTCAATTCGGGCAAATATGACGTGAACGTAATCAAACCGTATCTCATCCGATATTTCATGGGGGAAGACTTCAAATTTTTAGTCAAGCGAAATAATAATTTTATGTGTATTGCCACTAGCGACTTAAAGTTTTTTTGATATAGTAAACTACTTAGCCCCGGGGTTTAGCTATAGCAAATATCTCGCGGCGTACAAGGTTAAAGAAACTAAAGGATATTTTTGTTACGAGTACATAACAGATTTAGCAAAGTTAGATGAGACGACGTTACCACCCCACTCGGCATTTTTTTCCAAACTTAAAAACACTAACATTTCCGCCGACGAGTACGCCGAGTGCCAGAAGGTGTGGGCCGAGAACCACATGACCACGTTACGCGACTTTCTGACGTGGTACAACAATAAAGACGTGGTCCCCTTCCTGGCAGCGTTAGACCGACAAGTTAGTTTTTACGCGCGCCTAGGTGTAGACATGTTTAAAGATGCGATCTCCGTGCCCGGTGTCACGTTAAAGTACCTCTTCAAAACCCTCCCGCCCAACGTCATGTTTTCTTTATGTTCGAAGCAGGAGGTAGATTTGCATAACATCTTGCGCCAAAACATCGTCGGGGGACCGTCAATTATTTTTCACAGGTTCCACGAGCAAGGCAAAACCCGCATTAGAGGTGGCAAACCTGTTCAAGCCATTAAAGGTTTTGATGCCAACGCCCTTTATTTGTGGGCGTTAATGCAGAAGATGCCCACTGACTTTCCCGTTAGACGGTACAAGGATGATGGTTTCAAGCACCACAAACTCCACAAATATACCGTGCAGTGCCGCGATTATTTGGCTTGGGTCTCCCACCAAAAAAAAGTGACCTTAAAAACCCAGTTTAACGGGCGTGAGAAGGCGTTGGGTGATGTATGCGTTAGGGTAGACGGTTGGGACAGATACTCTCAGACCGCCTACCAGTTCCATGGGTGCCTATTCCACGGCCACCCTAACTGCCCACTAACCGCCGGTCGTGACGTTAACCCAGTCAACAACAAACCATTGGCTGAGTTGTACGCAAAGACGGTGGAAACAAGTTCTTATTTACGGGGCCATTGCGACGTCGAATTGGTAGAAATGTGGGAATGCGAGTGGCAGGCGTTGAAGAAAACCGACCCATCAATCCGTCGTTTTCTGAACGCCACCTTCCCTACCCAGAAACCGTCTTACACAAAATGTCGGTACCCCCTGACAAAAGAAAATATTCTCGCCTCGGTGCTGGACGAGACCTTGTTTGGCCTAGTCGAGTGTGACATTCATGTCCCCGACTCTTTAAAAGAACATTTCTCTGAGATGACGCCCATTTTTAAGAATGTCGACGCTACGAGGGAAGATATTGGGCCTTTCATGCGGGAATACGCCGAAAAACATAAACTCCTGACTACCCCCAGACGAACGTTGATCGGGAGTTATGTGGGCAAAAAGATTCTCCTGACGACACCTCTGCTTCGCTGGTACCTAACCAAAGGGTTAGAAGTCACCTGTATCTACCAGGTGCTTGAGTATACACCCGTGACGTGTTTCAAACGGTTTGGGGACACTGTTTCGAACGCGCGTCGACAAGGTGATACTGATCCTGCCTACGCCATTACCAGCGAGACCATGAAACTGCTAGGTAACGCGGCCTACGGCAAGACATTAATCAATAAGGCGAAGCACGTGGATCTCTCGTACACGATGGGCGAGGGTACCTCTGACCAAATAAACTCACCCCGCTTTAGGAAAATGACGTTAGTGACGGACGACATATTCGAAGTAGAGAAACTTAAACAGACTATATGTTGGGACCTCCCCGTTTAGATAGGATTTTTCGTCTACCAATACGCAAAATTACGCATGTTAGAATTTTACTACGACTGTTTAGATAAATTTGTAGATAGGTCAGACTTTCAGTTGTGTGAGACGGACACAGACAGCCTTTACTTGACCCTTAGTTCAGACAACTTAGCGGACGTTGTTAAGCCCGCTGTGCGACAGGAATTTTATAGCTCCTACCACCAGTGGTTCCCCGCCGAGGTATGCCCCGACCATAGATCCGTTTTCGTCGCTAGCGAGGGTAAAACGCGCGCCCTTTGTCAAAAATGCCGCGAACAAATATTATTCGACAAGCGGACACCGGGCCTTTTTAAATTAGAATACGAAGGCAGAGGGATGGTTTCCCTCTGTAGCAAGACATATCACTGTTTTGGTGACTACGACAAAACCACCACAAAAGGACTCAACAAACACCACAACAAAGTTGGCAAACACACATTCCTAGACGTCCTCAATACACAACAGGCACAGGGTGGGAAAAATATCGGGTTCCGGGCACACAATTCCTCCATCTACACATACGAACAACACCGCAACGCCCTGTCTTACTTTTACATAAAACGACAGGTACATCCCGACAACGTCACTACATCACCCCTCAACATTTAAACTGTCTGTACACATACACTATTTCTTACGACGTGACGACAATGTGACGACACCCTTCAAGGTCTGGCCTGTACCCCTGTGATATTTTTATTGTATATTTTGAACATACGTCTTCCTATATAAATATGTATTACTGTAAATATCACTATGTGAAAATTTCAATGTTTGATAATGTCCCCATATACACCATATAATTATATATTCATTTGTAAATAAATCTGTGAAAATGTATTACGTTAAAAAATACTATATATTACCATGTATGTTTTTGCTACTTCAAAAACACTATTGAATATAAAATAAAAACTATATTAACTAAAACGCTTTTTTGTTACCTATATATCGTCTAATTGTTCGTCTAACTGTTTGTATAACTGTTGTAAAATATGTATGTGTATATATCGTCTTCTTGTTATCTTCCTATTGTCTTCCTATTATCCAAAAGTCTCAACGACTTCTTGTCTAACACTACCTAAGTTGGCTATAATATTAAAAAAATATACCCCTCTTCTTGTTATCTCAAGTCCGCCATCTTGTCCCTCCTCTTCTTGTTATCTCCCCCTTGTTAGCTCAAGTCCGCCATCTTGTCCCTCCTCTTCTTGTTATCTTAAAATAACTCTTCCTATTATCTCCCCCTTGTTATCTCAAGTCCGCCATCTTGTCCCTCCTCTTCTTGTTATCTTAAAATACCTCTAAAAATAACCTCCCCTTGTTAGCTCAAGTCCTCCATCTTGCGCCTCCAGCGCGCCGCCATTTTTTGCTATATAAAAGTCACGCGCCTCCAGGCGTTTTTGCTATATAAAAGTCACGCGCCTCCATGCGCGCCTCCATGGCGCCTCCAGAATCCTAACCGTTTCCAACATTCCCTACTACTTATGTGACTCAAACAAAAAAAGAGACGGTAAAGGTAGACCCAAAGCAGAAAGTGAATTTTTAGACACCATACTAGGTCCTACCTATTTTACGATGACCAGTTTCTCGCTGTCTGTTCCTTCCTTGACTCAAGAGCACAGTCAGGTATCCATTTACAGATTGTAGACTGGAGCGTGACGCCACCAGGTTTCGGTCCCGGAACCCGGGTAACTGAGCCGCGAGAGGTAAACTCCCTAACGGCTTAGCCAATCTGACTGATGTTAATTTTAATGTCAAGGAAAGAGTTCAAAGGGAGAAAATAAAGTAAAACGTTAAAATACAAAAACGAACACAGTTACTTCTCTTTAACATTCGTAATAACAGTATTTCATTATATCAGTGTTTCTCAAACTTTTGTCAGTAATGAGAGAGCTGACAGACTAGCATCAAGACACCACCCGTAGTGGGGACACTGGATATTGATACGGGAGAGATACTGAGAACAATTAATGATCGCCTGTTAGAGAATGACACTGCTATAGATGAATCATCAAGGTTAAGGTTGTTGGAATTTGGCATCAAACGTAAGGCTAGCAGAGATGGACGTATGAGAGGATGCATCCGTCGCGTATACATCCAGCGAGCGAACAGTTAGCATTAACACACCCGGTAAAGATATTTTTTTTCATACGTCGCGGAACCCCAACCGACAAAACACTTATAGTCCATAATACTAACAATGGCCGCTATTCTAAGATTACTGCAAGTTATGCCGAGAAAAGTGTAAATGTAATTAAAATATACTTGTATCTTCGTGACACATAAAATGCCCTTAATAAGTAAGTACTTCTTTATTTTTATATCTAGTGGTAAACAATATGAATCTGTCTACAAATGACAATCATGCAGTGAAAGGGGAGGTGTGTCGAATTATAATCAAGGTTAAGGTTGTTGGAATTTGGCATCACACGTAAAGCTAGCAGAGATGGACGTATGAGAGGATGCATCCGTCGCGTATACACCCAGCGAGCTACAGGAACAGTTAGCATTCACACACACTTCGACATATACTGAGGGAGACTGAGCACCTATGGGTTTGCCCGGAATGCAATGATGTCAGTTATGTTCAACAATAACAATATGCATAAAAAGTAACAATGTAATACGTATATTTGCAATAAACTTTGTTGATCTGGAAGCCAATGGGTTTCTAATTCACTCAATGGAGGAGTATCTTACTTTAACACTTTTTAAAAATGAAACTTTAACACTTTTAAAAAATAAAACTTTAACACTTTAAAAAAATGAAACATTAACATAAGTAAGAACTGGAGTCATTGATTTATTTATTTTAATTTAATTTATTGTTATTGTTTTAAAACTTTAGAAATGAGGTATCTGAGAAAGGTGGTTGAAGTGACAAGAAGAGACATGGTCCGCAACCAGACGATACGTTAAGGCCTAAGAACCCAACCCCTGTAGACACAAGTAGAACAATTCCAACTAAGATGGTTTGGCCATGTCGACAGAATGGGAGAAGATCGGTATGACTTTCTTCAACGAGCAACGAACACTTGCAACAGAAACTGCAAGCAGGTGGACACATCTCTGGCACTCAATACAATGGAATATCATATGAAACTCTAGACACCTCAGCGGACAAGAAATACACAAGCCAGATCTTTCACACACGCAGCCTGCCCAGGCTCAAGACAGCCCAAAAGTCCCCTTCTTCTGCTCTGCACGCGCGTCTACGTAATTATTTAATACGACGTCATTTTTAATCCAGCGGCGCTCTACTTGAACGCATTGCGTAGCGCAAAAAGAGGCGTAACAGTGACATGTTGAAGAAAATGAGCGATGTTTTTAATAAATTTAGCAACATTTTACCAGCAAAGCAGTCTTCGTAAAAAAAAAAAACACACACACAATTTTACTTAAAAGATCACTATTTTGTTGGCACAAGTTAACTAATTTACTTTCGAACACATTCGAGGGAATATGGGTTTTTGTGATGAAATGTGAGGGGAAGAGGGGAAGGTTAAATTGGCTAGAATTGCGTGACGTCATAAGTAGACGACCCCTATTTCTTATATGTTAAGACAAAGGACAAAGAAAATGTCAAATGTATAGTCACAATGCCTCCCTAGGTAAACGAACGAAAACAGAAGAGACGGAGAGAGAATTATGTTAAATACTGCGGCGAAGCTGGGTAACGAACGCTGAGCAAGAACAATGTGAACGAAAGCTGCGTATCTTCTGGTTTATATGTAGGGGTGATACCTCAACAGGTTTTTTGGTTTTTAGGATCATCTTGTTGCACACGGTCAACTACATCAGTGCTCCGATCTCCTCTCTTAGATCACACAAGCAGGATCTCAGCACAGTGAACGAACCAATGTGTGTATATAGGAATCACACATTCTGTAAATAATTTTTTTTAAGAATGTTTGCCAGGTCAGCGGCCGTATGGCCTACTCTTTACGATTTCCAACTGCCGAAGGATTTTTAACGTGCGCAACTTGCACACGGAACCTCCTATTTTTCGCCCTTATCCGAGAAGGCTAGGCATCTGATCTCACTACCCATGAGATCAGGGGGGAAGTATGACATCATTAGGAACCACTGTTTCTGAAAAAAAAAATTGTCATCAATTATATTCCCTGTTCCGGGGAGCGAACCCGGTACCTTTAGACTTAATGGCGGACACCATACCTCTTTTAACCACTCCGACCCCATCTCAACAGTAACAAATTTATCCTGGCTCATAAACTTGGCCAACTTCGCAATACGTAAGTTTGTAACAAAGCCACATCGATTTCCGATTCATAATTTATTAACAACACGCGTCACAACATTTCACTACATCAATATAGCACTCATTGACATGTAAGACATTTCCTTTAGCATGACCCCAAATACAAACGGTATATGTTCTCCATAAATTAATATGAAACAAATATAAAGGTATGTTATCAGGCACTCGCAGGAAATAAAGAAGTAGAACACCAGACAACAGAAAAACAACAGACATGAGTGGCTTACCCAGGATTTGAACACTGGACCTTCCGTGCGACAACCCCGCCTAGCCATGCAAGCGAATCACACTATCCGCCCTGCCATCTACGCATAATCAAAAAATGATGTTTCAATGGCAGGTCAACAGTGCGAACCACAATACATGACACCAGAAGTCCACCATGGGCAGTTCAGCCTATTAATGACGCAATCACTTCTGTTGTATTTCTATCAAGCAACAAGTATAGGTCCGTAATCCAACAAGACAAGGGGAAACCCGAGGCCTGTAAACAGTAAATTAATATGAAACAAATATAAAGGTATGTTATCAGGCACTCGCAGGAAATAAAGAAGTAGAACACCAGACAACAGAAAAACAACAGACATGAGTGGCTTACCCAGGATTTGAACACTGGACCTTCCGTGCATGGCTAGGCGGGGTTGTCGCACGGAAGGTCCAGTGTTCAAATCCTGGGTAAGCCACTCATGTCTGTTGTTTTTCTGTTGTCTGGTGTTCTACTTCTTTATTTCCTGCGAGTGCCTGATAACATACATTTATATTTGTTTCATATTAATTTACTGTTTACAGGCCTCGGGTTTCCCTCAATTATGTGTAATATATGTTCTCCATACTTACTTACTTAGTCCTTCCTCTTCTACCGTGAGGTGTAGAGGTTTGGAAGAGAGAGCGCCATACTATCCTACCGGCTGTTTTCCTCCTGGCTTGGTTCCATTCTAGTCCTCAATCCTTCAAAGATTGTCTAATGTTGTCCTTCCAGCGGACTCTGGGTCGTCCTGGAGGTCTGAATCCCTGACTCTTAGTTTCCCATGCTTGTCGTGATAACCGACCTTCTCCCATTCTGCAGACATGGCCAAACCATCTTAGTTTGGATTGTTCTACTTGGGTCTGCAGGGGTTGGGTTTTTAGGCCTCTGACGTATCGTCTGGTTGCAGGCCATGTCTTCTTGTTACATCAATCACCTTCCTCAGATTCCTCATTTCTGAGGTTTGGATCTGGCTTTTGTGGGTTGTAGTCATTGCCCATGACTCGCATTTATACGTCAAGACTGGGACATAGGTGAAGCGGTATACAGCCATCTTCGTCTTCTTGCCAACTTCTCTTTTGCTGAGGAATCCTCGATTTATGGCCTGAAAAAGTCTCCCAGCTGCTGCTCTTCGTGTAGCCAACTCTTCTTGGATGCCTCCCTTCCTCTCCATATACAAGTTATACTTCATAATGAACAAAATATTCCATCATTTTCCACAGTCGCAGTCTAATTCATATAAAGTGAATGTTCACGTAAATTCCATAAATGACAGGCACATATACACAACTCCATTGACTTTCCGTTCCATGCATGTGCTATTTCATAATCTCCATAAATATCTGGGCCAGTTACATGGTGATCATCTGAAACAAGTACCTGACACTTCCATACGTCTCCTTCCACACATAGAAACATAGAATGAATCTCTTTCATCACTAGTGTCAAAAAAAAAAAAAAAAAAATAACGTCATCATAAAGCAACGCATTTAGACATAAAAAAAGAATCATGTTCAACCCTCGATGGATTATCATTAAATTATATAGCGTAATAAATCCAAGACAATATAGTAGGGCTGCACCGAAAAGTGGTTTTTACTATTCGGCCGAATGCGAATAGAGGCCTTTAACTATTCGGCCGAATACGAATTCGAATCCGGACAGTGAGTGAATGTTGGGAATAAAAAGTTGTGTTCAATAGATCTACTGACATTGTTATTAATTTTACAGCGTTACAAAAAAAATATGGCAAATATCTTGGAACTATTTACTGCTACGAACTAGCCATTAATCAGTTTTTTTTTAAATTGCTGCATGAAATAAAAAAAAAATAAAAAAAAACTCTCAACATTCTCTGCCAAAAGACAACATCTGTTAACTGAAAATGTGTTGTCGTCAGTGCTGAAATAGAAATTTGATGGCAGCGTACTATTCGACCGAATACGGATAGTTTATTGAATGCACTATTCGGCACCGAATCGAATACGAATCGAATATTCGGTGCTGCCCTACATTATAGTAACTTCTTCCCCCCTCCACTCAGTCTAAATAAAATAAATCAAAACCAAAACTGTTTATGTGTGTGTGTGTGTGTGTGTGTGTGACCTACTCTTTCCAAGAAACAAACAATAAAAAACAAACAATTAAATGAACGAAAAAAGAAACTGATCGCAGTTAACAAGGTGAAAAAGAATGAATAAGCACAGGGGTGCTTGAGATTACACTAAATCCACCAATCTGCCATCATCCATACCCCATCAGACTACCCCTTATCCTCACACCAATATTGATCCTTATACATTAATATTGGTTCTTTTTATATACTGTTTTACTATATTATGCAATTCTCTAGGTCTTTCTATTCTCAACACCTGCTCCACAGTGATAGATGAATTGCATGCCTGTAAATAATCTAATATTGGTTTTCTCTGTTGTTCTTACGTCCTACATTTTAGTAGGAAATGCTCTATATAATTTTTTGTCTAAACACTCTGCACAGTAAGTCTCTTCTCTTCTGAAATAGCCCATTCTTAGTTGCAGCCTAAGAAGTTTCTAACTGCTAGGCATTTTTAATATTCTAACGCGGAACTCTCAAATTTGATGCCCTTCCGTGTGGCAAATCGTATCAAAAATAAATTCCCGATTTCTCACGCCAACGACATCGCTACAAACACATAGAAATAAATACACATAATACAGCCGGAGACACGAAAATATCCAACGTGGATATTACCGATTCCAATGTAGACAAGATAGCCACGCACAAGTATCCGAATAAACATTTAAACATATAAAGAGGGGAAACCCGAGGACTGTAAACAGTAAATTAATAAATATTACACACATAAAGGTATGTTTCAGGCAATTGTGAGAAATAATAAAGTAGATAACTAGACAACAGTAAAACAACAGAAGTGAGTGGCTTACCGGAGAATCGAACCTAGCCTGTGTGTTAACGAGGCCCGAAAGGCGAGCAAAGAATAGTAACACTGTAACACTCATGTCGTAAGAAGCCACTAAGGAGGTTTGAACATGATGCCGATCACCACCATTCTATAAAAAATTCTTAAAGCTATGAACACTTCAACAAACAGTTAGTCAATTCAGCCACACAAGACAGAAGAATATCCTCTGGTAAGGAGGCGAATGATCCAGAGAAAGCCAAAAGGAGTTTGAGTTCCCGACTCTCCTTTTTTTTCTGTTAGGAAAGTCTCCAGACTTGGCAACTGGAATGTTCGTACTTTAAACGAACAAGGAAAAACTGCACAGGTGGCAGCAGAAATGTTGGAAGAGAGGTAAAGAGAGACCAAGGAATACACGGAGAAGAGAGCTGCAGATAGACATGGCATGAAAATGACACGGAAAGACCTTGGGCGGATGGCACGGGACAGGAATACTGGACATAAGTTTACTGAAGGCCTATGCTCCTTGGGGAGCTGATAGATGATGATGATGATAGGGAAATAAAATCCTATATATAAAATAACAGCTTTTTCTGTCAGTGCGTAACGCTAAGGGAAGCAACTTTGATTGAAAGTTAGACATTCAATTGTATTGTTTCCCTTATATGTACTCTCCCGAAAATAGTAACACTTATCAAAGAAAAGTGCGCAAATGACGGTGTGCACAAAAGTATATTTATAGAATGTGTGATCCCATATACACACATTGGGATCCTCGCTGCTGCTACGTAGTTCGTGTACTGTGGTGATGCACAGTGGTTTGTTTTAATACTTTTGAATAAGTAAAACTGCCGTTAGGTATTGGTGCTTTTGAATTCAATGCCCGTCTTATGACAGGCTTTTACAATATTTATATGATTAAAAAGGTAGACAGAGAAACAAGCATGTGGGATATCGAGAAACATTGATATTTCGATAAAGATACAGTCCTGAAAGATATTAAGGTACACGAAAAACCCACTTTGCTGTACACTGGTTCTATGGAAATTCTGGGCTATTAAGAAACACTCACCGATTATTTCCTTGCAATTCAATAACATCGAACACCCATTGCGTATCGATTACGATACATTCTCTTGTTACAAGTCGACAAGAATATTGTCATAATGAAAAAAAAAAAAAAAAAAAAAAACTGCCGATTACAATTACTATGATAATTTCTTAATCGAGAGTAATTATAGATTTCCGATAATTTATGGATACAATGTTACTTGCATATAAAGGGAAAAATTGTGGTGGTTTTCTGTCAAAGCAAAGGCCCAATGTAGGATATTTGTCAAGATCACCCGTATGTTACTGAGGCTCGAAAGGGAAGCATTGAATAGAAACACTGTGACCTACCATACATGACGTAAAAGGCGATTAAGGAGAGTTGGGTATGGGCCCGGTTTGTCCATCCTGTAGAAATTTTAAAATCACAAAACACTTCAACAAATAACATGGGCAGGTCAAATATAGAAAAGACTGGATAAGGACCTCTGGCAAAGAGGCGCATGATGCAACACACAGAAAGCCGAAAGGAGTCTGTGTTGCTGACTAACCTTTCTTCTAGGAAAATCTTCAGATTTTACACTTGGAATGTTCGTACATTGAATGAACAAGGGAAAACTGTATAGATGGCAGCAGAAATGAGAGACGAAGATCGATGTTCCGATGGCCTAATTCCCAGGGTAAGAGAGACCAAAGAACACACGGAGAAGAGAACTGGAGGCAGACATGAATAGGATGAAGAAGCCATGGAAAGATCTTGAGCGGATGGCACGGGACAGGAAGACTTGGCATTCGTCTGTTGAAGGCCTATGCTCCCGTGAGAGTTGAAAGGTGATGAAAGAAAAGAAAAACCATGAAGGAGATCAAAAACACAGTAATAGTTTGTGCTGGGATAAGTACAGTTAATTAATAAGTAAATAAATAAACACTTATAGGCAAATAGCAGGCACTCGTGAGACAGCACTAAAGAGAACACTAGACCAGTGCTCCGCAACCGGTGTGCAGCGGGTGCCTGCCAAGTGTGCCGTGACTTACTTAGTCGCTCCTTTTCTACTCTGGGGGTGTGCCGTGACACAAGGCACAATACACTATATAATGGTAGAAAAAATTCTATGTTGTGGAAAATATAACGAACGAATCTCACACGTACAAAGCAGAAACATCCTGTACGACAAGTAGCAGACAAAGAGACTGAACTATTGTAAATTATCCACAGTAGTTAACATTTTTTTTTACAACAATTCTTGTGAGTACGCGCGCTTGTGTGGGTGCCTGGGTAGGTGAACATGTTTTAAATACAATTTGAAAAGGCGCCACGTTTGGAGAATGTGTTCATGGGGACGAGCCCCCCCCCCCCCCCCCTTTCCCCCGGTGCGCTACTGACTGTGCCGTGAAATTTTAAATGGTACTTGAATGTGCCGCGAAGTCAAAAAGGTTGCGGAGCACTGCACTAGACAATACAATAGGGACCAGAATTACTAGGGTCGACGGGTAGTCGAAATAGTGACAATCGGAACGGCGCCGACTCCTCGTTGCGAGAGCGAATCTGTGAAAAAACACGCACAGTCAACTAAGCGCACCTTAAAGAAAAGTGCATCATATGCAGTGGTCTTACTTAGGACAACGGACTAAGAAATGGCCTACGTTACGGTCATAAGTTCTTCGTCAGGGGCAATACGATAAAAACGGTAGAGACAAGAAAGTGAGAACTAAGTTAAATGCATTAAAAAAAAAAATTATGTGAGCCGTGAATACAAATAGCTGCTGTCACCATTTAAACTAGCGGGAAGGAACGAACAAAGTAAATTTTTAGAACAAACAAAATGAACTTTTAGAATGAACAAAATAAATTTTTAGAACAAACAAAATAAAATTTTAGAACAAACACAATACAATTTTAGAGCGAACAAAAGAAATTTTTATTTCATCGGGGTAAAGAAATAGATATTTTCGCCTTTTTAACATTTCTGCCCAGGAATCATATAGAAATTAGTTAATATGAACATTGCATTTACTGATATAATACATGCATATATACACGCAGACACCAGAGAGAGAGAGAGAGAGAGAGAGAGAGAGAGAGAGAGAGAGAGAGAGAGAGAGAGAGAGAGAGAGAGAGAGAGAGAGAGAGAGAGAGAGAGAGAGAGAGAGAGAGAGAGAGAGAAAAGCAACGAAGTAATTCCGTATCTAAAATTAAAGTTGGGGTTATAATATAAAACATTGAGTACTCAACGAAACGAACACACTATATTAACTATAAAAAAAAGAGATTTGTCAGTTAGGTTCATTTTCAAGCTCTCACGACTTTGACATACCTAATTATAACCCATCAGAGGTTGAACGGGATATTTTTCTTCATTAATTAAAAAAAAAAAAAAAAATTAGGTGAATGTAGATTTCTTTTGGATGTGGTTAAGTGTTTAGATTTTTACGTAAAACATTCCACGATAAAGCGCCTGTATAGCAGCTACTCGTATATCAACAGCAAACGAGGTCAGTTCGAGGTTTTGCAAACTCCCCACACAAAAATTAGTCCCCACGTATAAAATATATGTAGTATTTATAGTGCATAAATTCTTGCAAGTATGGCGGTGTCCTACCATGCAAAATTTAATGAATAAAGCAGTGATCAACGAAGATCAACGAAGATCAACGAAGATCAACGAAGATCAACGAAGATCAACGAAGATCAACGAAGAATATATGGAGGCAATTTAAGAATGTGGGGATCTTCTTTAGAATCAATGAGTTCTCTGCAGACCTACGTTTCCGTTATCAGGTTTTCGAGTACTTGGAATTTGGAATAATTGCAGCCAATATGTATGTATCTTTTAGCTCTGCTGGACCATCGGTTTCCTGCAAATTCCATCACCAGAGCTGTGGAAAATATTCAGACTAAATCATAGTTTACCGAATGTTTGCTTCACTTCAAAGAAGAGATTGCAGTGAATTTTTACAGCTAGCTCGTGAGTTTTCACTGAGAATGATGCCGAAACAATATTTTTTTAATTCTGGGGGAAAAGTGCGTTTAAAGGCCGGCGGCAGAGGACCAGACAGAAATTACTCTAGCGTTAAAATTCTGAGACAGAAATTACTCTAGCATTAAAATTCTTTCTCTTTTCTTCCTGCGTCGCCTGGAGATCTACGGAGCAAAAACAGGGTTCCACGAGGAGTATTTTACGCCCAAAACAAATCATTGTCAATGGAAGTAAGAAAGAGAGTCCATCAGTGTTATATAGAATCAAATCTGACATCTGGAAGCGAATTATGATTAATCAGTAAAACAAGCAAGACAATCTGCATGCCACAAAGATGTGGTTTTACAAAAGAAAATTCAGAATACCATGACAAGAAATAAGGTTTAAAAGGTAGTAATCCAGACCTAAAGGTTTTTTATATTTGAACATGCGCCCTAATATAACCGACTAGGTTGAACGGGGCGCGCTTCGCCAAAACGAGGCAAAATTTTATTTAAAAAAAAAGATTTTTTTTTAGAACGAAGAAAATACATTTTTAGAACAAACAAATTAAATTGTTAGAACGAACCAAATAAATGTTAAGAACGAACGCAATACATTTTGTGAACGAACAAAATACATTTTTAGAACAAACATAATACATGTTGTAGCAGAATAATGAGGTTGTTTTGAAAGAAGCCAGTGCTCAAAGGAACCATATTTCCCATAATATAAGGAAGCAGCCCCCTGTCGTTGCCCTTCTTAAATCCCGAGAGTTTATGGGGTGATAAAGACAGAATAGGAGTGCCGCCTCTTTAAACCTGTTGTAAGAAGCGATTAATATATTGTAGTACATTGGAGTGGCAACCTTATAATGTAGCGTACAAGGAGATTAATATTTGTAGTACATTTGAGTGGCAACCTTATAATGTAGCGTACATTGGAGTGGCAACCTTATATGTATGTAGGAGATTAATTACATTGGAGTGGAAACCTTATAATGTAGTGTACATTGGAGTGGCATTAATATTTGTAGTACATTGGAGTGGCAACCTTATAATGTAGTACATTGGAGTGGCAACCTTATAATGTAGTACATTGGAGTGGCAACCTTATAATGTAGCGTACAAGGAGATTAATATATGTAGTACATTGGAGTGGCAACCTTATAATGTAGCGCACAAGGAGATTAATATTTGTAGTACATTGGAGTGGCAACCTTATAATGTAGCGCACAAGGAGATTAATACATGTAGTACATTGGAGTGGCAACCTTATAATGTAGCATACAAGGAGATTAATATATGTAGTACATTGGAGTGGCAACCTTATAATGTAGCGCACAAGGAGATTAATACATGTAGTACATTGGAGTGGCAACCTTATAATGTAGCATACAAGGAGATTAATATATGTAGTACATTGGAGTGGCAACCTTATAATGTAGTACATTATTTACATGTAGTACATTGGAGTGGCCAACCTTATAATGTAGGCATAAACAGGAGATTAATACATGTAGTATATTGGAGTGGCAACCTTATAATGTAGCGTACAAGGAGATTAATATATGTAGTACATTGTAGTGGCAACCTTATAATGTAGTACATTGGAGTGGCAACCTTATAATGTAGCTTATAAGGAGATTAATATTTGTAGTACATTGGAGTGGCAACCTTATAATGTAGTACATTGGAGTGGCAACCTTATAATGTAGCGTACAAGGAGATTAATATATGTAGTACATTGGAGTGGCAACCTTATAATGTAGCGTACAAGGAGATTAATATATGTAGTACATTGGAGTGGCAACCTTATAATGTAGTACATTGGAGTGGCAACCTTATAATGTAGTACATTGGAGTGGCAACCTTATAATGTAGTACATTGGAGTGGCAACCTTATAATGTAGTACATTGGAGTGGCAACCTTATAATGTAGTACATTGGAGTGGCAACCTTATAATGTAGTACATTGGAGTGGCAATCTTATAATGTAGCGTACAAGGAGATTAATATTTGTAGTACTTTGGAGTGGCAACCTTATAATGTAGCGCACAAGGAGATTAATATTTGTAGTACATTGGAGTGGCAACCTTATAATGTAGCACGTAAGGAGATTAATATTTGTAGTACACTGGTGTGGCAACCTTATAATGTAGCGTACAAGGAGATTAATATATGTAGTACATTGGAGTGGCAACCTTATAATGTAGCGTACAAGGAGATTAATATTTGTAGTACATTGGAGTGGCAACCTTATAATGTAGCGTACAAGGAGATTAATATATGTAGTACATTGGAGTGGCAACCTTATAATGTAGCGCACAGGTAGATTAATATATGTAGTACATTGGAGTGGCAACCTTATTATGTAGCGCACAAGGAGATTAATATTTGTAGTACATTGGAGTGGCAACCTTATAATGTAGCGTACAAGGAGATTAATATATGTAGTACATTGGAGTGGCAACCTTATAATGTAGCGTACAAGGAGATTAATATTTGTAGTACATTGGAGTGGCAACCTTATAATGTAGCGCACAAGGAGATTAATATATGTAGTACATTGGAGTGGCAACCTTATAATGTAGCGCACAAGGAGATTAATATATGTAGTACATTGGAGTGGCAACCTTATAATGTAGCGCACAAGGAGATTAATATATGTAGTACATTGGAGTGGCAACCTTATAATGTAGCGTACAAGGAGATTAATATATGTAGTACATTGGAGTGGCAACCTTATAATGTAGCGCACAAGGAGATTAATATATGTAGTACATTGGAGTGGCAACCTTATAATGTAGCGTACAAGGAGATTAATATTTGTAGTATATTGGAGTGGCAACCTTATAATGTAGCGCACAAGGAGATTAATATATGTAGTACATTGGAGTGGCAACCTTATAATGTAGCGTACAAGGAGATTAATATTTGTAGTATATTGGAGTGGCAACCTTATAATGTAGCGTACAAGGAGATTAATATTTGTAGTATATTGGAGTGGCAACCTTATAATGTAGCGCACAAG
>JAMPIV010013916.1:0-57593 GCA_024509875.1 Oreohelix idahoensis | reverse complement strand
TGGTGCGTTGTGAGCCTATTGTAAGTTGATCCTAGTCCGGCGCATGGATTGCTCTTACGGTTGTACTTATTTTTTAGGGCCAGAAAATATATTAATTTGCTTATTGTGTTTATGGCCTGAATTCATATGTATTACATATTATTAGTACAAGTAGAATCAGTCCTATATTGTATATTTTGGATGGGTAGGAGGGACTAGATTCTTGTTATTCCGGTCTAGCGGAAGTATGAGTTGTCTTGACAAGTCGTGATGAGTTCCGATGTACCGTGATAATGGCTGGTACGCACTTTTCAAAGGGCTGGTAGATTGTTAAGGAAATATAATTCAGGAAGTGGTTTTCTTCTAAAGGAGATGGTATCTCTACTATAGTTTATGTTAGAGACTCTCCTAAGTACGGTACAATGTATAATTCGGACTCCATGTATTGCCAGACCCTATTTTGATGATCTCATGTCGATTCGACCTAGATGGAACATTGTGCTTCGTATCGCTAGGGTCGTGTTTTGTATCGACAAAGATGACAGACTTTCCTACAGCGGTTATGGCTACGTGAATTAACCTGATCATCGTAGAGCTGTATGGGAACATTTATGAAATCATTTATATACCCATTATAAATTAACTCTGGCTTATATTCTCCTTCCTATGAATGAGTGAACGACAACTCAGGGAGGCGGCCATGTTAGATTTCGGTCATCATATGTTTTGATCACTGCCAAGAGAACAGATTATTTATCCTATTATCGGACAGTGACAGGGAAATCTCAATCTTGCTAGAAACCCCCTCTTTCGTGGTTTCATAATATATGCTACAAACTATGGACGTCAAGTAACCTTGGTTATTTACCGATCTGCCTTCACTGACGCTTTTAGTCAGATAAGGGGATGCGGCCATAATATATCATGACATTGAACTTTTGATGTACTGCCCATTATTTCTGCATGTGTCATGACTTCAGATCTGCTATGTATACCTACAAATTGATATGTCAACATACCATGATGTACTCGTATGTCCCAGTGTGTACGTCTGAATAAATTGAGTAAACAAAGATTACAGCAGTCTGCATTGGTGCCTTGTAGACACAAGTGTATGAGTGGTTATATTGATCAGCACACGAACAGTACACCATTCGCGGTAATCACACTCTACACTTCTACTTCATACATACACCATCATGCGTCGGTTGAAGTGACCAAGTTTAGGGCCTGCTTCCTCTGGAGCCTTTGCCTTCCCTAACTCAGGACTAGGGTGAGTTACCCATTTACAGCTGGGTAGACTGGAGCATGCCTGATCTCAACAACACACCACTCTTCCTTACAGAGCATACAGACTGACACTTTACAGAGTGGAAAGAAGAAAAGAAACTTTACAGGTGTACACTCTTTAATACCATGTATGCGACCAAGTATTAAATCACAAATTGGATTTGGAAGAAGACAAGCCTGGATCTGTCCTGAAAAAAATGGTGTATGAAGTGTTATAATGGCTGTGAGAAATGTTTCCACAGTTCCGCCAAACGTCACACATTTCACAACCCTGCCCGTCGCACAACTAGGGTCGATCAGCGAAGTCCGGACGCCCACAGTGGTACAACCTGAGTCAAATAGGAGAGAGCATGAAATGTTGTTTACAAATCCCTTGTTAAACTTAAGAGAGCCCTGTCCCTGGTGTACTGACGCAGGAGTGGCCATGCAGACTGCAGGTAGACTAGGCAAGGTATATCCGCAACGCAGCGTCGTGATCGCCTTAGGCTGGAAAAGAGTCGAGCATTCTGGACAGTCTTTCACCTGGGTACAATCAAGAGAACAAGACATAGCATTGTGAGTTTCAGCTACTTTACCCTGTTCAATGTTAGCCTGTGTATCAATTAAAGAGACATTAGAATGTCTAACCGTATTACTTGACGATCTATCTCTGCGACGCGATCGATTTTGATTATTGTCATTAAAATTGCCAAAATTGTCGTTTCTGCTAGAGTTAAAATTTGGACGAGTCCGATAGTTTGTATAATTAAAGTTATGCTGTTCTTTAAAATTTTTATTCCAAGAACCTTGTCTGTTTTGCGGACCCTGAGATTTTGATCTCCAGTTTTGTTTATTATAATGTCCTTGATTATTTTTAAAATTATTGTTACCAAAATCTCGCGATCTGTGAGCTTGGTTCCAAGAAACATTAAATGGAGCAGATTGTTGAAATTGCTTCCCTTTGTAAAAGTTATCATTGTTAAAATTGTAATTATTTCCCTTATTGACATACCTATCAGCACTAAAAGAACGATTGCGTGAAAAATTGTTTTGTTGTGCTGCAAAAGCAACAGGCAATTCATTCTTAATCTGTGCATTACTTAGATCCATGGTTGGGTGAGCAGTGCAAAAATTTTTTGCATGTTCTTCTAAATTTTTCATTGATAAAGGTTTCCTTTCGTGTAAAAATGCGAGAAATGTAGGATTTACAGACGAAAGTACCTTATCGCGCATCAGTAAATCGAAGAGACCTTCATACGACTTTTCAATTTTGGATAATTCGATCCATCTTTCTAATGTTAGTCGTATCTGTGACAGAAAATCACTAAAACTTCTGCCAGATTGAGGTTGTAATGTATGAAATCTTAAACGATATTCGTCTTCTGTCATTTGGAATTTTTGCAGAAGTGCCGCTCTAAGAGCATTATAGTCATTTTTCTCACCAATGCTGGTGGTATGATAAACTGCTAATGCATCCCCTGTAAGTAATTTGGATAAATATGTACAGTATAGCGCTTTATCCACGTTATAAGACCCACAAGTGGCCTCAAACCTATCTAGGAAGAATATCACGTCATCAGACGGGGGATTAAATTTTGGTAATTTAAGGTGAATTTCCTTAAAATGATCCTGTCTGGATGAAGTTTGGCTTTCAAAAGTTCTCTGAGAACTAGATTCCTGCGTTAACCTAATTCTCTCATATTCTGACTCTGCTAATTTCAGTTCATGCTGTCGTTTTTTTTCATTCTCTTCCATCTCAAGCTGAAGTCGTTTTACATTTTGTTCAGCTATTAATCTTCTCTCTTCCATTTCTTTTTGTTTATTTTCCATTTCTTTTTCAGCTATTAATCTCCTCTCTTCCATTTCTTTTTGTTTCTGTTCCATTTCAATTTTAAGTCTTTCTTCAGACTCCTTTTGCTTCTGTTCTGCTTCTCGCTGAAATCGTTTATCTTCTAATTCAGCGGCCAATCTCATTTTTTTCTCCTCTTCCTCAGCTATAAATTTCCTCTTCTTTTCATCTTCCTCAGCCTCAGTCCGTTTTTGATCTGCCTCAAATTTCAAATTTTCCAAACGTAACTTTTCAGCATCCAATTTTTGAGATTCCAACCTTTGAGATTCTTTATATTCTGTCATAGCAAATGATCTAATCTCTTCCTGAGGTATATTAAGCGCCTTAGCTTGCTTAATAAAATAGTCTAAGGTAGCCATTATTCAATATTATTATGTAATAATACTATTTAAAAGTGTTACTACAACTAGTGGTCTTCGTTCCTGTCCTTAGAACGGTATAATATTATCATATAATTATTAAATATGTTATTAATCAATAAATTTATGTAATCAAATGTCATGAAAGCAAATGTCATGAAAGTAATAACGTGACAAACAATAGAAACAATACCGACAAGACACGATAATCAAAGACGATAGAAAACAGTCGCAGAAATCCAATAAAAATAAAAATGTGAAACTAAAAATAGAATGTCGTAAAGAGTTACGATGATAACTGCGATCAAATAATCAACAAGACAATAGACAACACAGTGTAAAAACATAGGTTTTGTAAAAAACTGAACGACAGGAAAGGTGAGATGGACGCAAAATACAAACAAAATTCATCATAAAACTAAGGTACGAGTAAAATAAATACCAAAAACAACAATTAAACGTGACGAAACAGCTAAATAGATAATATTATAAGAAGCAACTAGCGATCGGAACTTCGGCAAGGTTTCTAGCCTTGTACCGGAACTATCGCTCAATTGAAACTTACAAGTTGAGCCATACAGAACGTCTGACGAAGAGCCCGAATTGGCTTCGAGATGGATCTCGTTCGTCAGATCAACCTCCCTACCTCCCACGAAGAATACAACACATATAACATGTAACATGTAAAATATAGATATGGACATATCACGGAAGGCACAGCTAAAAGTAATAAAGCGTATAAGGAGAACACGTTATACTTAACTCGCGTGCAGGTAAAAAATCAATGTGCCTCGTCTCCGTGTATGTACGTTTGAGGATAAAATACTTCGTTCTGAGTATTAGACCACAGCTCGCACGTAATAGTGACTAAGAGATGATCCCAAGATGTTGTCGCCTTGAAAGTTCAGATCTTCAGATGATCCTAAGATGTTGTCGCCTTGAAAGTTCAGATCTTCCATTGCTGATACTTGTATAGGGTACGTTTCCTGTGAAATTCTAGATTTCATAAACACACTGGAGCACCAATTACTGTTGAGTTCGTTTTATGGTTGAGTACAGTTTATACTGGTGAAGAGGTAGCTTCAAACGCGAATGGTTAAAATGAACGAATGTCAACAATATTCTTCCAACGAACTTCAACAAGTAGTGAACTGGGCAAGTACTGGCAGTACATAAGTCGGTGATGACTGTACATCGATTTTATTCAACATGACACAGACGGAGTGGTCAAGACTAACATCGTCACAGGCGCAAAGATCATACATCAGCATAATGGTAATTACTTTTAAAGTTCCTGAAGATTCTCTACCATAAAGTCCTCTGACTCAAGTGACTAAGGATCACAAACTGTTACCGTATAATATTCTTCTCATTCAAGTCCGTTGACCTTCTGTCAAGGACGTCTATCATAGTAACGTATTCATACTCCAGGATAAAATCTTCCATATCATACTTCACAATCCCATACGTTCTCCAAAACATAACGTTAGATAGCATATAGTTTCAAACAAAGTCATACACGATAATACGAACAGGTTAGAGATTCCAGTTGGCTAACCTCTCCCATTCTATGCCACGCTTCTGGCATTGTTGTAACAGCATATTAAAACATGTGCATAAGGTAATCAATAACTTCTTCCACTCGTAGGAATCCTTCTTCTACGATACAAATCCTAAAGGCAAACGACTCTGTAGATCCATTCTAGGAATAACATCTTCCCGCTAGACTAGTATTAGAGCGGCCTTATAATACAGCTTTAAATAAGAAGTGGGGCGATAACTTACGTGACATTGCTGCTATTGGTTTCGACCTGAAGACCAATACAGATCACTAGAATAAATGGCTTTCCATAAACATGCCATTGAATACAAATATAATATAACAATCATGGACATAAACAAGTTCCATGTTGCCCTTCAAATCATGACGTCAGAAACTACTCAACTAGGTTACCCGTGCGTCCCAAAGCAACACTCACTGCTTCGTGCACGTCAGTGCGCGAATCATTCGACCGCACAAATAATATAACTATATCAAGACTGGTGCGTACATTTGGCAGGACCGAAGACTACCCCCTTAGGTAATAAATGTACGTAACAATGATTAATGTCTAGTTTATACATAACATGATTAATGTCTAGTTTATATATAACATGATTAATGTCTAGTTTATACATAACATGATTAATGTCTAGTTTACCAAATAGAGTTCCCAGTTGTAGACCAAAAAAGAGCAGTACTTCTCCACCCTCAGGCATGTCGTACAAGGCGGCGACTAATATGGTATTTTGTATGGGAGCTGGCAATTTCATTAATATAAAACATATTGCCACATAAACTACTGCTACAAGAGCTTGTGAATGCCTGATGTACGCTTCTTACAAGGGAACCAGCAACAGTTGCGGCTCAATGCTCTGTAAGGAGCTCAAAGGAAAATAATGATGAACGTCTAGTTTATACATAACATGAAGAACGTCTAGTTTATACATAACATGATGAACGTCTAGTTTATGTATAACATGATGAACGTCTAGTTTATACATAACATGATGAACGTCTAGTTTATACATAACATGATGAACGTCTACTTTATACATAACATGATGAACGTCTAGTTTATACATAACATGATGAACGTCTAGTTTATACATAACATGATGAACGTCTAGTTTATACATAACATGATGAACGTCTAGTTTATACATAACATGATGAACGTCTAGTTTATACATAACACGATGAACGTCTAGTTTATACATAACATGATGAACGTCTAGTTTATACATAACATGATGAACGTCTAGTTTATACATAACATGATGAACGTCTAGTTTATACGAGAGAGGTTAATGTGTTTATACTAATTATTAAATGTTAATACTCAACTAAAAGTTGTACTTATTAATGTGAAATCACAGCCTGGTGTTGTGCACACTTTGTTTCATTTCTTGTTCTTACATTTAATAAAACTCAGGAGTTGATTGTCACATAAATATTGAATTTGTAATAATTGGTTAGTTTTCGTGTTCTTTGTAGTTGAAAATCTTGCTTCACACATAAAGGACACTTTTTAAGATAATCACCACACTTTACTGTATCAGAATATTCATTGTGCTCGTAAAACCACAAAAACGGACTGGAACAGTCGCAAAGTTTAGCTTTAAGATTTATACTTAAGAAATAACAGAAATGGAGTTGTAAACTGTGAAACAATTTTTTAAATTAGTCATTTGTGTATATACGAAAAAATAGTGTAACTAATATTCACGTAGTGGAGCATTAAATCACACTGACGCCACGCACATGAAAGGACACGCCAAAACTTTCACGAACGTTTAATTTTACCAATATTTGCAGACTAACTCTGCGGTAGGCAATCCAGGAGCTGTGAGAATCTACTTAATAAATACTGAGCTATCTAAGGATCTACCCTGATTAAAACAAAAAACAAAAAACACCTGTCTATTTGTAAGCTTCAATGGCGGTCTGCTTCGTGCGATTCCATCGACATAGAAATAGGAAATTGAAATTAAATTATATTTGATCAAATTTTAACTACGTTCAAAGAAAAGATCAAGATCCTATCTCATACAATTGACAAATAAAGTGAACTTTAGTAATGTAAGCTCGTTTGTGGGTATTTACTGGGAGCACAGAAAAAGTACTTTTAATCATGGAGAAATGCCTGTAAATGCGCGAGAAGACATAACGACATTTTTCGTCCGCTACGTCGACTAGGAGCGTACCATTGACAGAGTGGTTAGAGCTCTTGTCTCTCGCGGCGAAGGTATCGGGTTCGATTCACCTTGATGACACGGATGTCTACCCAGCTGTAAATGGGTACCTTACTTTGCACTTGAGTTAGGGAAGGAAAAGTCTGCAAGGAATGGAACTGGTCACCCCACCTCTCGACGCTGGTCCTATTATATAGAAGTCTCTAACACTTCACTCCCGTACGGCAGTATCTGCTATGGGACTACCTTTTACGTCGCCTAGAGATCTATCAAATTGTTCATTGTGATCTTCCAGGTGTCGCGAGCGACCGGTCACCGACCCCTGGTCCAACTAGTCTGAGATCATTTTTGTAATGCCCTTAACTTTCAGGCACACTTTCTCCACACTCGGTAAACCTCTTTCAGTCCAGAGTTATTTTGCACGCTGTGCCAAACTTTTATTGTGGGCAGAATTTTATTCAGTGAGGTGTTCATCTTTCAGTCTAAATTTGTGTGTGAATTTTCCTTTGAACATGTACTTATTATATACCATAGATAGAGAATTGTAATATATAATGTCTTTGGTAGTATTAACACAAGTATGTTCGGTATACTTAGAACATTTTGCATGTAAAATTGAAAAACGCTTAAAAGTTGACTGCAGAATACGATCTTACCAAAGACAAATTACTGTTGTAGACAATAAAACTTTTTTTTTAGTCTTCAAACATCAAGTTAATCCGAATACATGTAAAAAGAAACATGCTTATGGCCACAATTAGTACATTTAGTGTTATTCACACCAGTTTTTCCGTGGTCCTTTGTAAGAAAAATATAAATTATGCAATCGTGCATTACGTAATTTTCAAACAAATAAAGAAGAATAAAGTCATATAAAAACTTTTTTACTCTTGTTTAATGTTTTAATTGTATCCCTAGCTTCATCTTCTACCAAGAACTAGTGATTAGGTGTTACGGTAGGTCTAGTTTTGTTGCTTTTTGATCGGCCAGAATACGACTACGCCCACTCATCAACTAAACCTAGTGTGTCTAGCTTTTCTGCACTGATTCCGTATTTTGACAACAAACTGTGACTACCAAACAATCATCATTAATGTCAGCAATGTTTCAAAGTAGTTTGACACAATTATTTGCTTAGGAGACTTAGAAAATTTAAATATAAAGCGTGACATATTTCTCTAGCAATAACAACGAAAAACGCAAACACGCAAATTTTCACAAAAATTGTGATAATAACATCAAAACACTCACTTGTGCTGATTAACTACAGTCAAATTAGTTGTTTAGATAGTAGCGGAAGTCATTCTACGAGTTTTAATATATGAACTGCATTAAACGGACGATTTTTAAGGTTTGTGCATGATAAACTAAAAACCACGCTCTGAGCGTTGCTCTGGCACGGCGTGTTGAATTTTGCAACGCTCAGAGCGTTGCTCTGGACTGAAAGCTTAATGTCTTTCTTTAGCAGAACTTGTTTCTCGCTCCTTATGGAGGATTGAGCCACCACTACAGCAGACTCTCATTACAGGAAGTCTGTACCAAGAATTCACACGTTCTTGCAGCTATGTTTTCTGTAGCAATGTGTAACTCATGTTGAGGTTGCCAACCTCATGCACAAACATATATTCAGGGACGGTCTGAGTAGTCTGACAATATGGCAGTGCCCGAGAGTCCATTACATTAGTCTCCTAGCTCCATCTAGCTTAATAAAAAAGATGGGTAGTTATGGATTAATTACCCTTATTGCCCGGGAAAAACATGTCTGTCAATACACCCCTGCTCATATTAGCAACCTTATACGAAATGCCCGAGTTAACTCCGCGAGCGTCACTTTATTAGGAAACAAAGCGACAATTTCAAATTTAAAAGTCGCGATTAGTAAGTATATTGTGCTAGTGAACGACCGACAACAAAAGAACAAAAAATCTCATTTGTAAGTAGCCTGTTAAACATAATTAGAACATATAATACTCGTCAAAAGTCAAGGGCCACTTAGAAAAACCTTGGTTGAAACCATAAAACAAATCTGATATAAACGTAATTGGTATCAGTTAAAACGGCATTTATTGAGTACCAAGTGGACATGTCACGTAAAGCAATGGAAACACACATTCAAACGCAATGAAGCTGTGAAGTGTGTAACTCACCTTTTCAAAAGTCAAAAAATAGATATTGGACAAATAGACATTTCAAAATCGGGTATGACCACTGTTTGCAGCAAGGCATTTAAGATAGCGTAGACGCATCGAGTCAACAAGGGTTTGAAGAGTATCCTGAGGAACAGCTTGCCATTCCTGAAGCAGAAATGCAGTCAGCTGTGCATTATTCATTGGCAGGGGGTGATTTGTTGACAGTCTTCGACCAAGGACATCCCAGAGGTGCTCAATCGGAGAAAGATCAGGTGAATGAGCTGGCCACGCCATCCTGATGATCTCATGTTGCTGAATAAACTCATTCACCACACGAGCTCGATGGGGTCGAGCGTTATCATCTTGGAGGATGGCATTACCACCTATGGCCTCCAGAGCAGGCTGAACAATTAGTCTCAAGATTTAGTTCTGGTATCTTGGGCCGGTCAAGTTGCCTTGGATGATGTAGAGTGGGGTCCTGCCGTGTTCTGTAGAAGCCTCCCCAGACCATGACAGAACCCCTTCAATAACGATCCACCTCTCGAATTCTGTAATCAGTAAATTGCTCTTCTGGTCGTCTCCAAACTCGAATCCTGCAATCATTGAATGACACAGTGAAGCTAGATTCATCAGTGAAGAGAACTTGACTCCATTGTTGCCTTGTCCATCGGATGTGCTCGCGACACCAAGCAACACAGGCTCTGCGATGAGCAGGAGTAAGAGGGATTCTGACTGCAGGACGTCGAGCAGCCAGTCCAAACTCATGTAAACGTCTGCGAAAGGTGCTTTGACTGACATTAACGTTTACAGTTTGTCTCAGCTGACATCTTATAGTGGAACAAGTCACTGTTCGATGGCGCAGGGCTGACAACAAGAGGTACCGGTCATCATGTCTATTGGTGCATCTAGGGCGACCTGGCCGGTGGCGATCCTCCACACTTCCTGTGGCCTGAAATCTCTCCAAAATTCTCTGGATAGTAGAGTGTGACACTGCAAGCCGTCTAGCAACCTCACGGACAGATAAACCACTTTCAACCCACGCTATAGCCCTCATTCTTTGTAAGGTGTAAAGACTTCTTCTCGTTCGCATGGTTTTTGCAAGTGATGAAACTACCCTAATGTAAAAGGGTGAGTGAAAAGTAGTGCTGACAACACGAAGGCCGTATAGGCTCTTGGACGACTTCACATAGACTCACACAATCACAAGTAGAAGTCAGTGAAGTAGGGAATGCTGCTGACGTTTACAATATTTATTCATGACGTACGATAATATGATGATGGACGAAACAGTCCATATTACAAGATCATGGACATTATATGAAGGTTAACATCAAGCATCACAGATCCCGAACAGCTTAGACATGTAACAATGTCTTGACCAATAATTACTGTTCATGCAATAGCTCTAATCCGTGACTGAGCCCCGTCAGGTAAGCCCTAGCAAATATATTGCCTAGTACGGGCGATATCAGTTATTTAACAAAGTCAATGCTATTGTCCTACAACTAGCAAAAGACTTCAGTCTGGCCTCACATGTCAGGTACTTCATTCTGGTGAAGAAGATTGGCCGTAAACACGGACTAATTTAATGACGACGAAATTAGGCCGCAGATCGCGGGCCTCGATAATCAAGTGACTCTCAGTTTACATAAACTTCTGAGAATAAATATATTTCTGCCAAACAATATTCCGCCTGCATTGTGGATCCATCAAGTTTATTCTTAGGCTTAAATGTATAACAGGTCAACTTAGACCTAGTGTTTCAAATATGTAGCCATACTGGGGTACAGTATATTAACTCCTCGTGAGCTTCGCTCACTATGTCGCCATCAGCGATAAATGTACCTCTAAGATCTAATCGAGACGAAAAAGATCGAATAATGTTTCAGTTACCTTCTCATAGAATCCTTACACTCTAAGGTAACACAACACAGCCAATACTGGCATAAAGAATCACTCAGGGAAGGAAGAATGACAAACAGTCATTCCCAGAATTTCCAAATCCCTATCGAAACTTGGCAGAGAGAAATCTACGGATCGGTACATCCGTTCTAAGCCTCAGGTACACTCTGGTAGAAACAAAGTCTCTCAGTCTTTGCGCCAAGACCTGCGCATGCCCAAACAGCATAGACCAGATCGAGGCTAAACTAGACCAGGCGTTTCCGCCCAAACGGGAGGTAAAGATACTCCGTATATGGTCCTATAAATATACTTAAGACATGTCAACTATAAGACATTGCCTGAGACAGGACAACATAAGACAGGGGAAGATAATCACCAGTCAAACCTGTCACAGAAAGATAATAAACATTTATCTCTCTTTGATCACATTAAACCAAACATAAATTAGGTTGGTGTTTTTCTCACCGTCAAAAATGACAGCAACACCTAAGTCTGCTGATTGTAAAACAAATTAAAAGTGAACTCTGTTCACGAAAAGTCGCCATTGCACGTGGAATTTCAATCAGCACGATTACTTCACCTGTTTGGTTGTACGGAAGTTTGAAAAAACATTAAAAATGTGAATTTATGGTCAGCAAACCAAATAGCATGTGATCACCATGGTTGCCGATGAGTTGTTTGTATGCTTAATGTGCATAGAGGACTGTCAGAGGAAGATATTGCACCCATTTTTACTAAAAACTTCCATCATTTAATCGTTCGGTCTATAATGTCTTGAACGAAGCGTGACCATATCTCCTTATTTGGTAGTATCAGTCAACTGTTGTAGATGTTTGAAACCTTTCTTAACGCTTCTGTTCATGTCCATAAAAGGCGCGACTGTGTAAGACTTTTATCTCGAATGTTCTTAGAATCGTCTTATTGTGAACAGCGACTCAGAGATTGTCACTCTGCGCATGTCTCGACTTGGTTGTCGTTTGTTGTTCCGCCCAGGTCGGGCAGTTGAGAAATGGACTGATTAGCGAGCGGACGCGACTGCGTCTTGTGATTCTCTGAGGGAAATACATTGTCTTTGTGAGTTAGTTAGCTAACTAGACTATTTCCCCGTATTATTCAAGCCTGCCTGGAGGCATATGTTCATGGTTGATTTTCCGAAATAAGGTAATTCCTCTTGTATCGAACTTTAGGCTATCATCTAGAGGTTCGTCATTTTGTCGCCTTTTTGCTCGCCTGTGTGATTCAAAATGGAGAGGTACGTTTTCCATACAACTATTGAGTATTGACTCCTACATGACTGTCAGTTAACATGAGTTTGAATGCTGCATTCGTTATACTATGCTGATGATAACATAAGTATCATGACTGTTTTGTGGCGTGCAATAAATGGTATAAACCTAAAGCGAAGTTACCATTTTTATGACTCTACACGTCATGTTGCCTGTGGTGTACCCTGAACTGTTCTACTGCAACACACACACCGCAACAATCTAAACCAGATAAGACACCCACATCTTGCATTGTAATACCTGGTGTCGATAGAGGTGGTAATTTGACGGCATCCTAATTCCACCCTTATCAGTAGCCCTTGACTTTTGACGAGTAGTATATTTCGTCAGTTTGTGAGTCTGTCCTTCTGTGGGAGGGGGCTGTTATAAAATATTAATAGTGACAAATAAAAGTGTATTAAGGTAGTAGTATACCCAGAAAAGGTTAAAAAAAATAAAAATCCAACAATTTTCATTTCCATGCTTTAAATCATCGTCAACATGTTCTTGAACTAAAAATAATTCATAGAAGCTTAGAGATACTCTGGTTTGATAGGAATCAGTGTTTTTCTACACACACCCCCTTGATTGATTTGCATAGCAACCAATGTTTATAGTTGGTTACCATGTAAATAATGACCCAACATGAAGGTGCGTAATTGTAAAACTGCGAAATTATAATTATACTGAGGCAACAGAAAAAAGATATTTATAATATTTCCACGGGGAATCACTCAATGATTTCTTATGAATTTTTCAAAAGTGTGTGTCTAGAAAGCTTTGATCGTAAATTTCAACATTTGTTACATGCATTGTGCATTTTCACCAACATCAACTCTATTTATTGCTAGTTTTATACTGATTCTGTATAATAGTAGTTAGCAGAGCTTCTTTTGTTCGCAATGGGAAATAAGACAAAGACTGGGAGGCGTGTACACCAACAAACCGTTGCCTGAAAATGAGACACCTATTATCGATAGTGACGCTATAAAGCCTCTGTACTCCTCAGCAAAGAAAATAAAGGTCATATAGGTCCAAGAAAGTGAAGGACAAGCTAAAAATGACAACAGAGGAAATGGGTTTATCCTTATGGATGTAAAACTACTGTTTGGGTTTTTATGCGCTAACTTTAGATGTGACAAATGTTATCAGTACTCACTGACCTGTGAGATCGTCGAAGAGACTCGGTATGGCTTTTGTTATGAAATCAGTATCAAGTGCACAAACTGTGGCGAATGGAATGCAAATTTCAATACTTCTGATGTTTCATCTTTAGCTACTCACAAAGAAAATTAACACAGTTGGTTGCAATATAATCTTACAGATTCTGACTTAAAATGGATGCAATTGAATTCAAAGTTTTAGTTTTATGACCATCATGCATATAGAATGAGGCACAAATATCAAACATTCCAGAAATATAAATTTTGAAAATTCATTAAAAATTAAACTTTCTGTCAATGTCTGTCATTTTAGTTCATGATCTCACGCTATATATATAATGATTCAATTTTCCAAGTTTCAGTCAGATCCGTGTACAAATAACATAGTTATGATGTTTTAAAAAAGGTGTAAAATTTATTCACTACGGCAGCCATATTGGATAGCTAATTTGCATAATTAATGAGGTCATTATGTGGACAAACATTTTAAGTCCATACTAACACTTTACCCATGGTTGTTTGATTCTGAAAGGAAAATTTGAGTTTTTTAACCCTATCAAGGTATCCTACTACCTTAAACTATAAATCAAAAGCATCAAGCTTAAAAATACAATTATTTCCACATTTTGTTTCTAATTTCAATTTTTCATATTTGATACTTGTACATTACGATACATGTCCAGGAAACTCTTCTAAGGGGAGGAAGGGAAATAACTCCAAGTGAATATTCTGTGCGGAGAAAAAAGGTACGAGTAATAGGAAATTACCTATATATATATATATATCTTCTTCTTCTTCTTTGATCCATAACCGCCAACCGTCAAAGCAGTCAGCGGCCATCACGCCTGGTGGCGTCTTGTAGGGCAGCAACAAATTGATTCCACTTTGCTCGGTCGGCGGCCATCCTTCGTACAGTGCCCCAACTGTGGTTCATTCTTTGCATCTCAGCTTCCACAGTTCTCCGCCAAGTTGTTTTTTGGTCGGCCTCTCTTTCGCTTTCCCTCGGGGGTCCATAGCATAGCTGTTCTTGTGATGGTATCAGGGTCCCTTCTGAGGACATGGCCAACCCAACTCCAGCGTTTGCCAGCTATGATGGTGTGCACGTCCTCCTGGTTACTCCGAATATGTAGTTCTTGATTGCTGATATATATATATATATATATATATATATATATATATATATATATATATATATATATATATATATATATATATATATATATATATATATATATATACGAGGGAAGGTCAAAAAGTAATGCTTCCTATTTTTTATTTATATAAATACTGCATCGGTGTGCAATTTGTAAATTTAGCAGGATTCCTCAAACACTCTTCTGCACTGTATAGCATTACCAACCTGTTTCAGTAACAGGTGGCACCACTGTAACAGTTTAAAAATGGCAGCCAAAGACGTTCGATTAAAACGAAGTTATGTCATAGAATTCCTCAATGCTGAAGGCGAGACCCCAATTCGCATCCACGAACATTTGAAGAATGTTTATGGAGATTCAACAGTGGATGTTAGCACTGTCCGACGTTGGGTACATGGTCGTCACGAAGCTAAAGTAGGTCAATCCTCAATGGCTGACGCAAAGCGGACTGGCCGTCCATCTACCGCAGTGACTCCACACAACATTCATCGTGGTGACCGTCGGGTAACACTGGATGAACTTTCTTACATGTTGTCCATTAGTAAAGGCAGTGTCCAGAACATCATTAAAGACCTGGGTTATTCAAAAGTTTGTGTACGGTGGGTGCCCAGAATGTTGACAGACAGACATAAAGAAACAAGGAAAACCATAGCCATCAACCTCCTGCACCGTTACGAAACTGAAGGAGAAGAGTTTTTATCGAATATTGTGACAGATGATGAGACATGGGGTAATTTTTTTGAACCAGAATCCAAGAGGCAGTCAATGGAATGGCATAACACAACATCGCCGACAAGAAAGAAGTTCAAAAGTTCACCATCTGTAGGGAAAGTTTTGGCCTCCGTGTTTTGGGATGAGAAGGGTGTGATTCTTCTCGACTTCTTGGAACAGGGAAACACGGTGAATGCAGACCGTTACATTGAAACTTTGAAGAAGCTTAGAGGTCGTCTTCGGCGACTTTATATATATATATATAGATATGTATATATGTATATATATATATATATATAAATATATATATATATATATATATATATATATATATATATATATATATATATATATATAAAACAAGTGATAGTAAAGATTAGACCAAAGCTAGGAACACACTGGTAACCAAAATATAATAATAATAATAGTAATAGCCCCTTCAGTCATAACTGACTATGGGAATGCGCCCCTGAGGTGACAGCCCTCAGCTGCTTATTTTCCTGGTGCTCCTTTCGACGTTTTCTCCTCACCTCTGCTCGTTGTGTGAGCCTCTTTTCGCCCAATCTGATGTGGCGCCGTAAATAGCATTGCCACTTAGTGCGATCGGCAGCTTCATCCTCTCATGTTGCTGGATCCATGTCCAGTGCCCTCATATCTCTCTTACACACATCTTTGAACCTCAGCTGTGGTCGCCCAACTGTTCTCTTGCCATCTGCTAATTGTCCGTAGAGGATATCTTTTGGGATGCGACCATCATCCATGCGGCGAACATGGCTAAGCCAGCGAAGTCTGCGCTGTCTAAGAAGCGTATACATACTTTGAAGGCCAGCACGTGACAACACCTCGACATTTGTCACTTTATCTTTCCACGAGATGCCGAGGATGCGGCGTAGACACCGCTAATGGAAGGTATTGAGCCTTCTTTCTTGCTTAGCATAGGTCGTCCAGGTCTCGCTGCCATATAGGAGTGTGCTGGTGACGCAGGCATTATATACCGCAGCTTTGGTCTTCATTGTGAGTTTAGAGTTTCCCCAAACACGCGATGTGAGGCGGGCAAAGGTAGCTGCAGCTTTGCCAATGCGGCTGTCGATTTCTGTATCCAGTGAGAGTTTGTCATTGATGGTAGACCCTAGGTATGTGAAGTGGTGCACCACTGCCAATTCATAGTTATCGATAGTGATAAGTGGTGCAGCACCCACATCCTGACTCAGCACATTCGTTTTCTTTAGACTTATTGTGAGGCCAAAGTCCTTGCATGCTTTAGTGAAGCGATTCATCAAGCTCTGAAGCTCCTGTTGGCTTTGAGTGACGACTGCAGCATCATCAGCGAACAACAAGTCTCTTATAGTGACCCTTCTGATTTTTGTTTTTGCCTTCAGCCTTGAAAGATTAAACAGACGGCCATCTGACCTAGTGTGAAGGCATATTCCTTCAGTTGCATCTCTGAATGCATGTTTCAAGAGTAAGGCAAAGAAGATTCCGAAGAGGGTCGGAGCCAGAACACAGCCTTGTTTAACGCCACTTCGTATATCAAAGGGCTGTGACGTGCTTCCAGCATATTGGAGTGTTCCCTTCATGCCGTCATGGAATGACTTTATCATTTCCAGCATTTTAGAAGGGCAGCCTATTTTCAGGAGGATTTTAAAGAGTCCATCCCTACTAACCAGGTCGAATGCTTTTGTGAGGTCTATAAAGGCGATATATAATGGTCTTTTCTGCTCTCTTGATTTTTCCTGAAGCTGGCGGAGAGAGAAGATCATGTCTGTTTTGATCTGCCAGCTCGGAATCCACACTGTGACTCTGCATATATGCGCTCAGCTCACTTGTGTACTCGCATTAAGATGACTTTGGCAAAAACCTTACCAACAATACTAAGAAGAGAGAAGATCATGTCTGTTGTTGATCTGCCAGCTCGGAATCCACACTGTGCCTCTGGATATATGCGCTCAGCTAACTTGTGTAGTCGCATTAAGATGACTTTGGCAAAAACCTTACCAACAATACTAAGAAGAGAGATGCCTCTGTAGTTATTGCAATCACTTCTGACCACTTGCAACCACCAAAATATATAGGTGTTACAGTCCGGAAACATAGAGCTGATCATGCTATGAACGCAAATGATGGTGGGCTTCCATTCAGGACAGTTACTGGCATTTAAAACAGGAAAAGGCCGGTAGGTGGCAGGTCCACAAAAACATTGTGACGTTTAATATACAATTTTCTGTTTGAACACCGTCCATCAAGACATCAAAGTACATGGCACGAAATAAGCGTAATAGCAATATCTTCTCGTCCGTCAATAACAAGCATCAGACGTCAGGCATCTTTAGGTTAAGTGCCAGTGTTATAATAATAATACACTCCTCTTCTATCCATTAATTATGGCCGTTGTACTAGAGGTTCGGGCAGTTCCCGATAATCCAAGTAATGCGGTAGAAAATCAACCATAGCAAAAATATGAGATAATAATAATTCTCTAGACCTAAAGGTCTTTTATATTTGGACATGCGCCCTAATATAACCGGCTAGTTTAAACGGGAAGCGCCTCGCCAAAACGAGGCAACACTTTATTTTTTTTTTTTTAAAGTTGTCTCATATCCCACACACAAAAAAACCACTTCTCTTAAGTTATGGTGCGACACTTCTGAATATGCTCGGGAACCATCTTGAACAGTCTTGATTAAACGGCGGCCTTTAAAAGTCAATAATGCCGCAGTATATGAATAACTGACTCCACAATCCTTAAGCTCGAATAAAAACTACGTCTACCTCGGACGAATGAACAAACACAAAAAGCCTCGATGATTTACCGTAAAAATCCAAAACCATGTGATGCGTTACGGCATCAGTGACCGGCGTTCAATACCACTAACAGAGCTGGTCAAGACCGTACTCCACCTCCACGTGGTGGTCCTGGAAACAGTCTGCAGCAGTGCAGTCTGGCTGAGCGAGTACGGATCGAAATGGGAAGGCAAACCCGGTCCCTAAAAAATGCCGTGCTGAAGTCGGATGTGTCGACCGAAAGGTGCAGATATCACAGCTACGGCGTAAACAGACACAACGCAACCACCGTCCTTTTCAGGGCGAACGAGGAAGAAGAAGAAGAAGAATACCACTAACTATCGTGCAAAAAGTTGTTTTCCTACAGGCGATCATATCTCCTCAAATAAATGGATACGTGTCTGTGTGTAGTAACCTAATATAACATATTAATTTATCTTTACCAGTTACCCTTTTTTATAATCTGAGGTGTGGGGTTGTGTCTTGTCCCTCTCTTCATTCCTTCTTGATTCCTTTCTTCTTCCACTTCTTCTGCCCTTGTCCCTTTTCTTTTCTGCTTTGTCGCTCGTCATTTTTACCTTTTTTTTTCTCTTTTCTTAATTGTTTTTTTCTTCATACATTTCTCACTCCTTTCCCTTCTCATTATTTCCTTCACTCGTATACGTATTCTCTTTTTTCGTTTGTTTGTTATACAACCAAGCATTCATTCTTCCCTCCGTCCATCTCTTACTAAAGAAGAACACCCTAAAACATTATTTATTATTTAAATTCCAACAAATAAAAACAAACTGATGGTTGATTGTGACAGACTAAACCAAGTGCTATCCGTGGCATTGGAGCGGAGCTCGGAGCTCGGAGCAGTTAAGTAGCACGTTTTTATGAAAATACGGAAAAAATTTCACAGAACACAAAAGTGATGTTCCCAACGTCGTTTCGGCTTCTAGGGGTTTTGTGGATGTACGCTACCAGCGTCGTTCCGGCCTTTAAGAGCTAGAGCTGGAGCTGACCCGGACTGGAGCACAGAAAACTTGGACCACTCCACTGCTACAGTTTCTTTTCTTTTTTCTTCATTTAAAAAAAAAAAAGGAATGAAATTAATGTAAAGTGAAGGAACAAATGATTAACCAAATGATTAAAATAATCAATAAATGTCATCGATGTTTATTTTCACGTATCTGTTGGTAGCAAGACTGAATAGTTTTTTTTTCTTTAAATCTAAAACATAAATGCGTGAAAAAAGACATACAGTACGATCCCCCGCAATGTAAACTGATGACATTTTGTGTTTTTAATTAACACTTGTGTTACAGCATATACTTATTTAATGCCAATGGACAGTTATAGCTGCACTCATGACATGTTGTAATTTCGTATACGCTCAAACTGTAATTTTAAACGGGACTTTTATTTACCCAGATGGAACAGTTTTTGTAGCACAGAAATGCAATTCCACAATTTTAAAAAATAAATGTCCTGGTTGGTTGTTTCCTGTACATAATTTAGTTCGAGGTTTTTTATTCTCTTTAATAGCAGTAGCTCTGTAATACTTCTTTTACACTGTCACTCACACCGTGTGATTGCAGTTTCTAAAGCATATACATTTTTATAATAATAGCTACTTCAGTAACAACTGACCATGGGAATGCGCCCTCGTGGTGACAGCCCTCACCTGCTTATTTTCATGGTGTTCACTTTGACGTTTTTCTCCCTTGTGTTTGCCATGAGAGCTTCTTTTCGCCCAATGTGAGGTGACGCTGTAGAGAGCACCGCCACTTGGTGCGATACGGTCGGCAGCTTTATCCTCCCAGGTTGCTGTGTTTAAATCGAGTGTCCTCATGTCTTTCTTGCACACATCTTTGAACCTCATCTGCGACCGCCCAACTGTTCTTTTGCCATCTGCCAGTTGTCAGTAGAGGATATATACTGAAGCACATTAAAAACGCACCACCTGTATAATCCAGGAACAGAGTGTGAAATGTAAATATAAGTGTTTACAAGTTTACATATTTAGAATCTTTATTCATTTTCCTATGAATCCATGCTGGTCATTAATTTTACATCTGATTGTTATGAAATTCATTGCATTCTGTGCAGGCTGGCAAGGGAGAAAACCAAAAATGCAACCAATAAAAAAATTCATTCACGCTATCCTCAGTATCTGGTATGTCCACCGTGTGCTTGCAAACAAGCTTGGCAGCGGCTCCGCATGGAACGCACAAGTCTCTGAAGGAAATTCCGGGGAATCAAGTCCCATTCACGTGTAAGAGCAGCTTCGAGCTGTTGCAGATTAGCTGGTGAACCTTGCCTGTAGACTCTGCGTTCATGCTCGTCCCACAGATGTTCTATAGGGGACATGTCTGGTGATAGGGCAGGCCAATCAATCGTCACAATGTTCTGCTGCTGTAGATATTTCTGCGTAATGCATGCGGTGTACGCACGTGCGTTATCCTGCTGGAGAAGCTGCAAGTCTGGATAATTTATGAACGCAGGAGCAACCAATGCATCCATAACCTCATCTCGATATGTCACAGCATTAACATTTCCACGGAAGACGTGAAGAGGCAAGCGATGGTGAAAACTGAATCCTCCCCAAATGTGAATACTGCCACCTCCAATCGGTTGTGCTGACAAACACAGCAATCTGCAAAGCGCTCTCCACACCGTCGCCAAATCCGCATACGTCCATCAGCAAAGGATATGTTGAATCTGCTCTCGTCTGTGAATAGGACAGCATTCCACTGCAGTCTAGTCCATCTGACATGTTGTTTGCCCATTGCAGGCGCTGCTGACGATGTCTGTGAGTCAAGTTTGGCCCAACGTAAGGTCGTCTTGCAGTAAGGCCTGTATCTCTGAGTCGTCGTATGACTGTCATTCGAGAGACTTGCCCACGTCTACCCACTATTGCTCTTGCGGTTTGACTTGCCGGGAGAGAACGATTCGTTTTTGCCAGAGATTAAGATTCACTAGCGTATAGTTGAGTATCCCATCTTCCATACGGCTAGATTTTCATCTAAATTGTTGGCTATAATTGGAGTGAATTCTTTCTGTGCAGACGAATGATCATTTAAACTTGCATCCCATCAATTAATGAAGCATATAAGCAATTAATTAATTGATTTTATACAGAGTCCTGCCAACTCAGTTCGATAACTCCAGTGACTTATGAACATTATTTAAAATTTAATCTTCGTGGCGATACTGTTGAGATTCAGCTATCTGAAGTTTGCAGAAATAAAGCAAACCCAAAGACTGTTTTAAAATCCCAATTCATAAAGTCGTTTTTAAAGTTAAACTAGAGAAGAACACTTGCCAGTAGCAATATTTTACTTACTGCTCTATTTGTGAATGAGAACATAGATTTTCCTGAACACTGTTCATCAAGTATTTTCACTGGATTTTTTACACAACCCCGAAGAAACGATACCACAGTGGTTAGTCTTTATCATCAAGCGTAAGACGTTTTCACCACCAGCAGCAAAACTAAGATACCCCACCAGTCTCACCACCTTTACCTACGACCATGAAATTCCCTTGGAACTTTTTACATATAAACAAAAAAAAAGTACATTAGACTTCAACGTCCAGTGATTTTGGGACACTTTGTTAACTTTTAAAACCCGCTAATCTGGGGCTGTACACAGAAGAAAAGACCTTTACCTATGCCAATGTTTTAGGGCTGTTTTTTTCGTTGTAATTTCCACGGAGTGCAAGATTCTACGAATCGGTAAGTGTGTGTGTATGACTGAGTGTTGGCCATCACGAGCGTGCTTGAATGAAAGGAGATTTAATTTTTCCACCATTTTAATTAGTTCTACATGGTAATAATTTTTTCCATATTCATTGTATTGTTTTCTTTAAGTGGGATTTCCTAACTCTGGTTATTTTTCCCTCCCTTACGTCTGTTTAGTAAAGGGGAAACTTTTGGAGAACAATAAGATTTTTCTAACCCTACTAATTACGGTAACACCTCCTTTCAGAGTAATTAAGTTTACTGTTGGGTTACATCATCTATGTTTCTGATAAGTACCTATCTTTGGACTGGGTTCATCTCTGTCTATTACAAGCAGGATAGGCGTATTGGATTTTACTCTACACACCCCCACCCACCGTGTTATTTGTATTTTCTGTACTTATGATATTGTGTTTGTAAACAAATGATACATGTCGTGACTGATTTTTTATTGATAAATAAACACGTAAAACTTATTTAGTACTGTGTTGGAATACCCCAGCCCAAATTACCCATATCTGTTTCATATAGTTTTTATTCACGTGCGTCTGTGGGTTTGAAGCACCAAATCGGTGTGAGCGCAAGTGTGTGTCTGGAAACTGGCAAATAATTGTTTGACCAGGAGAGTTTAGGAGTAGATTGAGAGAAACAGATTTTCGTAAAAGAGTCTGTCCTTACTCTAACCAGCATTCTGTGAAGCAACTATTTACTTTCTAACCCTTTCTATCACTGAGCTTTTACCATCATTCTCCACTCTAAATGGGATCACTATTTCTAAGACTCCTTCTCTCAAAAAAAATTTACGACAATAAGTGGCTGGCTCGCCGGGATGTCCAGAATTTGAGTCTGATCTAAGTCTGGGTCTAACAAGATAGAGTGTGAGTGATCTGTCTTTGTGAGTTAGGGAAATAAATAAAAATAATTACACCTCTAGACAACGCCTTTTAGTATTTGGGTCGTCCACACAGCATATTTACAGGTTGTTTTCTTTCCAAAGAGCAGGAAATTACGGATAAACAAAAATATTTGTTATTTAAATTATTCTCTGGCAGAGAGAATTACATTTTTTCTTTATAAGATTTGCTGGGATTGCGTTATTGTTTTTTCAGGCACTAAGGTTTTTTTTTTTGAAGTTAAAAGAGTTGAGCGCAGCTAAAGACGCCTTGTTCTGGACGTTTTTGTTCTTCTCATAAACTTTTGTTTTTTTCAGGCACTAAGGTTTTTTTTTTTGAAGTTAAAAGAGTTGAGCGCAGCTAAAGACGTCTTGTTCTGACTTTTTAAATCTAGTTAACAACGTCTCTTCTCATAACTGACTTCAGAGGGCGGAGTTTTGTTGACGGAGAATTAAAATTTAGGGAAGAAAATTTTTTTCTTTAAATTGTTTTAATATTAATTTTTCTCTACTGTTAGTAAAAGTAGATTTTTCTCTAGTGTAACTTACCATTTTAACGTGGCATAGTCGCTTGCGTTAAGAGTTTTAAGTGACAATAATAGCAGCGATAAGTTTACACATTACAAAGTAGGAGGTAACACAAGTAAATTCATACTTTGTGTTTTTGCTCGGAGTGACTTTGAGTTTTTCCCTTCTTGCTTTCTTCTCACTATTCGCTAGTAGTAAAAGCATACAGTTTTTGACATGGCAGAAAGAATTAGGATGAGGTCCATGTTGAGACAGGAGGCGAAGGATTCAGGATTAGAGGGAGAAGCAGCAAACCTGTTTGTCAACAGGGAACTTGACAGATATGACGCGGAGCAAGAGAGAGCAGAGAGGAAGGAAGCACAGGATAGTGCATAGAAGAAGGAAGCAAAAGAGAGGGCAGAAGCTAGGAAGAAAGAAGCGGACGATCGTCAATTGGAGCAGAAGAAAATTGAGGCAGAGATGGAAGCTTGCAGGGAAAGAGAAAGAGAGAGAGGGAGAGACAGCACGAACTGGCGCTTAAGGCTTTAGAGAGTCGGGGCGCTTCTACTTCGAATAACGGAGAGCCGTCTTCGCCAAAGTCTCACTCAACGGATCTCTCCAGCACTCAATCTGCCCAATTAACTGCGATGTCTATTGCTTTAGAGTCTTTTCCTAGCCCCAATGAGAAAATTGACACCTTCCTAGAAAAATTCGAGAGGCCCGCAAATCTGTATGGGTTAGAGAGTTCCCGCTGGTCACTTAAACTCTCAACGTCATTAAAAGGTACTGCTTATGACGTGTACACAAAGCTGGGAACCAACCAACATGATTACGACATGCTTAAGAAGGCCTTGCTAGAGCGGTTTGAGATGACCGCCCGAAAATTTCTGCAAATGTTCAGAAACAGCCGAAAAGAGAGCACGGAAACATTTCCCAAGTTCTCTTCACGTCTCACGGGCTATTTGACAAAGTGCATTGAATAATCTGAATTACCTCTTACATAAGAGGGACTACTTGAACTTGTTCTTGTGGAACAGATAAAGTCATCCTTGTCAAACGAAACCCGTAGATTTTTGGCTGAACAGGGCGCATTCAGGCTTGAGGACATCCTCACTAAGGCAGAACGCTATACCAATGCAATGGAAGAACTTCCCAGCACGAAACGTAAACCCACAGATGAGCCATCTCGAAAACAAAATCTAGAGCAGTCATCCTATTCATCAAATTCCTCTCAGAATTATAACCAACGACAAAATAATACCCAGAGACCTCCCCAGGAAAAATCAAATATCTACAAAACCCGATTTCCCTCAAACAACAATTTTGATCAACACACCAAGCCTACGTGGCAGCGCGGCCACCAAGGTCAAGGAAAAGCGAAGACCCCTACACCAGGGACGTCTGATCAAGACAAGCACACCGGGCCAAACCGCATCGGATGCCTACATACAGCCTCGGAAGGTAGAGTCAATGTCAGTGATTCTCAACCTGAGGGAAACAGACCCTCAACGCGAGGAACTGTAATTTTGAATGGTACCTCAACTACGTGTCTCTTTGACACTGGATTAAGTTTTGATAGTATTGTCGCTAGGCACCTAGTTAAACCCGGTTAGGAAACAGAGGAAACCGTCAAACTTAGTGGAGTTTTCAAGAGTGATACACCCAGGACGCTTCCTATCGCACTGGTAGTGATACACTCTGATTTTGTCAGAGGTGTTATCAAAGCGGCCATAATGGATGATCCGATCTACCCAGTTATCCTGGGATGTAGATATGTGTTTGTTGGGAGACCAAAGGAGCCGATTGTGGCAGCAGTAACCACAAGAGGGCAAACTAAGAAGGAAAGGGTGCCTGCGCCAAATTCGTTGCCGAACGAACTGAAGGAGGCGCAACAAAAGGACCCTAATCTGGAGCCCTGCTTTAGAAAACTGCCCATGGCTAAGGACCCCAGACACCACGGAGACATCTTTTCTAAGGATGGCGTATTGTATCGTAGAGCGGGCGACCCTGATACAGGGAATAACCAGCTCCTAGTACCGACGCAGTACAGAAGCCAAATCTTAGAAATGGGGCACTCTCTTCCCTTTAGCGGACATATGGGACAAAACGCCACTATTCAGCGAAGAAAAAACCACTTTTGGTGGCCAGTAATGAACTCTGAAATTATCAGGTACGTTAAATCCTGCGCCCAGTGCCAACGGGTAGCACCCAAGCACTTGACACCCCCAGTAGCCATGGGGCAAATGCCATTAGTGGATACTCCATTTGACCGGGTTGCTGTCGACATCATTGGACCCCTGGAAAGGACTAAAAGAAGGAACAGGTTCATCCTGACCTTAGTTGACACTTGCACAATGTGGGCCGAAGCTATACCGCTAACATGCACAGATTCCAAGCATGTCGCAGAAGCCCTCGTGCAAATTTTTACACGGTTGGGATTCCTTAAACATGTTTTGACGGACAATGGATCCCAATTCCGTAGCCTGTTAATGGAGGAGATCTTTAAGATCTTGAGGGCCAAACATATCCACACAAGTCCCTACCATCCGGCCGGAAATGGGCTCGTGGAACGTTTTAACGGCAGCCTCACCATGATTTTACGTAAGCTGGGACAGGAGAAACCGGAAGACTGGGACCTATATATATCTGCTGCCTTATTCGCCTACAGAGAAGTTCCCCAAGCGTCTAAGGGATTCGCGCCAGCTACACTTTTATTTGGCAGACCTATTAAGGGGCCACTAGAAGCCTTACTTCGGTCCCTGACAGACCACAAGGCTGACGAGACAGTCGTCTCTGCAAGCAAGTATGTATCTGAGCTCACGGAAAGGCTAAAGCTAGGATGGGATCTAGCTACAACCAACCTTAAGAAAGCCCACGCTAATCATGCTAAAAGATACAACAAAGCTGCAAAAGAGAGAGAAATCTAACCAGGGGAGAAAGTCTTGTTGCTACTTCCAACCGGAAGCAATAAACTTCGCATCGGATGGCAAGGACTGTTCACCATCCTTAAAAAGATCTCATGCACCAATTACAAGATCTCGAATAAAGGAAAGGAGAAGGTCTTTCACGTAAATCTCCTTAAGAAATATTTGGAAAGACAAGTGCCATCCTCTGAGTATCTCATGGCTTTCGCCATAGCAACGGAAGACGAGGAAGATGATGATGGTTGCATGGAGTATCCATTGCAACCCACAGAATCCTTTAAAGATGTCAAGTTCGGCGACAATCTCTCACCAGAACAACAAACAGAAACCAGGGCGCTACTAAAACAGTGCAGTGCAGTCTTAACGGAAGTACTTGGTCGAACAAATCTCATCGAATTTGATATGAAATTAACAAACGAGACCCCTGTTCGAACCAGAGTTTACCTCATCCCGTACGCAAAAGCTGATGCACTCCGCGGAGAAATCGACAAGCTGCGTCAGGCAGGAATTATCAGCGAGTCGACATCTCCTTACAGTTCGAGTGTAGTGCTGTTGCAGAAGCCCAACAAGGAAGTTCGGCTGTGTATAGATTACCGGTTGCTAAACGCTGTAACGGAATTCCAGCCCTAACCTCTCCAAACTGTTTCTGAGTTGTTCACCAAGCTTTGCAAAGCAAACATTTTCTCCACGATTGACCTCAGTAAAGGTTATTATCAAATACCAGTCAAGGAGGAAATTAAACCTTTGCTAGCTTTCAGCACTAGTGAAGGACATTACACATTTAATGTGATGCCGTTCGGATTGCAGAACGCACCAGGAGTTTTTACCAGGATGATGAGGAAGCTTCTAGAACCTTTGCATAGTCCCCACATCCATAATTTCATGGATGACATATTAATTGCATCGGAGACCTACGACGAACATATTGCTACGGTTGCTATGCTCCTCAAGATACTACAGGAAACTGGTCTCACAGCGAGACCTAGCAAATGTCTCTTCGGGGTTTCAAAAGCTAGACTTCCTGGGGCATACTGTTTCTCACGGCTCCATGTGGCCTGTTAAGAAGAACGTTGAAAAAATAGTTGCTGCAAAAAGACCTTGAACGAAGAAAGACATTCGTTCCTTCCTATCACTATGTGCATATTATCAGAAATACATCCAGAACTTCAACGGACTGACGGCACCTCTGACGGACCTCACAAAGAAAGGTTGTCCTGATAAGGTCATATGGGATCAAAAGTGCGAACACGCATACAGCACTTTAAAAGGACAGTTGTCTGCATACCCCATTTTGAGGTTACCTGACCTCAAGAAACCTTTCGTATTGCGGGTCGACGCGTCAGGTCAGGGCATCGGGTCAACACTGCTGCAAGCTGAGGACAGCGACCCCAATATGCTATTTCCAGTTGCTTACGGCAGTCGGAAATTAAATAAAGCTGAACGGAACTACAGCGTTGTCGAAAGAGAATGTCTCGCTCTGATTGATGGTATCAGACGCCAACATGAGTTTCTCTATGGAACATCTTTCACTGTTCAAACAGACCACGCTCCATTAGCTTTTCTTGGTGCTAATAAAGAATTTAACGCAAGGATCATGCGTTGGGCCCTTCTTTAAGCGTTTACTCCTTCAAAGTGGAATATATTCCGGGAAGACAGAATGTCGGGGCTAATTTCCTGAGTAGAAACTGGACCACGGAGGAAGATCGTAGCATCAGTGCCCCCGAATATTGTTGTAACGTTTCGTCAAACGGGACTTCTTTCACCTGGGCTCGATTGGCATGCATAACAGAAAACGTCGGCTCATTAGAAATGCACAACAGAAACGTGGACTCATTAGCATGTAACTTTTCCACGCAGATTGTCGACACGTGTGCTACTTAATATGTAGACCACTATCTTCCGTGCATTCAGAGAATCGCATTGATTTAAGGAGAGGTTAAATCACGCCCACGGATATCTCTAGAGCAATCATATGCAGTTATTTTCATTAACTTGGTCAGTACGCCTGCCCAGTGGGGCGTTGCCAAAGTCAACTAGAGAAGTGGCTACGATCAAAGCAGTGATGGTCCACAGAAGCAGCGTCTCAGTGGCATTTCGCATCTCCGTGTTAACCAGAGGAGAGCGCTGAAACGCTCGAAGACTAAGACGGACGGGGGAAACGAAGCGACCACAGAATTGGATAACCGAACGAGGAATGGGCGGCTAGAATCTCAATTTTGCCCGGAGATGAAGAAAGGTGTGAGATTCTAACATGTACTCTATAACTCTCATTCCAGTTAGATATATACAGACCCTGAAGAATGCCACTTTATCATTCGTTTTTGCCAGAGATTAAGATTCACTAGCGTATAGTTGAATCCTGCTAGATTTTCATCTAAATTGTTGGCTATAATTGGAGTGAATTCTTTCTGTGCAGACGAATGATCATTCAACCTTGTATCCCAGCAATTAATGAAGCAATTAAGCAATTAATTGATTGATTATATACAGAGTCCTGCCGACTCAGTTCGATAACTCCAGTAACTTATGAACATTATTTAAAATTTAATCTTTGTGGCGATCATGTTGAGATTCAGCTATCAGAAGTTTGCAGAAATAAAGCAAACCCAAAGACTGTTTTAAAATCCCATTTCATAAAGTAGTTTTTAAAGTTAAACTGGAGAAGAACACTTGCCAGTAGCAATATTTTACTTACTGCTCTATTTGTGAATGAGAACATAGATTTTCCTGAACACTGTTCGTCAAGTATTTTCACTGGATTTTTTACACAACCCCGAATAAACCATACCACAGTGGTTAGTCTTTATCATCAAGCGTAAGGCGTTTTCACCACCAGCTGCAAACCTAAGATACCACCAGTCTCACCACCTGTACCTACGACGGTGCCATTCCCTTGGAACTTTTTACATATACACAAAAAAACAGTATATTAGACTTCAACGTCCAGCGATTTCGGGACACTTTGTTAACTTCAAAAAACCGCTAATCTTGGGCTGTCTTCTTCTTCTTTGATCCATAACCGCCAACCGTCAAAGCAGTCAGCGGCCATCACGCCTGGTGGCGTCTTGTAGGGCAGCAACAAATTGATTCCACTTTGCACGGTCGGCGGCCATCCTTCGTAAAGTGCTCCAACTGTGGTTCATTCTTTGCATCTCAGCTTCCACAGTTCTCCGCCAAGTTGTTTTTGGTCGGCCTCTCTTTCGCTTTCCCTCGGGCATCCATAGCATAGCTGTTCTTGTGATGGTATCAGGGTCCCTTCTGAGGACGTGGCCAACCCAACTCCAGCGTCTGCCAGCTATGATGGTGTGCATGTCCTCCTGTTTACTCCGAATAAGTAGTTCTTGGTTGCTGATTGTGTTTGGCCAAAAGATTCGGAGAATTTTCAATAGGCAGATTGTGTGGAAGGAGGACAGTTTCGACATTTCCTTCTCTTTTACTCCCCAACATTCCGCACCATAGAGAAGCACAGAAAGTACACAGCTCTCATACAGTTTTAATTTGGTGTTTGTGCTGTACTGGGAAGACTTCCAAATGTTGTTGAGAACAGCAAAGGCTGTTGTCGCTTTATTCATTCTGTTGTTAATGTCCTTGCTTGTTCCGCCGTCAGGTGTTACTACGCATCCCAAGTAAGTAAATGTGTCTGTCTGTTCTAACTTCTGGTTCCTTACTGTTATTGGCGCAGGATTGCCCACATTTAGTGTCATGACCTCTGTCTTCTTCAAATTGATGTTCAGGCCAACTTGCTGGCCATACTTATTCAGTCTATCGGTTTTTTCTTGAATGTGTTGATGTGAATGCGCGAGTAGTGCAATGTCATCTGCATATTCCAGGTCTTCCAGTGTAGAAAACGTTGTCCATCTAATTCCTCTTGGACTGCTGTTGACTCCATTTTATCGTTGAGTTCAGTGAAGAGGTAAATTGAAACGCGAATGGTTAAAACGGAATGAATGTCAACAATGTTCTTCAAACGAAAATTCCAACAAGTATCGTTGAATTGGGTGAACTGGGCAAGTATTGGCAGCACACAAGTCGGTGATTACTGTACATATATTTTATTGACGTGACACCAACGAAGTGGAACAAGACAATCATAGTTACAGATGCGAAGATCATACGTCAAAATGTTAATATCACTGTTAATAGTTGTTGTAGATTCTCTAACAGTTAAGTTCTCTTATATTCCAGTGACTAAGGATCACTTCCATTACCATATAACAGACATGGTATTAACGTCCGTTGACCTTCTCCCAAGGACGTTTATTAAGGCAAACGGATTCATTCTCACGGAGCAATAATTTATATCATACTTGTAAGCATCCCAGACTTTCTTCATAAAATTCTTAGATAGCATATCCAATCCAAACAAAGGCAGATATAACAATACAACCAGGTTAGTGTTTCATCTTGGCTAACCTCTCGGTATCCATGCCACGACTTTGGCATAGGTAAAACGGCATATTAAACATGTGAAGCATATATATATTCATTAACTTGATTCCACATATGGATTCTCCCTCTACGAAAAGATTCCAAAGGCTATCGACTCCGTGTGTCCAATTCTAGGAATGTCATCTCCGATGAATTCCCGCTAGACCATTAATAGGAGCGGCCTGATACTTTAATTTACATAATTAAACTTGCCATAAGAAATGGGGCGACACTTACTTCATACTTCCACTATTGGCTTCGCCATGAAGACCAATAGATACGAATACAACTGATGGCTTCTTCAAATTTGCCAGGAATCAAAGAATAACACAGCGGACATAAATATGGTCCGAGCTGCCCCTTACATGACGTCAGAAACTACTCAACTAGGTTACACGTGCGTCCAAAGCAACTCACACAGCATTGTGCACGTCAGTGCGTGAATCAATCGAACGCACAAATAATATAACTATATAAAACTGGTGCGTACATTTGGCAGGACCGAAGACTACCCCCGTAGGTAATAAATGTACGTAACAGCTCCCTTATCACCTCCCCTTAAAAAAATTAATTCTATTAATTTTTTTTCGAACTAATTACTCGAGAGAGGTGAGTCAAAACTACAACAAGATTTATGACATGCATAAAATTATATCATATTAAGAAAAGAATATTAAATGAAAACAATATAACTAAATGATAGTATGCATTAAAGCACACATCCACCATCGACCTACTTTGGAACGATGTGGTAATATTCGAAGTAAAAAGAAGTTGAAAATGAAAATGAAATAAACCATAAAAAAAAAGATGATAATAAAATTCAACCAAATTTTTTTTTAAAGAAATTTGAAACATATGATTTCAAAAATGAAAATGAACAGCAACACTGATGATGATCAATGATAAAAGAATCAATAAAACAGAAAATTTTAAAATACAACATGCAAAATGAAACAAAGCATAATTAAACACTTTAAGAAGCAACGCACTTACTATTTCCTAACACTAGTAAGTTTGACTAGTTATCTAAAAGTGAGATATCATGTAGTGGGATACGTGAATACACGTATTGCGAAACACTAATAAAGTTAGTAGATGTGTGATTTATAATCAATCAAATTGATTAAATTGAATTATACTAATTAATAGTACTTAATTTATGAACAAATAACTAATTACTAATTTATTCTAAGTGATTTCAATTTCACTCATTGTTAATATTCTTTTAGAACTAGTTAAATCGACAAGAATATGTTCTCAATGTACCATGTCTGAAATACGTTTACGAACACGATATGTAGTGTAATCTGTTCCATAACAATAGTGAATGTCTATTTGTCACTCTTACCAATGTTTCCATACTAAAAAAAAATGTTACTTTAATATCACTGTTCCCGTTCTAACAAAACGTTACTTCACAAGAAATAATGTTATAATCCATACGTAAGTATATTCTGAAAGTTATATATATACGAATACTGCAGAACTACACATAGTCTCCACAGATGTATAATCAGTGACCATGTACAAAGTTATTCATGTTTCTGTGAGGACGTTTCACCATCTGGAAGTGGTTTAATTTCGACATGTTCACTAGGGCATCTTGAAAGACAGTCTGCTGCAAACACATTCTGTACTCCAGGAATAGCTCGTATCTCAAAATGGAACGGTTGAAGCGCAATAGCGTAACGCGCTGACTTTGATGACTTCACGTTCCCTGTGTTCAGTGCTGTAAGAGCTTTCTGGTCGGATTCCACCACAAAGTGTGATCCGAGGAGATAACGATCCAGTTTATTGATTGACCAGACAAGAGCGAGGAGCTCTTTGTCCAGAACGGAATACTTCATCTCGCTCGTCGTAAGCTTTCTGGATACGTACATAACCGGAAATAAGGTGCCTCCGTATTCCTGCATCAAAACTGCCGCGATAGCGTAGGAAGAAGCATCACTGCGAAGAACAAAGGTGAGATCTTTGTTAGGCAACCTTAAAAAAGGCTTATTTGAAAAAAATTGTTTTATATAATCTAAAGCCGTTTGATGATCCTGCGACCACTTTATTACATTAGATGTGCCTTTTTTAGTAACGAAGAAAGAGGTGCAGTTATAGTAGACAAATGAGGGATGAATTTAGAATAGAACTGTATTAGTCCTAAGAGCGACCTCACTTGTTTTTTTGTCTTAGGTGCTGAGATGTTTAAAATTTTAGAGACGTTACTGTCTTCTGTATACATTAAACCGCGACCTATACGGTGACCAAGAAATGAGATGTCATGAAAACCGACAAAAGCCTTTGAAGGTTTTGCTGTTAAGTTATAATCCCGTAAGGTAGAAAGTAAAGATTTTAAACCCTGAATATGTTCATCCCAAGAGTCACTGAAAAGACAGATGTCATCTATATAAGTAATGACATCGGGACGATGAGACAATATGCGGCGCATCATGCGTACAAAGGTAGCTGGCGCATTCATTAGACCGAATGGCATAAAATTCCATTGAAAAAGACCCCGTGGCGTCGAGAAAGCGGTGAATGGCTTTGCTTTAGGGGTTAATGGCACTTGCCAATAACCCTTTGAAAGGTCAAATTTCGAAAAGAATGTGGCATGAGATAATTTCTCTAATAAGTCGTCTAAAAGAGGTAATGGTTCCGCATCGAATTTTGTAACTTTGTTTAATTTCCTGTAATCTACGCAAAGACGTATATTGTTGTCCTTCTTCCTAATGATTACCATAGAAGAAGAATATGGTGATGAAGATGGTTCAATTATATTTAATTGAAGCATCTCATCCAATTCCTTATCAACCTTATCACGAAAGTGTAAAGGAATAGGATATGGGCGAACTCGAATCGGTGTATCGTCAGTCAGAATAATGTCATGTTGGATGACTGACGTATGACCTGGGATGTCAGTGAGGACATCCTCATACGTGTGTAGAATATTAGAGACTTGCTGACGTTGATCATCAGTAAGAGTAGATGAGATAGTAACATCATTCCATTTCTCAGTGGAATGGAGTGGTACAACTGGTATTGGTAGTTGTACATCATCGAAAGAAGATTCCTCTTCTTGGATGACTGACAAACTAGAATAGTGTTGAATAGGAGGTGTAGGATCGTCGGTTGCTTGGAACACTGATTGTAGATAATCAGGACGTGAGTAATATTCCTTCAACATATTAATGTGGAAGGTTTTATGTTTACCATTAACATCAACGATGTAGTCGACATCGGATATTCTTGAGATGATCCTGAAAGGACCTCTCCAGGTAATTAAAAGACGATTATTATGCGCAGGGAGTAATACAAAAGCTTCATCACCAGGTATGAGCTGGCGAAGACGTCTATACTTGTTTGCAAATAGACGAGCTTTTTCTTTGGCTTGTTCGGATGATGCAGTAGCTAATCTACAAGCATCTATGATTCTCTTTCTCAGAGAGATCACATACTCATAAGAGGATTGAGTTTCCTCTTCAATATTCTCGTCAACCAATAAGTCGTGGATTAACGACATCGGACCGCGTGGTTGCATGCCGAAAACAAGTTGAAATGGAGAAAACCCCGTTGCTTGATTTTGTACTTCGCGATACGCAAAGAGACAAGCGGGTAGGACCCGATCCCAGTCTTGGGGATGGTCTTGAGTCATCTTACCCAACAACTGCTTGAGTGTCCTATTTAGACGCTCAATTAACCCATTTGACATCGGATGATAAATAGAACTTAGAGATCTGTCTATACCTAATGTCTTCATAACTTGAGACATGGATTCAGAAATGAACTGAACCCCATGATCCGACAAGATTTTCCGTGGAAAACCAATGCGTGAGAAGATTAACATCAATGCCTCTGCTACACTGGCAGATGAAGTGTTCTTGAGAGGGATGGCTTCAGGCCAGCGAGTGCACATATCAATGCACGTAAGGATATGCGTATGCCCTCTAGCAGATGGTAGCATAGGACCAATAATGTCTATAGCCATTTTATCAAATGGTCTAATCGGGATGTCCGCAGCTTGAATAGGAGCCGCATGAAATGGACCCCGTACCTTAACTTCTTGACATATCAAACAAGACCGACAATAGAGAGTGATGTCCTTATGGACGCCTGGCCAGTAGAATGCCGAAAGCACTCTGGATTTGGTACGCGAAAAACCCATATGGCCCGCACATTGCGAGTCATGCGCATGTCGTAATATACGAGATCTCATACAGGATGGGACTATAATCTGAGAACATAAGGATGAATCCTTTTCTCGTATTACTCTAACCAAAATCCCATTTTTAAGTATAAAATCATGTCTAGATTTTGCAAGTTTGTTGCTGGTATTATTTTTGTTCACATACTGAAAAAATTTTTTTAATGAATCATCATTCTTTTGCAATGTTGCAAACAACTCCCGTGAAATAGGAGCATCATCATCACAAGTGGTATGAACTGTAGGTTCCATAGGTGTATCATGCGACATATTAGTAGCTTGCGCTCTAGTCACTACTGCATTTGCAGTTTGAATATGTCGCTCTTCCCATTCAGCAATTTGCTGTGGTGTACACTCTTTAATACCATGTATGCGACCAAGTATTAAATCACAAATTGGATTCGGAAGGAGACAAGCTTGAATCTTTCCTGAAAAAAATGGTGTATTAAGATCAATAATAGCAGTGGCAAATGTTTCAATTGTGCCACCAAACGTTACACACTTGACAACCCGGCCCGTGGCACAACTTGGGTTGATCAGCGAAGTCCGGACGCCGACTGTGCTGCAACCTGAGTCAAATAGGAGAGAGCATGAAATATTGTTGACAAATCCCTTGTTAAACTTAAGAGAGCCCTGTCCCTGGTGTACTGACGCAGCAGTGGCCGTACAGACTGCAGGTAGACTAGGCAAGGTATGTCCGCAACGCAGCGTCGTGATCGCCCTGGGCTGGAAAAGAGTAGAGCATTCTGAACAATCTTTGACTTGGGTACAATCAAGAGAACAACACATAGCATTATGAGTTTCAGCTCCTTTACCCTGTTCAATGTTAGCCTGTGTATCACTAAAAGCGACATTAGAATGTCTATTCGTATTACTCAACGATCTATCTCGTCGACGCGATCGATTTTGATTTTTGTCATTAAAATTGCCATAATTGTAGTTTCTGCTAGAGTTAAAATTTGGATGAGTCCGATAATTTGTATAATTATCGTTATGATGTTGGTAAAATGGTTTATTTTTTAAAAAATTGTTTGTTTTGCGGACCCTGAGATCTTGATCTCCAGTTTTGTTTATTATAATGTCCTTGATTATTTTTAAAATTATTGTTACCAAAATCTCGCGATCTGTGAGCCTGGTTCCAAGAAACATTAAATGGAGCAGATTGTTGAAATTGCTTCCCTTTGTAAAAATTACCATTGTTAAAATTGTCATTATTTCCCTTATTGACATATCTGTCAGCACTAAAAGAACGATTGCGTGAAAAATTGTTTTGTTGTGCTGCAAAAGCAACAGGCAATTCATTCTTAATCTGTGCATTACTTAGATCCATGTTTGGGTGAGCAGTGCAAAAATTTTTAGCATGCTGTTCTAAGTCTTTCATAGATAAAGGTTTCCGTTCGTGTAAAAATGCGAGAAATGTAGGATTTACAGACGAAAGTACCTTATCGCGCATCAGTAAATCGAAGAGACCTTCATACGACTTTTCAATTTTGGATAATTCGATCCATCTTTCTAATGTTAGTCGTATTTGTGACAGAAAATCACTAAAATTTTTGCTAGATTGAGGTAGTAATGTATGAAATCTTGATCGATATTGGTCTTCTGTCATTTGGAATTTTTGCAGAAGTGCCGCTCTAAGAGCATTATAGTCATTTTTCTCACCAATGCTGGTGGTATGATAAACTGCTAATGCGTCCCCTGTAAGTAATCTGGATAAATATGTACAGTATAGAGCTTTATCCACGTTATAAGACACACAAGTGGCCTCAAACCTATCTAGGAAGAATATCACGTCATCAGACGGGGGATTAAATTTTGGTAATTTAAGGTGAATTTCCTTAAAATTATCATGTCTGGATGAAGTTTGGCTTTCAAAAGTTCTCTGAGAATTAGCTTCCTGAGTTAACCTAAGTCTCTCATATTCTGACTCTGCTAATTTCAGTTCATGCTGTCGTTTTCTTTCATTCTCTTCCATCTCAAGCTGAAGTCGTTTTGTGTTTTGTTCAGCTATTAATCTTCTTTCTTGCATTTCTTTTTGTTTTAACTTCCATTTCTTTTTCAGCTATTAATCTTTTTTTTCTTCCATTTCCTTTTTAAGTCTATCTTCAGCCTCCCTTTGCTTCTGTTCTGCCTCTCGCTGAAATCGTTTCTCTTCTAATTCAGCGGCTAATCTCATTTTTTTCTCCTCTTCCTCAGCTATAAATTTCCTCTTCTTTTCATCCTCCTCAGCAGTTAATCTCATTTTTTTTTCCTCTTCCTCAGCTATAAATTTCCTCTTCTTTTCATTCTCCTCAGCCTCAATCCTTTTTTGATCTGCCTCAAATTTCAAATTTTCCAAACGTAAAGTTTCTAACCTTCTCTGATCAGCTTCTATTTCTTGAGCTTTCTTATATTCTGCAAGTGCAAATGCTTTTGCTTCCTCAGGAGCCATCTGAAGAGCTTTTGCTTGCTTAATGAAATAGTCTAAGGTAGCCATTATTCAATTTTATTATGTAATAATACTACTTAAAATTGTTACTACAACTAGTGGTTTTCGTTCCTGTTCTAGAACGGTAAAATCAATTTATATAATAGGCAATAATATTAATAATTAATAATGTAATTTATAACATGAAATGGTGTGAAAGCAATAACGTGACAGACAATAGCACAATACTGACACGACACGATAATCAAGACAAATGACTACAGTCGTAGAAATCAAATAAAATAAAATGTGGAACTAAAATAGAATGTCGTAAAAAATTACGATGACATCTACGATCAAATAATGCACAAGACAATTGACAACACAGTGTAAAAACATATGCTTTGTAAAAAAATGAACGACAGTCAGGTAAGATGGACAATAATCACATACAAAATACATCATGAAAATAAGGTACAAGTAAAAATAACTACCAAAAAACAACAATTAAAACTTGACGAAACAGCTAAAACAGTCAGGTGTCACAGACTACCAGACACAGTGGACCAAAGATCCTTCTATGCTCACGCATAGGAACATTCCACTGCGGGAAGTCTGCAAAATAATGTCCTACAGAACGTCTGACGAAGAGCCCGAATTGGCTTCGAGATGGATCTCGTTCGTCAGATCAACCTCCCTACCTCCCACGAAGAATACACAACATATAACACTTAACACGAAAAATATGAATGTGGACATATCACGGAAGGCACAACTAAGCGTAATAAAGTGTACAACGGAAACACGTTATACTCATCTCGCGTGCAGGTAAAAAATCAATGTGCCTCGTCTCCGTGGATGTACGTCTACAGATAAAATACTTCGTTCTGCTTCTCTAGATTACAGCTCGCACGTAATAATGATGAAGAGATGATCTCCAAGTAATCAGTCACTGTGAAACTTGACGTGGAGGTTGATTGAAGACCTTGACCTTGGTAAACGTAAGTTGAATCTGATTCATATCACGCTAGGATCCAAATTGAGATGATGTCGCCTTGAAAGTAAAAATTCTTCTTTTCAAACGATAATTTGGATGGGTACGTTCCTTGGAAGTTAGATATTTCCAGACCACACTGGCATACCAATTATTGTTGACTCCATTTTATCGTTGAGTTCAGTGAAGAGGTAAATTGAAACGCGAATGGTTAAAACGGAATGAATGTCAACAATGTTCTTCAAACGAAAATTCCAACAAGTATCGTTGAATTGGGTGAACTGGGCAAGTATTGGCAGCACACAAGTCGGTGATTACTGTACATATATTTTATTGACGTGACACCAACGAAGTGGAACAGGACAATCATAGTTACAGATGCGAAGATCATACGTCAAAATGTTAATATCACTGTTAATAGTTGTTGTAGATTCTCTAACAGTTAAGTTCTCTTATATTCCAGTGACTAAGGATCACTTCCATTACCATATAACAGACATGGTATTAAAACGTCCGTTGACCTTCTCCCAAGGACGTTTATTAAGGCAAACGGATTCATTCTCACGGAGCAATAATTTATATCATACTTGTAAGCATCCCAGACTTTCTTCATAAAATTCTTAGATAGCATATCCAATCCAAACAAAGGCAGATATAACAATACAACCAGGTTAGTGTTTCATCTTGGCTAACCTCTCGGTATCCATGCCACGACTTTGGCATAGGTAAAACGGCATATTAAACATGTGAAGCATATATATATTCATTAACTTGATTCCACATATGGATTCTCCCTCTACGAAAAGATTCCAAAGGCTATCGACTCCGTGTGTCCAATTCTAGGAATGTCATCTCCGATGAATTCCCGCTAGACCATTAATAGGAGCGGCCTGATACTTTAATTTACATAATTAAACTTGCCATAAGAAATGGGGCGACACTTACTTCATACTTCCACTATTGGCTTCGCCATGAAGACCAATAGATACGAATACAACTGATGGCTTCTTCAAATTTGCCAAAATCAAAGGATAACACAGCGGACATAAATATGGTCCGAGCTGCCCCTTACATGACGTCAGAAACTACTCAACTAGGTTACACGTGCGTCCAAAGCAACTCACACAGCAAAGTTGTGCACGTCAGCTTTACCTATGCCAATGTTTTAGGGCCGTTTTTTCGTTGTAATTTCCACGGAGTGCAAGATTCTACGAATCGATAAGTGTGTGTGTATGACTGAGGGCTGGCCATCACGAGCGTGCTTGAATAAAAGGAGATTTAATTTTTCCACCATTTTAATTAGTTCTACATGATAATAATTTTTTCCATATTTATTGTATTGTTTTCTTTAAGTGGGATTTCCTAACTCTGGTTATTTTTCCCTCCCTTACGTCTGTTTAGTAAAGGGAAATCTTTTGGAGAACAATAAGATTTTTCTAACCCTACTAATTACGGTAACACCTCCTTTCAGAGTAATTAAGTTTACTGTTGGGTTACATCATCTATGTTTCTGATAATTACCTATGTTTGGACTGGGTTCATCTCTGTCTATTACAAGCGGGAATGGCGTATTGGATCTTACTCTACACACCCCCCACCCACCTTGTTATTTGTATTTTCTGTACCTATAATATTGTGATTGTAAACAAATGATACATGTCGTGACTGATTTTTTTTTGGTAAATAAACACGTAAAACTTATTTAGTACTGTGTTGGAATACCCCAGCCCAAATTACCCATATCTGTTTAATATAATTTGTATTCACGTGCGTCTGTGTGTTTGAAGCACCAAATCGGTATTAGCGCAGGTGTGTGTCTGGAAACAGGCAAATAATTGTTTGACCAGGAGAGTTTAGGAGCAGATTGAGAGAAACAGATTTTCGTAAAAGAGTCTGTCTTTACTCTCCCAAGCATTCTGTGAAGCAACTATTTACTTTCTAACCCTTTCTATCACTGAGCTTTCACCATCGTTCTCCACTCTAAACGGGATCACTATTTCTAAGACTCCTCTCAAAATTAATTTACGACACCTGTCTTGGATGGCTGTGTTTTATTTTCCTTAATTGACTTGTCCATGTTTGTTGAAGTTTTTTGTGGTTTAAATTTTTTACAGGATGGGGTAACCAGCCCCATGCCCAACCCTCCTTAGTCGCCGTCTACGACATGCATGGCAAAGAACAGTGTTAACATTCTTTGCTTCCGTTTCGGGCCCCGGTAACACACGGGCTCCCTAATAAATAAACTTAAAAAATTAGTTGTGCTTACCGAGCAAAAGCATTCAATTTACGTACAATAAATCTGGTTATAGCCTATCAACCTAAATTGATTATCCAGGCAGCAAAGAATCTTTAGCGCGACAATGGTGAAGAGAGATAGAGACCTGTCCTTATATATAGAGATAGAGCTTGCCGGAGGATAAGCGGGGATTTCTGCACTTTTTCGAGATCAATTAACTTCAGACGAAAAACTAGAGGTAACAGCAGCACGCTCGTTCGTCCGTGGGTGGCAGAAATGAAAGGACGTGTTTTCCATCTCAAAAAGAATTAAGGGACTCCGATTTACCAAAGAATCTCTACATAAAAGATTTAGACAGAATGCCGCTTTTTGCACGTGCAAAGAGGTGGTTCTAAACTTAGCTCTGCGAGACTGACAAGTACCGAAGACAGAATACGAGCTGTTAAGAGCAAAAATGACAGAAAAGTCGGTGTAGACAAAGTTAGAAAGAAAGCAGGCAGGCCCCTAAGAGTAAAGGACAGACGATTCCAATCAAAGCGTAACAGAGAAATAATATGTGATAGGAAGACTCAGGCAATGGGTAGGACACACATTGAGAAAACGTGTTGATAGTAGTACTTCTTCTTCTTCTTCGTACACTCTCAGACGTCCACTTGAATGTTCTCAAAGAAAGCAGTAGGCAGTTTGAGGCTATTTGAATCCCCGTAAAGCTTTTCCACGAAAGGAGCTGGCTTCGGAAAAATATGCACTTTCTCTGTACCACATATAAGGGGCAACTTTGAAGCAGATGTTCAGCAGTCATTTTATCAGTGCCACAGTTACACTGATCGGTAGTTGCTATCTTTAGCTTGTTGAATAGATGGTATCTCAATCTGTTGTGGCCAGTGCGGAGTCTGAAGATTACCACTTGTTCTCTTCTGTGGAGCTGGTAGTAGGCATCATTCTGTGTGTGCCCTGGATGTTCTACATTCCATTTGTTTCTGTAACTAATTCTGATAAAACTCTTTGCCTCCTCAAAAGTTATGCTTGCATCAGGCTGAGGTAGATGTGAACCTTCTTTTGCCATTCTGTCAGCCTCTTCATTGCCGGCGATGTTACAATGAGATGGGATCCACTGGATCACAACACTTTAGAATCGTTGACAAAGTTTGTGGAGCACTACTCTGAGATCATCCAGGTCTGTATTATTTTGTCTTTTCAACGTTGCAATTATTGACTGTGCATCAGTAAAGAAAGCAACTTGTCGCTCTGCCGTTTCTTCTGTCAATATAGCCTCTGCTGCAGTTTTCAAGGCCTCTGCCTCTGCTCTGAAGTTGCTGGAGAATCGTCCTGTGGCCACTGACAGCCTTTTTTCTGCACCAGTGCTTAAGGTCAGAAAGACACCCCCACCTCCATTTTCTGTTGCATTTGTTGCTGACCCATCTGTGTATGCATGGGTCCAGGTGTTGCGTGGATAATGTTTCTCTATGTATTTTGTCGCTATGGATTTTCTATCTGTTGCAGTTTGGCTCTTTTTACTTTCAATTCCAGGAATGTTTTCCATCATTTTAGGGAAACGATTTTGTTTCCAAACTGGAAGCTTGTGTGCAGTGTAGACGGGTTTAACAGTGGATATTTCATCTATGGATACTGCTCTCATTTGTGGTTTGGTTGATTCTACAAAATTACTTCGTTTGAGTCTTTGCCTTCTAAGAGCATTTATTCTATGGCACATTGGGTGGTCTGTTAGTCTTTTGAATTTTTCGGCCTGTTGTTGAGCCCTGCAGTCTCTTCTATCTGTCATTGGCTGGAGGCATGTAATCTTTTCGAGTTCTTTTATAGGTGTTGACTTCATGCCTCCCGTTATAATTCTCATTGCTTGATTTTGGAGTCTGCTAATTTTATCGAAGTTTGTCTTAGCTGCTGTTGCCCATGCTGCCATGCCATTTTCAAGAACTGGCCTCACTCGCTCTGTGTACAACGTCTTTAGCACTTTCTCATCTGCACCCCAAGTTGTTCCAGCAAGTTTTTTCATAATTGCCATTCTTCGTCTTGCTCTCATTCGATTTCTGTTAACCTGTTTTTTCCAAGTCAGACGGCGATCAAAAATAATGCCTAGGTTGTTCGGACTTTCATTTAAATGAAGATTTACTCCGTTTAGTACTAGTTTGAAGCTCTGAGGTCTAGTTGAGAGGGAAAATACAGTGTACGTTGTTTTCTCTTCATTAATCTTCATGAGCCATGTTTTGGCCCACTCTTCCAGTGATGTTAGTGCTTGCTGCATCAGAATGTTTGCAGTAGTGGTATGTTCTTCAGAGATCCACAACGCTAAGTCATCTGCAAAGAAAGCATTGTGAGCTATTTGTTGAATATTGTCAGTTATGTCATTTATGTATGCAAGGAACAGTGTACAGTAGTAGTACAGAACACCCATATTATGGAATCCCCATGGTAAGAATGGTTCAAGAAAAGCAAAGAAGATATAGATAAGACATCTAGGTACAACAATAGATATGCTGTCAAGTAGGCAGAAACTAAATATCAAGCCCCAACTCCGACAACTGACCACACAGATTACAGTTATGTAACTACGGGTAGAAAAAGAAAGCAGACAGTCCACCAAAAACGAACCAAAAGAGTAGAACAAAAGAGAAAGATTATCACTGACATAAAAAAAAAACAATAACAATTTTGTGATACTTCTTCTTCCTCTTTCTTCTTCTTCTGCATTCGTCATGAAAAGGACGTTGGTAACGTTGTGTCGCCTTTTATAGCAAAGCTGTGATATTTGCGTCTTTAAGCCTGACACACCCGGTTTCAGCATGGCATTTTGGGACCGGGTTAACCTTCCTTCTTCGATCCCTACTCTCTCAAACAGACTGTAGTGATGAAGCTTGTTTCCAGGACCACCACTTGGACGTAGAGTGGGGTCTTGGTCAGCTCTGGTTCGCTGACCCTGACGCAAGCAGTCAAGCTATGGGTCGCTGACTGCATTTATCACTGTTGCTGCGTATTTGGCAGCGGCGCATTCTCTATGTGTGCTGTGCGTGCTGCGCACACCTATGCCCGAAGGAAAATAAAAATTGAATTTATTATTCTATAAAATATATCTCATCTAAAGTTCTGCTTTCGGACCGCACGCATCAGGATAACGGATTTTCCCGCATTGAATCTACGAGTATATCTAGTTTCAGTTTCCCAGACGAGTTTTGTAGTGCAGTTTTTATTGGTTGGTTACAATCGCCCGAAATGTCTCGGGTAATTCCGTCACAATACGTGCTGCAGCTTTCAGATTCACGTCTGAAGATTGGTTTGTGTGGATCGGGGTCATGGCCAGATACGTCAATACAATACGAACATGCGTGCGGTGGTCTTGCAGCTCTCGAGTAGTAAAAATCGGCTGTGTCCGTCCAGTGTTTTTTGTGATTAATTTTTGTTAGTTGCCGGGAATGCAGATTATTACAGTGACAGTGAGTTTCAAGTTGTAAGTTAATTAGTATTTCGGAGATAATTGACATATACCCCTAATAACTATCGTTGCGTAATTGAATATAGTTGGTTTTTAAATTAAGAGGGGAAGAAGATAAATAGTAGGCGTACATATTCATTTTAAGTAGCAGCACGCCTAGCTCGCATTACGAGGATACGCCACTGGTCTTTGGTCCCATTTTGTGATACGAGAAGTAAGACACCATGGAACTATAAATAACTAACGGGAATTTCACTATGCAGATGTTATCCATTACTAAACAAAATATAGTAATTAACAAACGTGACTCTTTTTAAAAAAAAATTGCTCTAGACAAGAAACAAATAATTAAACCAAACAACATAAATATAAGATTGATGACAATGGTTGTAACGAACACAACAACACATGAGAATACCCATACAAAAATAAAAGTTATTTTCGTGACTACCACGACACATAACGGAAACCAAAAGTCAGGGATACAGATCTCCAGGACGACCAAAAGTTCACTCAGGAAACAGCATTAGATAATCCCTGAAGGACCGAAGACTGGACTGAATCCAGGCCAAAATAAACGCAGCTTAAGGATAACACTGCGGCCCCCAGAGTAGAAGATGAACGACAAAGTAAGAAAATTTGTTTAAAATATTGTGGAACCGCGCTATTTGGCGCTGATGAAACATTTTGGTGTGTATATTTTGTGCAAAGTTTATTTCTGATTATCATTAAAAGTTGCAGAGCATATTAGTGTTTACTACTTTATCATGTGGATCAAACTTCATAATATTGAAAGTGTTCTTTACGCTAAAATGGGAAACAAAATAACATTTTAACAATTTAAAACAAATTTACTGATAGACATAAGAGAATCTTTCATTTCTTATATTAATTTCTATAAGGAATTGATATAATTAAAGAAGTAATAAAAGTCAATTATTTAGTTTTATATTTCTTAACAATTAAATTGTTCCCCTTTGAAAGTGAAAAGAATGCTTCCTCCTAACTTGAACGTATTAATATCTGCGCGAAGCAGAATCAGGTACCAACTGTAAATTAAAGGGACGGTGTTGAAAATAAGCACCATTGTCCCGTTGGATAACCATACGAGCGTTGCTATTGGTATAAAAGGAAACTAAAGCCTCATTATACCTGATATTGGGAAATGGTAAAATACGTAAAAACTTGACGTCAGCAGTGAAATGAAAAAAAAAATTAGCTACTGCCCGCTATGGAGTATGAGGTGGTAGGTTACATACTAGTACGGTGCGTGAGCAGGTATTGGTACCACCATATATGGGTGTCGAACCCATGACACTCGCGTTATTAGCGCGAAACCATGCGCTAGGAGGATGCGTCCTCGCAGTGGAAGAAGAAATACAGTGGTTACTTTTCCATCTGCACGTCGTGAATGGCTTAAAAAGTGCCTCATACTGCATGTGCTGAGAATGGTAATTGTCGGCATTAGAGCCTGTCGGTTAGGAGCATGTCATAGAAGACTGCTCATAAGATACTGCTAAACCTTCTTTAACAGATGTAATGGGTCTAGTATGATCAGGTAAGTTTGTACTATCCGTTATATCACTCTTAAATGCACCAATCTGAGTGCTATTAGCAAATTTTCTGTCACCTTTGACGACCTCATCTGCACTCTTAAGAGTAGATGCATTGTGAGCATGTCGTTTACAATGAGGATGCTGAACAGTATTAGTAGTCGCATTTGAGTATGTTGTGCCAGACTCCCCGGAGGTTCCAGTCAATCTTCCCTAACATCAGCACTGACTGTCTTTTGAAGACAACACTTTGTATAGCAATCCTGATCAAAATAAACTGAACCAATCCGAAAGACATCGATCACGTTAGGATCACATTCAACGAACTGGTCCGTACTTTTACGACTTAGATCTTGTAAGAACACGTTGTGTTTAGTATTTATGTTTGGCAGCCTTGTTTAACACCACTTCGTATGTCGAAGGGTTATGATGTGCTTCAGCATTTAGGATTGTTCCCTTCATGTCGTCATGGAATGACTTTATCATTCCCAGCAATTTAGCAGGGCAGCCTATTTGCAGGAGGATTTTGAAGTCCATCTTTACTAACCATGTCAAATGCCTTTGTGAGGTCTGTAAAGGCGATATATAAAAACATTTCTAGCTCTCTTGATTTTTCCTGAAGCTGGCGGAGAGAAAAGATCATGTCTGTTTTTGATCTACCATCTTGGAATCCACATTGTGACTCTGGATATGCGCTCAGCTAACATGTGTAGTCACATTAAGATGACTCTGGCAAAAACCTTACCAACAATACTAAGAAGAGAGATGCCTCTGTAATTATTGCAATCACTTTTGTCTCCTTCATTTTTATACAGTGTTGGCATCTCGCATGTATTGAGAAATAGCTGCATCTTCCCTGCACTGGGACAGCACCCTTTGCAGCAGATGTAATAGCGTGCTCTTACAGCATTTGATTACATCGGGAGGAACCCATCACTCTCTGGTGCTTTGCCAGAGGCCAAGCTATCAATGGATGGGCTGAGTTCCTCTAATGCTGGTTCAGCATCCAGCTCCTCCATAGTTGTCAGACATTTGACAGCATCAAGGGCTGCAGGCGTAACGGTATTTTCTCTAGTGTAAAGCTCAGAGTAGTGCTCGAACCACCTTTCCATCTGCTTACCCTTAGCGGTTAGTTTCTCTCCGATAATGGTTTTTAGCGGTGCCGTCTTGCTCTTTTGGTGACCGAAGGCTTTCTTTATACCGTTGTCACAGTGGGAAGATGGTAGTTAACTCTATTTTTAGTTCTTCTCGTTGATTTTACTTAATTGGCCGTAGAGAAAGGTGATGACTTATCATTCTCTATGATTCGATCTGCATAGTGGTGAGTAATCCAAGTGGCAACACGGTGCAGTCAGGGTCTAATTGAGGGACAGCTATCTTTGTAGCCGGCACGTAGTTCTACGTGTTGTGTGAACCAACTATGGTAGCAGTGGTAATCACGATAGACAGAACGTGAATAACAATTGTCTCAACTGCCAACAACGAACATAGGAAATCCCTAGTTCTTGTGTAATATAACTCAAGGTCTGAGTTAGTCTGGGCATTGGTTTAATTTGACTCTACTGGCATACAGGTTAGCAGTCATATTCGTAGCAATATATAATAACAGCTTAGGGAAGTATCTCTAGGGGGTATGTTACTTTATAAAAGTACGTAGTACAAGTAGAATCTCACTCTTGAGTACTAGTGTCAACCAATTTCTCTTGAGGTTCAATTATGGTAAATACCAATGGAGTCAGTTATGATTTGATGATTCATCTTTGCACAGCCCTAACTTCCATTTCCTAAGCTAACGGATCACCCCTGAAATGTTCCTTTCTTATTATTCCAAAATATTTCATTACACGATTCTTCCTTATCTATTTTCTTTATAATAGATGCGATTCAACAATTTTGTAACCACCCTGAGGTCATTTACCAACCTGAGTTAATACGGGAGCCGCGCTGGTGTAATGATTACCACATTGTGCTGGCGATCAGGTGTTCAAGATTCAAGCCCTGGCGTGGGCATTTGAAAAAGTGTCATAGATCGGGATTTTGACTGAATAACCTGAACGGCTCCTGAGATGAACCCTCTGTGGATTGGAAGGAGCAAAGCTCCTGACCGGGTTGGGAGGAAGTCCACAGGCTCCCCAGCCTCGCAATGACATGTCATTTGGCCGAAGGGCTGAAAGCCCAAGTGCCGCTGGTTAAGAAAAAGAAAAAAAGGGAAATACGACCCCCTTTGTAGACCTTCATCCATTGTAGGCTAATTGTTATAATTTCGACCTTGATAAACAAACATGTTTCTGGTGGTGATACTTTTCTTGTATTTCTACTCGAGTCAGAGTACGCTTCCCGCTTCTCTTAACCCTTGATTGAATCATATTAGCCACTTCTCCTCAATGGCAGTTTGTCTTCAGGTCTAATTACTTTTGATTCTCTTATCATCTGTCCCCTGGACTCGTTGGTTAACTGGGTCTTGTCTCCATCTTGGCTTATATTCTTCTCTCTCTCTCTCTCTCTCTCTGACGTCAAACCTAACATTTTTCCCTTTTTCGTAACTAGATCTGAGAGTATTCCCTCTCTCATTGACTGCCGACTCTGTTATGAGGTCATGTAATGCGGATAGACACAGTGTGTCACTATTCCTTTGACATATACACCCCAGGGTCCTTCGCCACGTTTCCCAAACAAACAAAAACTATCCAACCTAACTGATTGTGAATGTCAAACACTATAATACCCAACATACATTTGCAGTAACTTATAAAACATTTCAATTATTCTATTCGTAACTTAGAACTACCAACACGTTGCCCTAGCCTCGTCACACGTACACATGAGTACACCTTGGTCCTCTATCAATTCATTCCCTTCAGGGATACCCATGCTCATCACCCATCACAACTCTATCTATATCTATCTATTGACTGCGGGGGTCGGAACTGTTGAGTCCCCCTCCCAACTCATATACCTTACCTGACAATCCCAAATGCTCCCTCCAATAAATCTAACTATTAACTCATCTTTTCCATATTCCGACGACTACTGCTCCTAACTTGACCTGTCTACGTTTTTCATGATTCGAAATCACTGAACCACCTTGTCCACTTCCTACATTTGTTGTTTTCTCCAACTCTTTATTCTCCGTAACTGAGAGCTAACTCCTCCCAATTCCCCCAGAACCAAAACAATTGTGGTCATCCCTTTTCTCCATCTCTCGGTTTCGTTACACGATTACATTACGCCTGATTCACCTTCTAAACTCTATACATCCTATTCCAGTACGATCTCCGCTATACTAACTCCATTTCCTCGACGAATTCTTTAGGGTTCTCGTCAACTATCTCCACGACATACTAAAATATCCTTATCCCCTAACTCCGTACCCATTTACACCATCCATATAATCCAGGATACGCTTCTCCTCATCAGTCCTCTTCTCTACATTACTACATTATTCCTACAAGTAGGCTTATCAGGCCGCTGCCCTGGCAAAATTTAAAAATTAGGAAACCTACCTACCACAAAAATGTTTTTAGAATGTGTGATTTATACACATTATATAAACACATTGGGATTCTCGCCGGTGCTACGGAGTTCGTGCACTGCGCTGAGATCCTCCTTGTGTGATCTAAGGAAGGAGATCGGAGCACTGATGGCGTTGTCCGTGTAATGAATATTGTCCTTAAAAACCAAAACCAAATTAATCCTACGCCATTTTCTATGTCTCTACCTCCAACATCTCATCTCCCTATCTCTCGGCGCAACAAAAGGACCCTACCTTGGAGCCCTGCTGTAGAAAACTGCGCATGGCCAAGGACCCCAGACACAACAGAGACATCATTTCTAAGGATGGAGTATTGTATTGTCGAACGGTCAACCATGAACAAGGGCATAATCAGCTCCTAGTACCGACGCAGTTCAGAGATCAAAATTTAGAAATGGGGCACTCTTTTCCCTTTAGCGGACATATGTGACAAAACGCCACAAATCAGCAAATATCGACTCACTATTGGTGGCCAGGAATGAACACTAATTTTATCAGATACGTGAAATCCTGCGCCAAGTGCCAACGTGTGGCACTCAAGCATTGGACACCCCCAGTTCCCATGGGTGAAATGTCAATAGTAGGGACACCATTTGAACGGGTCGCAATCGACATTTTAAGACCCCTAGAAAGGACTAAAAGAAGGCACAGGTTTGTACTGACTTTAGTCGACACATGCACTTTCTGGGCAGAAGCTATATTGCTAACATGCACGGATTCCAAGCATGTCGCAGAAGCACTGGCGCAGATATTTACACGGTTGGGATTTCCTCAACAAGTTTTGACGGATAACGGATCCCAATACCGTAGCCTGTTAATGGACGAGATCGTTAAGATCTTGAGGAACCAGCACATCTACAAAAGCCCTTATAATCTGGCCGGAAATGGGTTAGTAGAACGTGTCAACGGCAGCCTCACCATGATGTTATGTAAGCTGGGCCAAGAGAAACCTGAAGATTGGGACCTTTTCATTCCTGCAGCATTATTCGCATACAGGGAATTTCCACAGACATCTACAGGGTTCCCACCAGCTACTCTTTTATTCGGCAGACCTATCAAGGGTCCGCTGGAAGCCTTACTCTGGTCACTGACAGACTAGAAGGCTGATGAGACAGTCCTCTCAGCCAGTAAATATGTATCGGAACTAAGAGAAAGGTTACACTAGGATGGGATCTAGCAACAATCAACCTTAAGAAAGCATGCGCAAAGCATGCTAAACGATATAATAAAGCAGCAAAAGAGAGAGAACTACAACCAGGGGAGAAAGTTTTGTTGTTACTGCCAACCGGAAGCAACAAATTACGCATCGGATGGCACGGGCCGTTTACCGTCCTTAAAAAATCTCAAGAACTAATTACCAGATCTCTATTAAAGGAAACGAGAAGGTCTACCGTGTAAATCTGTTAAAGAAATACTTGGAAAGACCGGTGCCGTCCTCTGAACATCTCCTGGCGGTCGCCATAGCTACCGAAGATGATGAGAATGACGATAGCTGCATGGAATATCCATTGCAGCAAACGGAATCTTTCAAAGATGTAAAAATTCGGTTGACACTCTCTCTCTGAAGCACAACAGACAGAAACGAGGGCGCTACTGAAACAGTACACAAGCAGTTTTAACGGACATACCTGGGCGAACGCATCTCGTAGAGTTGGACATGAAACTGACAAACGAGAGACCTGTTTGAACTAGAGTTTACCCTATTCCGTATGCTAAAGCTGATACGCTACGGGAAGAGATAGACAAGCTACCCAAGCAGGAATTATTAGTGAGTCTACATCTCCTTATAGTGCGAGCGTAGTGCTGTTGCCCAGAAGCCCAATAAGGAAGTTCGGCTGTGCATCGATTACCGTCTACTTAACACTGTAACGGAATTCCAGCCGGAACCTCTACAGAGCGCTTCTGAGCTGTTCACCAAGCTAAGCAAGGCACGGATTTTCTTCAAGATTAACCTGAGTAAAGGTTATTATCAAATACCAGTCAAGGAGGAAACTAAGCATTTGCTAGCTTTCAGCACCAGTGAAGGACACTATACGTTCAACGTGATGCCATTCGGGTTACACAACGCACCAGGAGTCTTCACAAGGATGATGAAAAAGCTTTTAAAACCATTGCACAGTCCACATATACACAACTTTATGGACGATATACTAGTTGCAACGGATACCTACGAAGAACATATTGCTACGGTTGCTATGCCCCTCATGAGACTACAGGAAACTGATCTCACAGCTAGACCTAGCAAATGTTTAATCGGCTGCGCAAAGCTTGACTTCATGAGGCATTTCAGTCCTCACAGTTCCAGGGGGCCAGTTGCTAAGAAGGGAGAGAAGATACGGGCAGCGAAAAGACCAAGAACGAAGAAAGAAACACGGTCGTTCCTATCACTGTGTGCATATTACCAAAAATTCATCAAAAACGTCATTGGTTTGACTGCACCCCTTACTGACCTTACAAAGAAGGGGCGACCTGAGAGAGTTATCTGGGATTCGAAGTGCGAAGACGCTTACGTCACGCTTAATGAACAGCTTTCTGTATGGCCAATGTTACGATTACCTGACATTACCAAACGCTTTATATTGCAAGTCGACGCATGGGTCAAGGCATTAGGTCAACTCTGCTCCAAGCAGGCGACGGTGATCTGAACCAGCTATTCTCAGTGGCATACGGCAGTCGTAAAATGAATAAAGCAGAACGAAATAATTCCACAGTGGTGAGAGAATGTCTGGCCCTGGTTCATAATATAAGAAGGACACCATGAATATATGTACGGAGTATCATTCACGGTGCAAAACAGATCATGCTCCCCTGGCGTTTCTTGGAGCGAATAAGGAATTCAATGCAAAGATATTGCGCTGGGCTTTGTTGCTAGGCGTTATATTCTTTAAAGTAGAATACATACCAGGAAGTCTTTGCTCCCATCTGGCTCCCACATTTGCTTCCTTATTAGTATGCACGTTTTGTTAACGCAGAACCCATGCTCTTCGATATCTGTCTAACTCAAGTTTTAGTTACGCTGTTGCTGTCTATTTGGCATAATTGTTTAAGACATCAACCTGTGGAATTCTTTTGATAGTCTAAGAAAGGGAACTGGTGATTTATGTTAGTGACAGGTTTGATTTATGGTTATCTTTCCCTTGTCTTATGTTGACCTGTGTTGGGAATGTCTTGAATAGCTGTCATGTCTTAAGTCACTATTCACTTGACCATATACGGAGCGGCTTTTGCCTCTCGCTTGAGGAAACGCCCTGGTCTATTGTTAGTTTTGCTCAGGTCTGTGCTCATTGCACATGCGCAAGTTTTGGCGCAAAGACCGGGAGACTTCCGTCTTGTAGAGCAGTGTACCCTGGGCGTTGTGATCGGACAAAGGTCCGAAGATTTTTTCCTTGCCATCTTTTCGGGGATTTGGAAGTTCATTGTATGACTGAGATGCCATCTTTCCTTCTCCTAGTTAATTATGTATGCCAGGAATGGCAGTGTTGTGTTTAGTGTTTAATAGGATTCTGAAACAAGGTAATAGAGTCATTTTTTATCTTCTCGTATGCCTAAGTTAGAGAAGTACATTTGATTACCTTAAGGCGACATGTTGAACTGAGCTCACAGCTGATATGTTACATAGAGCCCCATTATTGGTGCTTGATACGGGAACCAAGACCAAGTTGTCTTCTGAACATTAGAAACCCAGAGAAAGTTATCTACTCGAGTAACCCGCTATACAAGCGGTAGGACTGGCAAGGATATGTACACGGAAAGATAAAACACTAAGGTTAGCTTATATTTGAGGCCCACTACTTGCGGCTGGATGCTGTCGCAATAGAGGCCCGTTGTTACGGCCTTTATTCTTAATGAGAAGAAGTGCCTGGCATGTGAAGCCAGAAGAAGTCATAGCCTTTTGTTAGGCAATTGAAACCGCCTTTCCCGTGCGGTATATTTGCAAAGGGGTACCTGACGGGTTCTGTCAGGGTACCAGAACTTCAGTATATGAAAGCAGAACGTAGATTGACAGGCCATTATTGTTGGCATCATATATCTGAGCTGATGCGAAGTGTTAACCACCATTACCATCATGTAATGTCCATGATTCTTGTACCATTGACTGTGTCGTCCATACCATCGTACGTCGTATAATAAATATTGTGAAACGTCAGCAGCATTACCTACCTTCACTGACTTCTGCATGTGGGTGAGTGGGTTCAGTGTGCAGCTGTCCAAGAGCCTAAATGCATTCGCCTACACCCACACTTACCACATCATCCCACATCATAATACAAGTACTACACGCCTGAAAACATGTATGCTGTTTGTGTGAGTGTCTTCATTACACCCTGGCAGCGCCTCACGCTGGTGACCTAGATATACACGGCAATATTGTACTGTCCATGTGATAAAACGACACGCCCACTCGACCAACTTTAACATCACGACAAACAGATTTTTACATCTGGTAAGCTAGATTCGTGGGGTTTTCAGCTACACAGGACAGTGGTAAATAGGTCAACGACTGCTGACCCACATAAACACTGACGTTGGCATCTTTATGATATTGTTACATGGACCACAGCTGCTACAGACACTGGCGTTAGCATATTTATGATATTGCTACATGGGCCACAGCTGCTACTGAAGAGAGTGACACTGTTCTACTAATAAGCGTTCTACTGCAGTTCTACAGACGATGTCCATTTACTGGAGCGAGCAATTCACATCGTTTGCTGTCAAGCTCTTATGGTAAACAATTCAGCTGTTTGTTTACATACTACAGTCTACAGACATTGCAACGTTGGATCTTCCGGTCGCAAGTGGATGTCGAGAATGTAACAGTAGTTGTACGTTTGAAGACCACTACATATTGTCGTCGTTCGGTAACCTTCGACGGTGGATATTCCAATCATTGCTGTTCTTATATTGTACTTCGGTGTTGACAAAAGGCCAGGATTGTACTTTAAGATAAGTGGCAGTTTGTTTTTGGAAACTGGGCCGTTATATTGTGTGTAACTGAGCCTTCTTTGCAACACATTCTATTATATGCTTTCTGTTTTGTTACATGTTTAGATTAGTGTGTTTATTTTTGCGGGTTTGGTTGGGTCGGTGACTCCAATAGAATATGCCACCTAACCGAGGGTCTATTGTGAGCGTTCATTAGGGAACTTATCGTGAATTTCCGAGTTGTGGAAATTTGTTGCGATTTTTGTTGCTGCGCGATATTTTTTGTTAGTTCTGACGAGATGTGTTAGTGTCGTTTTCTTTATTTTTCTCCATTCTTTAGTTCTGTTCTGATTTGTTTGTATTTGTCTGTCTTCTCTTTTCTATTGTTTATTTCTATACACCTTTTTTGTTTATACACTGTGTTTTCGTCGTATTATTGTGATGTTTCGCAGTTATCATTGCAATTTTTTGTAACATTTTCTTTAGTTTTGCTTTTCAGTTTAGTTGACCTCTGCGAATGTTTTCGATTGTCCAGATGTTTGTCTTTGTTAATTAGTGTTGGATATTGTCGTCATATACAGTCTACATATATTCTTGATCATGCACTAATATTAATATGATGCACATTAGATACTGAGGTGATTTATGGTGACATTATAATCAAGGCATTTATACAAAGTCTTTGTCAAAGACTTATCTCCCACTGAGGTTGGGATATAAAGTGTATTATTATTTCAGGTACTGATAGCATATTATTGGACATAAGCTATTATGGATATAATAGAAATTGTCCATCATTTTCTTCAGGAAGGAAGAAAAAATTACGTTTATTTGGTGAAGACTGTGAGAATAATGCCACAGAACAGTTTCTACTTCAGTCGAGCAATCATCTTGAAGAAGATGCTATGTATAATTATAGAAACTGCTGTTCCAAGGAAAGAGTACTTAGACTTTCTAAATCACTATCCACACTTTGTTATGATGAAGGTAATGTTGTTAAGATGGAAAAAACGATAAATGAGCTTCAGGGTGATAAGAAAGCTCTTTCTGATAAGTTATTAGCAAGGATATTTGAAAATGCTACACTGAAGAGTGAAGTGGAGTTTCGTATAGAAGCTAATAATAAATTTGTTGAAGTTTGGGGTAGTCAGAAAAGAAAGTTGGAGAATGAAGTTACCTCATTAAAACAGATGGTAAATAACCAGATAGATAATGTGAACTCTTCCATGCTTGATTTAAAATTAATGTGGAAGATTATAGAAACATTAGCTCTTCCTCATGAGAATAACTTAAGACAATCTCAACTGGAGAAGGAGAAAAAAGAGCTAGAAGATGAGATGAACTCAATTAAAAACAAACATGTATCTAAGGAACAGGCTCTTATTAGTAAACTAGAACAAACTAAAATCTCTGTATCATACATAATGTCCCTGGAGGATGACATATATAAATTGAATTTGAAACTTGCTAGTGTGCAAGTAGAATTGAACTCAGCATTAAGCAAAATCAAAGAGTTGGAACTGCAGATGAAAGATAAGAATGTTGTCGGTGAGCCAGAAGTCAAAATGGACTATAAGAAATTAAATGTGGAGGCTAAGAAACACGAGAAGATATATAATGATACACTCACTGATCTATTGAGTCAGAATGTGATTCTATACCGCCAACTAGAAGAAAAGAATGTGGTATTTTCAGAAAATGTTGATAAACTTATGAATAACCATCATAGTGCTATGGAAGCACTTAAACTTGAACTTGTTCAGGAGAGAGCTAAAGCTTTAGAAAATACATCTCAGATGACAAAGTTGAGAATGGATCTTAAAGATAGTACTGCTAAAGAGAAGACTCTAACTTCTCAGTTACATGACATAAGGTTGGATTATAACAGGAAGGTTAAAACCAACGAGAGAATATACAAAGCTATTGCTAAAGAGAAAGCTATGGCAGAAGTGGAAGTTACAAAACTTCGTAAAAGAGTTGATGGTTTATTATATATTGTTTTGTACAATAAGATGTTATCTACTACCAAGGTGGATATATTTAAACATAAACCTGATAATCAACATGTTGCTAGTGCAAAGAGTCAGCCACATGCACTCTATGCTAGCAATAACACTAAACATGGTGTGAACAAATCCTTTCGTGGCAAATATAATTTCCCACGTAAGAATGATACTGTCTATAATAGGAGTGATTGTTGGCGTCAGGCCAATAAAAGTAATCCGACTGTAATAGTCAGTCCTGATAAACTGGTAACAAAGGACAAACATATCAGTACTCAATCTCAGAATGATACTCATTATGTAAAGAACAATAAAGATTCTACCATTCCAGTTACTCGTCATACTCAGCTCAGTCAGTATGATCTATCTATTAAGCATATTAATAAGAAAAGTAATCGTAATTACGGACAGGATCAGGGTGATCCATTCCATAGAGGTTCTTCTTCAAAGAACTGGAGACGAGCTGACAGACCTCGTAATTTTGGTTCCAAATATTTTGGAAGCTTTCGCAGGGATAGCTGCGATAAAAACTATCCTGCACATCATAAGTGTTCACGAAGACAACAAGACCCATCTAACAGATATGATGATAAAAAGGGAAATAACAATCGCAACTGTGGAAACTTCGGTTCAAATCAGATCAATAGTTGTAAAAGAGCAAATAGCAACGCTACCAATAGAGATAACAGTTGTCATTGATGTCGTTATGACAGTAGATGCCCACAAGAATCTACTTAACTCTCATGTCTAGATCTCCTGATATGTATCTAGATTTATGACTGTAAATTACAATAACATACTTCTATAACATTTGTTGACACTTTACTTAAATTCATCGTTAGGTATTGATTGTTTTCTTTCTCTGTTACCGTTCTTGTTATAACAGAGAAGGTTTAGTTATCGCGATATAAAGGTCGGAAATTATTACGGCCACACCTAATGTTTAGAAATGTAATAGTGATTATGGTACATTATAACATTCTAAGAATGGTATCATTTGTATTGTTCTCAGCAAACCAGTGCTTCGTTCTGTAGTGCCGTCACAGATTTATCTGGATACATTATGACTTCCATGCTGACCATTCGGATGCTGCTTACAAGCGACCTACTGACAAGGCTTCTGAAATTATCGCCTGTTAGATAGATTATACTTGTATAGCCATATTGATGTTAAATTACTGTATAAATATTTTATTGATCAACCATTAGATAATAATGAGTTTAGGGCATTAGTCTTTGAAAGATTTCTATGCTAATTTGATATATAAAGACATTCACCATTGCTTCTCATATTGATAAGATTTTTCTTGAGAGGAAAGTAATTTTTCTTAGCATTGCCAGTACCTTTGGGTTTTTTAGGTGGCACCTCCCCGGATACGTTTTATTTGGAGAAAATACATTTTCTCTTGTCTTGTGAGATATCTTTTGTTCTCTCCAGACGCTTTATTGTGCGTCGATTGGGTCTGACATTATGTCGTTATATTTTTGTTGATCCTTTCATCGGCGCATCATTCATGCGTTGTAA